>JAUMJK010001512.1:0-46746 GCA_033558105.1 Coccyzus lansbergi | reverse complement strand
TCTATGGGTCCCTATGGGGTCTCTATGTGTCTCTATGGGGTCTCTATGGATCCCTATGGGATCTCTATAGGCCTCTATGGGGTCTCTATGGGGTCTCTGTGCATCTCTGTGGGTCTCTATGTGTCCCTATGGGGTCTCTGTGGGGTCTCTATGGGGTCCCTATGTGTCTCTATGAGTCTCTATGGGGTCTCTATGGAGTCTCTATGCATCTCTATTGGTCTCTATGTGTCTCTATGGGGTCCCTATGGCTCTCTATGGGTCCCTATGGGGTGTCTATGGGGTCTCTATGTGTCTCTATGGGGTCTCTATGGGGTCCCTATTGGTGTCTCGGGGGTCTCTATGGGGTCTCTATGTATCTCTATGGGTCCCTATTGGTCTCTATTGATCTCTATATGTCTCTATGGGGTCTCTATTGGTCTCTATGGATCTCTATGTCTCTCTATGTGTCTCTATGCGATCCCTCCGTCTCCCGATGGGCGGAGCGAGCGGGGCCGGTCACCACCCCCCCTTAGCCACGCCCCCTTCCTCCTTCCCCTGTTTGTTCCCATCTCCTCCCTAACCACGCCCCTTCCCCTTATATACTCTCCGGGGGCGGCTCTGGCCACGCCCCTTTCCCTTATATACTCTCCGCGGGCGGCTCTGGCCACGCCCCCCCCTGCGCGCGCAACCCGGGAAACGGGAAGAAGAAGTGGGCGTGGCTTGTGAGGAGGAGGGGGCGTGGCTCCCGCCCGCCGCTTCCCGCCGCTTTCCCCCCCATTCACCCTCTCGTCGTTGGGGGGGGGGAGAGAGAGAGAGAGAGAGAGAGAGAGAGAGAGAGACCTCGCGTCGCCATGGAAACGGGTCAGGTGACCCCGAGACGGGAGCGGGGGAGGAGGGGGGGGGCGGGGGGGGCCAAGGAGGAGGGGGGGGTGGCCACCAAAGGGGCAGGAGTGGCTACTAAGGAGAGGGGGGTGGCCACTGAGGGGGCAGGGGTGGCCAATGGGAGGGAAGAGGTGGCCAGGGTGGGGCTAGGAGGCCGTGGGAGGGCAGTGGTGGCCAAGGTGGACTCCATAGTGGCCAAGATGGAGCCCATGGAGCCCACAGGGGCCAAGGTGGACTCTGTAGCAGCCAAGATGGAGTCACCAGTGGCCAAAGTGGACTCCATAGCAGCCAAGATGGAGTCTCCAGTGGCCAAGATGGAGTCCACAGGGGCCAAGATGGAGTCTCCAGTGGCCAAGGTGGAGTCCATAGCAGCCAAGATGGAGTCTCCAGTGGTCAAGATGGTGACGAAAGTGGCCAAGATGGAGTCCACAGGGGACAAGATGGAGTCTCCAGTGGCCAAAGTGGACTCCATAGCAGCCAAGATGGAGTCTCCAGTGGCCAAGATGGAGTCTCCAGTGGCCAAGATGGAGTCTCCAGTGGCCAAGATGGCGACGAAAGTAGCCAAGATGGAGTCTCCAGTGGCCAAAGTGGACTCCATAGCAGCCAAGATGGAGTCCACAGAGGCCAATATGGAGTCTGCAGTGGCCAAGATGGAGTCTCCAGTGACCAAGATGGCGACGAAAGTAGCCAAGATGGAGTCCACAGTGGCCAAGATGGAGTCACCAGTGGCCAAAGTGGACTCCATAGCAGCCAAGATGGAGTCTCCAATGGTCAAGATGGAGTCCACAGGGGACAAGATGGAGTCTCCAGGGGCCAAGATGGCGACGAAAGTAGCCAAGATGGAGCCAACAGTGGCCAAGGTGGACTCCGTAGCAGCCAAGATGGAGTCCACAGTGGTCAAGATGGAGTCCACACAGGACAAGATGGAGTCTCCAGGGGCCGAGATGGACTCTGCAGTGGCCAAGGTGGACTCCATAGCAGCCAAGATGGAGCCTGCAGTGGTCAAGATGGAGTCTACAGAGGCCAAGATGGAGTCCACAGTGGCCAAGGTGGACTCTGCAGCAGCCAAGATGGAGTCACCAGTGGCCAAAGTGGACTCCATAGCAGCCAAGATGGAGTCCTCAGTGGCCAAGATGGACTCCATAGTGGCCAAGATGGAGTCCACAGTGGCCAAGATGGAGTCTCCAGTGGCCAAAGTGGACTCCGTAGCAGCCAAGATGGAGTCCACAGTGGCCAAGATGGAGTCTCCAGTGGCCAAGATGGCGATGAAAGTAGCCAAGATGGAGTCCACAGAGGCCAAGATGGAGTCCGCAGGGGTCAAGATGGAGCTGACAGTGGCCAAGATGGACTCCATAGTGGCCAAGGTGGAGTCTCCAGTGGCCAAGGTGGAGTCTCCAGTGGCCAAGATGGCGACGAAAGTAGCCAAGATGGAGTCCATAGTGGCCAAGATGGAGTCCACAGGGGACAAGATGGAGTCTCCAGTGGCCAAAGTGGACTCCATAGCAGCCAAGGTGGAGTCTCCAGTGGCCAAGGTGGAGTCTCCAGTGGTCAAGATGGAGTCTCCAGTGGCCAAGATGACGCCAACAGAGACCTCCATGACCTCCACGTCAGCCATCTTGGAGCCCATGGTGACCCCCATGGCCTCCACATCCACCATCTTGGAGCCAGGAGCCACCATCACGTCAACGTCGGCCATCTTGGCGCCCACAGAGACACTTCCGACCTCCACGTCGGCCATCTTGGTGCCTGGAGCCACCGTCATGTCAACGTCGGCCATCTTGGCGCCCACAGAGACACCTCCCAGCTCCACGTCGGCCATCTTGGCGCCCACAGAGACACCTCCCACCTCCACGTCGGCCATCTTGGCGCCCACGGTGACCCCCATGACCTCCACGTCGGCCATCTTGGAGCCCACAGAGACACCTCCAACCTCCACATCCACCATCTTGGTGCCAGGAGCCACCGTCACGTCAACGTCGGCCATCTTGGAGCCCCCGTCGGCCATCTTGGCACCCACAGAGACTCCTTCCACCTCCACGTCGGCCGTTTTGGAGCCAATGGTGACCCCCACGACCTCCACGTCAGCCATCTTGGCGCCCACAGAGACCTCCACGTCGGCCATCTTGGTGCCTGCAGCCACCATCACGTCAACGTCGGCCATCTTGGCGCCCACAGAGACACCTCCCACCTCCACGTCGGCCATTTTGGCGCCAACGGTGACCTCCATGGCCTCCACGTCGGCCATCTTGGCGCCCACGGTGACCCCTCTGACCTCCGCGTCGGCCATCTTGGGGTCGAACCCCTCCCTGTGGGGCGGCCTGGAGCCGGAGGATCTGGACTCGGTCAGCGTCTCGTCGGGGACTCTGGACTCCTTGGCCGGATCCTTGGCCGACGACATCAGCTCCGTGGGCTCCGACTCGGAGGCGGCGGCTCCGGCCTCGCGCCGAACCGACCGCTTCGGCTTCCTGGGCGGCAGCCAGTACAGCCTCGCCCCGTGAGTAGCCCCAAAATGGCCTCCGCTGCCTCGAAATGGCTTCTTTGCCCTCAAAAATGGCCGACGTGGCCTCAAAATGGCTTCCATGGCCTCAAAAATGGCGTCTGTGGCATCCAATATGGCGTCTTTGGTCTCCAGAGTGGCTTCTGAGGCATCCAAAATGGCTTCTTCGGTCTCCAAAATGGCATCTGAGGTCTCAAAAATGGCTTCCGTGGCCTCCAAAATGGCTTCTTTGCCCTCAAAAATGGGCTCTCTCGCCTCAAAAATGGCGTCTGTGGCCTCCAAAATGGCTTCTTTGGCCTCAGAAGTGGCTTCTGAGGTCTCAAAAATGACTTCTTGAGCCTCCAAAATGGCTTCTTTGGTGTCAAAATGGCTTCTTTGGCATCCAAAATGGCTTCTTTGGTCTCCAAAATGGCTTCTTTGGTCTCCAAAATGGCTTCTGAGGTCTCAGAAGTGGCTTCTTTGGTCTCAAAAATGACGTCTGAGGTCTCCAAAATGGCTTCTTTGGCCTCAGAAATGGCTTCTGAGGTCTCCAAAATGGCTTCTTTGGCCTCCAAAATGGCTTCTTTGGCCTCAGAAATGGCTTCTGAGGTCTCCAAAATGGCTTCTTTGGCCTCCAAAATGGCGTCTGAGGTCTCAAAAGTGGCTTCTTTGCCTCAGAAATTGGGTCTTTGGCCTCAGAAATGGCTTCTTTGGCCTCCAAAATGGCTTCTTTGGCATCAAAACTGGCTTCTTGAGCCTCCAAAATGGCTTCTTTGGTGTCAAAGTGGCTTCTTTGGTCTCCAAAATAGCTTCTTTGGCATCAAAAATAGTTTCTTTGGTCTTAAAAATGGCTTCTTTGGCCTCAAAATGGCTTCCGTGGTCTCAAAAATGGCTTCTTTGGCGTCCAAAGTGGCTCCTTTGGCCTCCAAAATGGCTTCTTTGGCATCAAAAGTGGCTTCTTTGGCATCAAAAGTAGCTTCTTTTGCCTCAAAAATTGGTTCTTTAGCCTCAGAAATTGGTTCTTTTGTCTCATAAGTTGGTTCTTTGCCTCAGAAATTGGTTCTTTTGCCACAGAAATTGCTTCTTTTGCCTTAGAAATTGGTTCTTTTGCATCAAAAATTGGTTCTTTTGCCTCAGAAGTTGCTTCTTTTGCCTCATAAGTTGGTTCTTTTGCCTCAGAAATTGGTTCTTTTACCTCAGAAATTGCTTCTTTGCCTCAGAAATTGGTTATTTCACTTTAGAAATTGGTTCTTTTGCTTCAGAAATGGCTTCTTTTGCCTCAGAAATGGCTTCTTTTGCCTCAGAAATTGGTTCTTTGCCTCAGAAATTGCTTCTTTGCCCCAGAAATAGGTTCTTTTGCCTCAGAAATTGGTTCTTTTGCCTCAGAAATTGGTTCTTTTGCCTCAGAAATTGGTTCTTTGCCTCAGAAATTGGTTCTTTTGCCTCAGAAATTGCTTATTTTGCCTCAGAAATTGGTTCTTTGCCTCAGAAATTGGTTCTTTGCCTCAAAAATTGGTTGTTTTGCCTCAAAAAATGCTTCTTTGCCTCAGAAATTGGTTCTTTTACCTCAGAAACTGCTTCTTTGCCTCAGAAGTTGGTTCTTTTGCCTCAGAAGTTGGTTCTTTTGCCTCAGAAGTTGGTTCTTTTGCCTCAAAAATTGGTTCTTTTGCCTCAGAAGTTGGTTCTTTTGCCTCAGAAATTGGTTCTTTGCCTCAGAAATTGGTTCTTTGCCTCAGAAATTGGTTCTTTTACCTGAGAAATTCCTTTTTTGCCTCAGAAATTGGTTCTTTTGCCACAGAAATTGATTCTTTTGCCTCAAAAATTGCTTCTTTGCCTCAGAAATTGCTTCTTTTGCCTCAGAAATTGGTTCTTTTGCCTCAAAAATTGGTTCTTTGCCTCAGAAATTGCTTCTTTTACCTGAGAAATTCCTTTTTTGCCTCAGAAATTGGTTCTTTGCCTCAGAAATTGCTTTTTTGCCTCAGAAATTGGTTCTTTTACCTCAAAAATTGGTTCTTTTGCCACAGAAATTGCTTCTTTTGCCTCAGAAATTGGTTCTTTTGCCTCAGAAATTGCTTCTTTGCCTCAGAAATTGGTCTGTGGCCTCAAAATTTGGTTCTTTGACTCAAAATTTGATTCTTTTACCTCAAAAATTGGTTCTTTGGCCTCCGAAGTTGCTTTTTTTGCCTCAGAAATTGCTTCTTTGCCTCAGAAATGGCTTCTTTTGCCTCAGAAATTGGTTCTTTGCCTCAGAAATTGCTTCTTTTACCTGAGAAATTCCTTTTTTGCCTCAGAAATTGGTTCTTTGCCTCAGAAATTGCTTCTTTGCCTCAGAAATTGGTTCTTTTACCTCAAAAATTGGTTCTTTTGCCACAGAAATTGCTTCTTTTGCCTCAGAAATTGCTTCTTTGCCTCAGAAATTGGTTCTTTTGCCTCAGAAATTGGTTCTTTTTGCCTCAGAAATTGCTTCTTTGCCTCAAAATTTGGTTCTTTGACTCAAAATTTGATTCTTTTACCTCAAAAATTGGTTCTTTGGCCTCAGAAATTGCTTCTTTTGCCTCAGAAATTGGGTTTTTTCCCTCAAAAATCGTCTCTCTGACCCCAAAATTTTGGGTTTTTTTCGCCCTCAGGGAGGTTTCGGTGCCTGTGGACGTCGCTCGGCAGCGAGAGCTGAAGTGGCTGGAGATGTTCGGCCAATGGGACAAGTGGCTGACGCGACGATACCAGAAGGTGTGGGGCTGGGAGGCTGCCCCATAGAACCATCTCAGGGCCTCCTCCTGCCCCATAGAACCATCTCAGGGCCTCCTCCTGCCCCATAGAACCATCTCAGGGCCTCCTCCTGCCCCATAGAACCATCTCAGGGCCTCCTCCTGCCCCATAGAACCATCTCAGGGCCTCCTCCTGCCCCACAGAACCATCTCAGGGCCTCCTCCTGCCCCATAGATGGGATTGGGATGGTCCTCCTGCCCCATAGATGGGATTGGGATGGGTTGGGAGGTATCCTCCTGCCCCATAGATGGGATTGGGATGGTCCTCCTGCCCCATAGATGGGTTTAGGTGGCTCCTCCTGCCCCATAGATGGGTTTGGGATGGGTTGGGAGGTCTCCTCCTGCCCCATAGATGGGATTGGGATGGTCCTCCTGCCCCATAGATGGGATTGGGATGGGTTGGGAGGTCTCCTCCTGCCCCATAGATGGGATTGGGATGGTCCTCCTGCCCCATAGATGGGTTTAGGTGGCTCCTCCTGCCCCATAGATGGGATTGGGATGGGTTGGGAGGTCTCCTCCTGCCCCATAGATGGGTTTGGGATGGTCCTCCTGCCCCATAGATGGGATTGGGATGGGTTGGGAGGTCTCCTCCTGCCCCATAGATGCTTCGGGGTGGCTCCTCCTGCCCCATAGATGGGTTTGGGATGGTCCTCCTGCCCCATAGATGGGATTGGGATGGTCCTCCTGCCCCATAGATGGGTTTGGGATGGGTTGGGAGGTCTCCTCCTGCCCCATAGATGGGATTGGGATGGTTCTCCTGCCCCATAGATGCTTTGGGGGAACTCCTCTGGCCCCATAGATGCTTCGGGGTGGCTCCTCCTGCCCCATAGATGGGGTGGGGGGGGCTCCTGGGGGTCAGTGGGTGACTCTGTGGGTCACACCGTGGGGCAGGGGGTGGTCAGTGGGTCACACTGTGGGGCAGAGGGGTGGTCGGTGGGTGACGCCGTGGGTCGCGCCGTGGGGCAGGTGAAGCTGCGCTGCCGCAAGGGGATCCCCTCGTCCCTGCGAGCTCGGGCCTGGCAGCTCCTCTCCGACAGCAAATCCCTCCAGGAGCACAACCCGGGCCTCTTCCAGGTGTGGGGCTGGTGGTGGCCAGTGGGGGTCACTGGTGGATAATGGGGGTCACTGGTGGACAATGGGAGTCAATGGTGGACAATGGAGGGCAATGGGAGTCAATGGTGGGCAATGGGAGTCAATGGTGGATAATGGGAGTCAATGGTGGGCAATGGGAGTCAATGGTGGACAATGGAGGGCAATGGGAGTCAATGGTGGGCATTGGGAGTCAATGGTGGATAATGGGAGTCAGTGGTGGATAATGGGAGTCAATGGTGGATAATGGGGGTCACTGGTGGACAATGGGAGTCAATGGTGGATAATGGGAGTCAATGGTGGATAATGGGAGTCAATGGTGGATAATGGGGGTCACTGGTGGACAATGGGAGTCAATGGTGGACAATGGAGGGCAATGGGAGTCAATGGTGGGCAATGGGAGTCAATAGTGGGCAATGGGAGTCAATGGTGGGCAATGGGAGTCAATGGTGGATAATGAGAGTCAATGGTGGACAATGGGAGTCAATGGTGGGCAATGGGAGTCAATGGTGGATAATGGGAGTCAATGGTGGATAATGGGAGTCAGTGGTGGATAATGGGAGTCAATGGTGGATAATGGGAGTCAATGGTGGACAATGGGAGTCAGTGGTGGATAATGGGAGTCAATGGTGGATAATGGGAGTCAATGGTGGGCAATGGGAGACAATGGTGGGCAGTGGGAGTCAATGGTGGGCAATGGGAGTCAGTGGTGGATAATGGGAGTCAGTGGTGGATAATGGGAGTCAATAGGGGTCAGTGGGAGTCAATAGGGGTCAGTGGGAGTCAATGGTGGGCAATGGGAGTCAGTGGTGGGCAATGGGAGTCAGTGGTGGACAATGGGGGTCACTGGTGGATAATGGGAGTCAATGGGGGTCAATGGGAGTCAATAGTGGACAATGGGAGTCAATGGTGGACAATGGGAGTCAATGGTGGGCAATGGGAGTCAGTGGTCGACAATGGGAGTCAATGGTGGGCAATGGGAGTCAATGGTGGACAATGGGAGTCAATGGTGGGCAATGGGAGTCAGTGGTCGACAATGGGAGTCAATGGTGGGCAATGGGAGTCAATGGTGGGCAATGGGAGTCAATGGTGGGCAATGGGGTTCAGTGGGAGCCAATGAGTGTCCAATGGGGGTCAATAGTGTCCAATGGGAGTCAATGGGGGGGTCAATAGGGGCCACTAAGGGGGTCAATGGTCGGCAAGGGGGTCAGTGGTGGGCAATGGGAGTCAATGGTGGACAATGGGAGTCAGTGGTGGACAATGGGAGTCAATGGGGGTCAATGGGAGTCAATGGTGGACAATGGGAGTCAATGGGAGTCAATAGGGGTCAGTGGGAGTCAATGGTGGACAATGGGAGTCAGTGGTGGACAATGGGAGTCAATGATGGGCAATGGGAGTCAATGATGGGCAATGGGAGTCAATGGTGGATAATGGGAGTCAATGGTGGGCAATGGGAGTCAATGGTGGACAATGGGAGTCAATAGTCACCAATGGGAGTCAATAGTCACCAATGGGAGTCAATGGTGGACAATGGGAATCATTGGGCTTCAATAGTGGGCAATGGGAGTCAATAGTGTCCAATGGGGGGTCAGTGGTGGCCAATGGGAGTCAATAGTGGGCAGTGGGAGTCAATGATGAGCAATGGGACTCAATGGTGGGCAATGGTGGCCAATGGGAGTCAATGGGGGTGTCCACCCAAGGCCCGTGGTGGCCCACGGTGGCCAATGCGAGTGTCTCGTGCGTTCGGTGGCCGCAGGAGCTGGAGCAGGAGCCGGGGGAGCCGCGCTGGCTGGAGGCCATCGAGAAGGACCTGCACCGGCAGTTCCCTTTCCACGAGATGTTCGCCGCCCGGGGCGGGCACGGGTAGGAGGCCACGCCCCCTCCCCCTAGGAGGCCACACCCCCTCCTGGTGGAAGCTACGGCCCCCACTAGCCCCCCCAGGCCCCTCCACTAGCCCTTCTCCCTCCACAGGCAGCAGGACCTGTTCCGCGTTCTCAAGGCCTACACGGTGCTTCGGCCCCACGAGGGCTACTGCCAGGCCCAGGCCCCGGTAGCCGCCGTCCTCCTCATGCAGATGCCGGCCGAGGTGGGGCTAGTAGCCACTGAGGGGTTGGGGGTGGTCCCTCTGAGCTCCTCATTGACCACCGGCCCCTCCCCCTCCCAGCAAGCCTTTTGGTGCCTGGTGCAGATCTGCGATAAGTACCTCCCTGGCTACTACAGCGCTGGGCTGGTGAGACACCCCCACGGGGCTAGTGGAAGGGCTGGCGGGGCTAGTGGGGCAGTGGGAGTCAGTGGAGGGCAATGGGAGGCAATGGTGGGCAATGGGGGTCAATGGGGATCAGTGGGAGTCAATGGGAGTCAATGGTGGGCAATGGGAGTCAATGGTGGGCAATGGGGGTCAATGGGGATCAATGGGAGTCAATGGTGGGCAATGGGAGGCAATGAGAGACAATGGGAGGCAATGGAGATCAATGGGAGTCTATGGTGGGCAATGGTGGGCAATGGGAGGCAATGGTGGGCAATGGGAGTCAATGGGAATCAATGGTGGGCAATGGGAGTCAATAGTGGGCAATGGGAGTCAATGGGAGCCAGTGGTGGGCAATGGGAGTCAATGGTGGGCAATGGGAGTCAATGGGAGTCAATAGTGGGCAATGGGAGTCAATGGGAGTCTATGGTGGGCAATGGGAGCCAATGGTGGGCAATGGGAGTCAATGGTGGGCAATGGGAGTCAATGGGAGTCAATGGTGGGCAATGGTGGGTAATGGGGGTCAATGGTGGGCAATGGGGGTCAATGGGGATCAATGGGAGTCAATGGGAGTCAATGGTGGGCAATGGGAGGCAATGAGAGACAATGGGAGGCAATGAGAGACAATGGGAGTCTATGGTGGGCAATGGGAGTCAATGGTGGGCAATGGGGATCAATGGGGATCAATGGGAGTCAATGGTGGGTAATGGGGGTCAATGGTGGACAATGGGAGTCAGTGGTAGCCAATGGGAGTCAATGGTGGGCAATGGGGGTCAACGGTGTCCAACCATGACCAATGGGGTAATCAGTGGTGGCCAATGGAGATCAATAGTAGCCAATGGGTGTCAGTGGCAGCCACTGGGAGTCAACAGTGGCCAATGGGAGTCAATCGTGGCCAATGGGAGTCAATGGCAGCCACTGAGGGTCAACAGTGGACAACAATGACCAATGGGGGGTGGTCAATGCTGACCCATGGCAGTCAACAATGTCCATTAAGGGTCAGTGGTGGCCTATACTGGTGTGTACTGGTCAGTGCTGGTCAGTGGTGGCCAATGGGAGTCAGTGCTGGTCAGTGGTGGCCAATGGGAGTCAGTGCTGGTCAGTGGTGGCCAATGGGAGTCAGTGCTGGTCAGTGGTGGCCAATGGGAGTCAATGGTGGGCAATGGGGGTCAATGGGAGTCAATGGGAGTCAATGGTAGGCAATGGAGAGCAATAGTGGCCAATGGGGCTCAATGGGAGGCAATGGGAGGCAATGGTGGGCAATGGGGGTCAATGGTGGGCAATGGGAGTCAATGGGAGTCAATGGTGGGCAATGGAGGGCAATGGTGGGCAATGGAGATCAATAGTGGCCAATGGGAGTCAATGGTGGCCAATGGCTCAATGGAGTGGGAGTCAACAGTGTCCATTAAGGCTCCGTGGTGGCCTGTACTGGTCAGTGCTGGTCAGTGCTGGTCCGTGGTGGCTCTGGCTGGTCCGCGGTGGCCCACGGTGGCTATTGGTGGCCCGTTTAACCCCCGCAGGAGGCCCTTCAGCTGGACGGGCTGGTGTTCGGGTCCCTCCTGCGGCGCCTGGCGCCGGCGGCTCACGGGCACCTGCGGCGCCTGCGGGTCGAGCCCCTCCTCTTCCTCACCGAGTGGTTCATGTGCCTCTTCGCCCGCAGCCTCCCCTGGGCGGCCGTCCTCCGCGTCTGGGACATGTTCTTCTGCGAGGGTGGGCAGGGACGACCCCCAAAACGGCCCCAAACCCCTCCAGGTCGTCCCCAAAACCCTCTTCGGGGCCTTCGAGTCCCGTCCAGTTCGACCCCAAAAGCCCCAAAATGGCTCCAAACCCTCTCCAGGGTCTCCAAATCCCTTCAGGTCGTCCCCAAAACCCTCTTCGGGGCCTTCGAGTCCCGTCCAGTTCGACCCCAAAAGCCCCAAAATGGCTCCAAACCCTCTCCAAGGTCTCCAAATCCCTTCAGGTCGTCCCCAAAACCCTCTTCAGGGTCTTTGAATCCCATCCACTTCGACCCCAAAAGCCCAAAATGGCCCCAAATCCTCTCCAAGGTCTCCAAATCCCTTCAGGTCGTCCCCAAAACCCTCTTCGGGGCCTTCGAGTCCCGTCCAGTTCGACCCCAAAAGCCCCAAAATGGCCCCAAACCCTCTCCAAGGTCTCCAAATCCCTTCAGGTTGTCCCCAAAACCCTCTTCGGGGCCTTCGAGTCCCGTCCAGTTCGACCCCAAAAGCCCCAAAATGGCCCCAAACCCTCTCCAGGGTCTCCAAATCCCTTCAGGTTGTCCCCAAAACCCTCTTCGGGGCCTTCGAATCCCGTCCAGTTCGACCCCAAAAGCCCCAAAATGGCCCCAAACCCTCTCCAGGGTCTCCGAACCCTCTCCAGGGTTTCCAAATCCTCTCCAAGGTCTCCAAATCCCTTCAGGTTGTCCCCAAAACCCTCTTTGGGGCCTTCGAGTCCCATCCAGTTCGACCCCAAAAGCCCCAAAATGGCCCCAAACCCTCTCCAGGGTCTCCAAATCCTCTCCAAGGTCTCCAAATCCCTTCAGATTGTCCTCAAAACCCTCTTCGGGGCCTTCGAGTCCCATCCAGTTCGACCCCAAAAGCCCCAAAATGGCCCCAAACCCTCTCCAAGGTCTCCAAATCCCTTCAGGTCGTCCCCAAAACCCTCTTCGGGGTCTTTGAATCCCATCCACTTCGACCCCAAAAGCCCAAAATGGCTCCAAACCCTCTCCAGGGTCTCCGAACCCTCTCCAGGGTCTCCAAATCCCTTCAGGTCATCCCCAAAACCCTCTTCGGGGTCTTTGAATCCCATCCACTTCGACCCCAAAAGCCCAAAATGGCCCCAAATCCTCTCCAAGGTCTCCAAATCCCTTCAGGTCGTCCCCAAAACCCTCTTCGGGGTCTTCGAATCCCATCCACTTCGACCCCAAAAGCCCAAAATGGCTCCAAACCCTCTCCAGGGTCTCCGAACCCTCTCCAAGGTCTCCAAATCCCTTCAGGTCGTCCCCAAAACCCTCTTCAGGGCCTTCGAATCCCGTCCAGTTTGACCCCAAAAGCCCAAAATGGCCCCAAACCCTCTCCAGGGTCTCCAAATCCTCTCCAAGGTCTCCAAATCCCTTCAGGTTGTCCCCAAAACCCTCTTCGGGGCCTTCGAGTCCCGTCCAGTTTGACCCCAAAAGCCTAAAATGGCCCCAAATCCTCTCCAAGGTCTCCAAATCCCTTCAGGTCGTCCCCAAAACCCTCTTCGGGGCCTTCGAATCCCGTCCAGTTCGACCCCAAAAGCCTAAAATGGCCCCAAATCCTCTCCAAGGTCTCCAGATCCCTTCAGGTCGTCCCCAAAACCCTCTTCGGGGCCTTCGAATCCCGTCCAGTTCGACCCCAAAAGCCTAAAATGGCCCCAAATCCTCTCCAAGGTCTCCAAATCCCTTCAGGTTGTCCCCAAAACCCTCTTCGGGGCCTTCGAGTCCCATCCAGTTCGACCCCAAAAGCCCCAAAATGGCCCCAAACCCTCTCCAGGGTCTCCGAACCCTCTCCAAGGTCTCCAAATCCTCTCCAGGGTCTCCAAATCCCTTCAGGTCGTCCCCAAAACCCTCTTCGGGGCCTTCGAATCCCGTCCAGTTCGACCCCAAAAGCCCCAAAATGGCCCCAAACCCTCTCCAGGGTCTTCGAATCCTCTCCAGTTCGACCCCAAACCCCCAAAATGTCCCCAAACCCCTCCAGGTTGTCCCCAAAAGCCCATATCCTCGTCCCTCACCCCATATCCTTGTCCATAACCACGTCCCTCACCCCATAACCTTCTCCCTCACCCCATATCTCATCCCTCACCCCATAACCTTGTCCCTCACCATATCCCTCACCCCAGATCCATGTCCCTCACCATATCCTTCACCCCATATCCACCTCCCTCACCCCAGATCTCGTCCCTCACCGTGTCCCTCACCCCATAGCCTCCTCCATAACCACATCCCTCACCCCATATCTCGTCCCTCACCCCATAACCTTCTCCATAACCATATCCCTCACTCCATACCTTGTCCCTCACCCCATATCCTCCTCCCTCACCCCATATCTTGTCTCTCACCCCATAACCTTCTCCATAACCACCTCCCTCACCCCATATCCTCCTCCCTCACCCCATATCTCATCCCTCACCCCATAACCTTGTCCATAACCACGTCCCTCACCCCATATCCACCTCCCTGACCACATCCCTCACCCCATGTCCTTGTCCCTCACCCCATATCCTTATCCATAACCATATCCCTCACCCCATATCCACCTCCCTCACCCCAGATCTCATCCCTCACCCCATAACCTTGTCCATAACCATATCCCTCACCCCATAACCTTCTCCCTCACCCCATATCTCGTCCCTCACCCCATAACCTTCTCCATAACCACCTCCCTCACCCCATATCCTCCTCCTTCACCCCATATCTCATCCCTCACCCCATAACCTTGTCCCTCACCATGTCCCTCACCCCATATCCTTGTCCATAACCACACCCCTCACCCCATATCTTGCCCCTCACCCCATATCCACCTCCAGAACCATGTCCCTCAGCCCATATCTCATCCTTCACCCCATATCCACCTCCATAACCACCTCCCTCACCCCATATCTCATCCCTCACCCCATAACCTCGTCCCTCACCATATCCCTCACCCCAGATCCATGTCCCTCAACCCCATATCATGTCCCTCACCCCATATCCTTATTCATAACCACTTCCCTCATCCCATATCTTGTCCCTCACCCCATAACCTTCTCCATAAGCACATCCCTCACCCCATATCCATGTCCCTCACCCCATAACCACCTCCCTCACCCCATATCTCCTCCCTCACCCCATAACCTTCTCCCTCACCATGTCCCTCACCCCATATCCTCCTCCCTCATCCCATAACCTTCTCCATAACCACCTCCCTCACCCCATATCTCCTCCCTCACCCCATAACCTTGTCCCTCACAATCTCCCTCACCCCATATCCCCCTCCCTCGCCCCATATCTCCTCTCTCACCCCATAACCTTCTCCATAACCTTCTCCCTCACCCCATATCTCCTCCCTCACCCCATAACCTTCTCCGTAACCATGTCCCTCACTCCATATCCTCCTCCCTCACCCCATAACCTTGTCCCTCACCATCTCCCTCACCCCATATCATGTCTCTCACCCCATAACCTTCTCCATAACCTTCTCCCTCACCCCATATCCCCCTCCCTCACCCCATATCTTGTCTCTCACCCCATAACCTTCTCCATAAGCACATCCCTCACCCCATATCCATGTCCCTCACCCCATAACCACCTCCCTCACCCCATATCCTTGTCCATAACCACCTCCCTCACCCCATATCCCCCTCCCTCGCCTCATATCTCATCCCTCAATACCCCCCCCCCCCGTCCCTCACCCAATTCCTCCCCCCTTTCTCTCTCTCTCTCTCTCTCTCCCTGTGCAGGGGCCAAGGTGCTGTTCCGGGTGGGGCTGGTGCTGCTGCGGCAGGCGCTGGGCTCGGCCGACAAGCTGCGCGGCTGCCCCGGCCTCTACGAGACCCTGCAGAGGCTGCGCAGCGTGCCCCCCCCCGACCTCCACGAGGACCTTTTAGTCCTCCAGGTAACCCGGGGTGGGGGGGGGGGGTGGGGGGGAGGGATTTGGGGGACGGACACCTCCAGTTAGACCCTTTCCGGACCCATTTTTTCATCCGTAGGTGTCGTCGGTTCCGCTCTCCGAGTCCCTCCTGGAGCGGGAGACCCTTCGGCAGCTGCGACGGAGGTGGGAGGCGCGAGGGGAACCCCCCAGGGCGGCCCCCAAGAGGCTCCACGGGGCCCGGGCCATCCACGCCCAGCGGCTGCGAGGGGAGGTAAAGGGTTAAAAGGATGTCGGGGAGTCGGGGGGTTGAAGTACGAGGGAGGCCGGAGGTGAATACGGAGCGGGAGGGGGTTGGATGTGGGGAGGAAGGGGTTAAAAAAGGGGAGGGGGGAGGAAGGGGTTAAAAGTGGAGCGGGAAGGGGTCGAAAATGGAGCGGGAGGGGGTTGAATGTGGAGAGGAAGGGGTTAAAAGTGGAGAGGAAGGGGTTGAATGTGGAGAGGAAAGGGTTGAATGTGGAGAGGAAGGGGTTAAAAGTGGAGAGGAAGGGGTTGAATGTGGAGAGGAAAGGGTTGAATGTGGAGAGGAAGGGGTTGAATGTGGAGAGGAAGGGGTTAAAAGTGGAGAGAAGGGGTTGAATGTGGAGAGGAAAGGGTTGAATATGGAGAAGAAGGGGTTAAAAGTGGAGCGGGAGAGGTTGAATGTGGAGAGGAAGGGGTTGAATGTGGAGAGGAAGGGGTTAAAAGTGGAGGAGGAGGGAAAGGGAGGGGGAGGAGGGAAAGGAAGGGGGAGGAAAGGGTTAAAGAGGGGGAGGAAGGGGTTGAAGGTGGAGGAGGAGGGAGGGGAAGGGGGAGGAAGGGGTTAAATGTGGAGGGGGGAGGGGTTGAAGGGGGAGGAGGGAGAGGAAGGGGTTAAAAATGGAGGGGAAGGGGTTGAAAGTGGAGGAGGAAGGAGAGGAAGGGGAGGAAGGGGTTAAAAGCGGAGGGGGAGGGGTTGAAGGTGGAGGAGGAGGGAGAGGAAGGGGTTAAGAAGGGGGAGGAAGGGGTTAAAACCGGAAAGGAATGGGGGTGATGGGGGGAGGAGGAGGAGGGATCGATCGATCGATCGATCGATCGGTCGGTTGATTGATTGATGGGGAGAGCTGGTTGAGAGCCGGGAGGGATCAATAGTGGGATTGATTGCTAGTTGGGGCTGGATTGATTATGGGGGTTGGTTGATAGTGAGGATCAATAGGTGCGATCGGTCCATGGGTAGCTGGAGGTCAATGGCTGGGATGGGTCGATAGTGGGGATCGATCGATTGATAAGGGGGAGGGGGGGTTCAATTGATAGTGGGGATCGATAGCTGGGAGTGATTGATAGTGGGGATTGATCGATTGATAAGGGGAGGGGGGGTTCAATTGATAGTGGGGATCGATAGCTGGGAGTGATTGATAGTGGGGATCGATCGATTGATAGGGGGGGGGGGGTTCAATTGATAGTGGGGATCGATAGCTGGGATGGATCCACAGCTGGGATCAATGGGTAGTGGGGATCAATAGCTGGGATGGATCGATGGCTGGGAGTGATTGATTGATTGATTGATTGCTAGTGGGGATTGACAACTGGGATCAATGGGTAGCGGGGATGGATTGATCGTGGGGGCCAATAACTGGGATTGATGGGTAGTGGGGATCGATCAGGAATGGGGTAGCTGGGATTGATTGATTGATTGATTGATTGGTAGTGGGGGTTCAATCGATAGCTGGGATGGATTGATAGCCGGGATCAATGGGTCGTGGGGATTGATAACTGGAGTTGATTGCTAATGGGGATCAATGGATAGCAAGGGTCAATAACTGGGATCAGTTGATAGTAGGGATCGATAGCTGGGATTGATTGTGACGATTGATAACTGGGATCAATGGGTAGTGGGGATTGACTGATAATGGGGATCGATAGCTGGGATTGATCGATCGCTGGGGTCAATGGATAGTGGGGATCGATAGTTGGGGTTGATGGAGAGCAGGGATTGATCAGTAATGGGGATCGATAGCTGCGATCAATTGATAGTGGGGATGGATAGCTGGAATGGATCAATAGCTGGGAGTGATTGCTAGTGAGGATTGACAACCGGGATCAATTGATAGTGGGGATTGATAGCTGGGATTGATCGATAGCTGAGAGTAGTTGATAGTGGGGATTGATAGTGGAGATGGATTGATAGCTGGGATCAATTGATAGTGAGGGTCAATGACAGGGATCAATGGATAGTAGGAGATCGATCAGTACTGGGATGGATTGATAGTGGGGATCAATAGCTGGGATGGATCCATAGCTGGGATCGATGGGTGGTGGAGATCTATAGCTGGGATTGATTGTGACGATTGATAACTGGGATCAATGGGTAGTGGGGATCGATCAGTAGTGGGGATCAATAGCTGGGATTGCTTGATAGTGGGGATCGATCAATTGATAGCAGGGGTTCAATTGATAGTGGGGATCGATAGCTGGGATGGGTCCACAGCTGGGATCAATGGGTAGTGGGGATCGGTAGCTGGTATTGATCAGTAGCCGGGATCAATGGGTAGTGGGGATGGATTGATAGTGAGGGGTAATAACTGGGGTCAATTGATAGTAGGGATTGATAGCCGGGATTGATCAATAGTGAGGATTGATAGCTGGGATCAATGGGTAGTGGGGATCGGTAGCTGGTATTGATCAGTAGCCGGGATCAATGGGTAGTGGGGATGGATTGATAGTGAGGGGTAATAACTGGGGCCAATTGATAGTAGGGATTGATAGCCGGGATTGATCAATAGTGAGGATTGACAACTGGGATCAATGGGTAGCGGGGATGGATTGATAATGGGGATCGATAGCTGGGATTGATCGGCAGCTGGGGTCAATGGAGAGTGGGGATCGATAGCTGGGATGGATTGATACCTGGGAGCGACTGATAACAGGGATCGATTGCTAGTGAGGGGTCAATAACTGGGGTGGATTGATAGTGGGGATTGATAGGTGGGACCAATGGATAAGCTGGGATCGATTGCTAGTGAGGATTGATAACTGGGATCAATGGGCAGTGGGGATTGATTGATAGTGGGGATCGATAGCTGCGATTGATCGATCGCTGGGATCAATGGAGAGTGGGGATCGATAGATGGGATGGATCGATAGCTGGGAGTGATCGATTGATTGATAGTGGGATGGATTGATAGCTGAGAGTGATCGATTGATTGATTGATTGATAGTGGGGATGGATCGATAGCTGGGAGTGATCGATTGATTGATAGTGGGATGGATTGATAGCTGAGAGTGATCGATTGATTGATTGATTGATAGTGGGGATGGATTGATAGCTGAGAGTGATCAATTGATTGATTGATAGTGAGATGGATTGATAGCTGAGAGTGATCGATTGATTGATTGATTGATAGTGGGATGGATTGATAGCTGAGAGTGATTGATTGATTGATTGATTGATACTGGGGATGGATTGATAGCTGAGAGTGATTGATTGATTGATTGATTGATAGTGGGGATCGATAGCCGCGATCGATTACCGGTGAGGATTGACGAGCGGGATCAATGGGCAGTGGGGATTGATCAGCATCGGGAACCAATCGCTGGGATCGATCAATCAGCGGGATCGATCGATGCCTTTTCCCAGCAGCTCCAGGAGAGGCCTCGCGGCCGAGCTCCGGCCGACGCCCCATGACTGATCAATCAATCGATCGATCAATCTATTGATCCGTCCTCAGCCCCGATCGAGGCTCCAGCTCGGGGTGATCCATCGACCGGCGGCTCCGGCGTCGATTGAGCCGCCTGGGCGGAGCCGCCGGCCTTGCCTGTAGGACGCGACTCCAGTCTCGACCGATCGATCGACCGATCGGCGGCGGCTCCGAGGAGCCCGATCAGCGCCGCCGATCGGTTTGCAGCCTCACCCGTCGATCGGCCGACGCATCGATCGCCGCGCCCCTTCCTCCCCCCTTTCTATTTAACTCCTTCCCTTCCCCCCCTTTTCCTCTCTATTTGGGTTAAAAAAAAAAAAAAAAAAAAAAGGGCCAAAATGAGAGCTTCGGCGCCGCTTTTGCTCCTTCCGGGTTTGGCGGGGAGGGGAGGGTCGCGTTTGGGTGACGTCACTTCCGCGCGCGCGCGCGCGCACTTCCGGCGGCGGCGCCGCTTCCGGCCGCGGAGAGAGGCCCCTGAGGCGACAGGGGGGAGTTCGTTGGGGTCGTCGCTCGTTAATTAATCAGGCGCTAATTAAGCGCCATGGCCAAGCGGCCGCTGCGGCGCAACTGGGACGAGGAGGACGAGGAGGAGGAAGAGGGGGAGGAGGGGCCGCCCCGCCCCCCGCGCAAGAGGGTGAGGAGGAGGCTGTGGGGCAGCCCTGGGGGGGTCTGGGTCCTCTATGGGGCAGAGGGAGGGGGTCTGGGTCACCTATGGGGCAGAGGGAGGGGGTCTGGGTCCTCTATGGGGCAGAGGGAGGGGGTCTGGGTCACCTGTGGGGCAGAGGGAGGGGGTCTGGGTCCTCTGTGGGGCAGAGGGAGGGGGTCTGGGTCGCCTATGGGGCAGAGGGAGGGGGTCTGGGTCGCCTATGGGGCAGAGGGAGGGGGTCTGGGTCCTCTATGGGGCAGAGGGAGGGGGTCTGGGTCACCTGTGGGGCAGAGGGAGGGGGTCTGGGTCACCTATGGGGCAGAGGGAGGGGGTCTGGGTCACCTATGGGGCAGAGGGAGGGGGGTCTGGGTCACCTATGGGGCAGAGGGAGGGGGGTCTGGGTCACCTATGGGGCAGGGGGAGGGGGTCTGGGTCACCTATGGGGCAGAGGGAGGGGGTCTGGGTCCTCTATGGGGCAGAGGGAGGGGGTCTGGGTCACCTGTGGGGCAGAGGGAGGGGGTCTGGGTCACCTATGGGGCAGAGGGAGGGGGTCTGGGTCACCTATGGGGCAGAGGGAGGGGGGTCTGGGTCACCTATGGGGCAGAGGGAGGGGGGTCTGGGTCACCTATGGGGCAGGGGGAGGGGGTCTGGGTCACCTATGGGGCAGAGGGAGGGGGTCTGGGTCCCCTATGGGGCAGGGGGAGGGGGTCTGGGTCACCTATGGGGCAGAGGGGGAGGTCTTGGGTCACCTATGGGGCAGAGGGAGGGGGTCTGGGTCACCTATGGGGCAGCTGTGGGGTGGGTCTGGGTTGCCTATAGGGCAAGGGGGGAGGTCCTGGATTCCTTATGGGGCAGGGGGTTGGTCAGTCTGGGGCCTCTATGGGGCAGCCGTGGGGGGTCCTGGGTCCCCTATGGGGCAGCTATGGGGTTAGGCGGGGAGGGCTTGGGGTCTGCTATGGGGCAGCCATGGGGCAGGGGGGGGGTCGGTCTGGGTCCCCTATGGGGCAGTTGTAGGGGGGGGTCTGGGTCATCTATGGGGCTACTATAGGGCAGGGGGAGGGGGTCTGGGTTCTCTATGGGGCAGCCATGGGGCAGGGGACGGGGACATGAGATCTGCTATGGGGCAGGGGGAGGGGGTCTGGGTCCCCTATGGGGCAGGGGGGGAGGTCCTGGGTCCCCTATGGGGCAGCTATGGGGCAGCCATGGGGTGGGGGTGGAGGTCTCGGGGTCCTCTATGGGGCAGGGTGAGGGGGTCTGGGTCCCCTATGGGGCAGCCGTGGGGCAGCTATGGGGCAGGGGGGATCGGTCTGGGTTGCCTATGGGGCAAGGGAAGGGGTCTGTGTCCCCTACGTGGTCGCTATGGGGCAAGGGGGGGGAGGTCCTGGGTCCCCTATGGGGCAGGGAGAGAGGGTCTGGGTCCCCTATGGGGCAGCCTTGGAGGGTCTTGGGTCCCCTGTGGGGCAGCTATGGGGCAGGGGGAGGGGGTCGGTCTGGATCCTCTATGGGGCAGCCATGGGGTTGGGGGAGAGGGCTTGGGGTCCCCTATGGGGCAGCCGTAGGGGAGGTCTGGGTACCTTATGGGGCAGCCGTGGGGCAGAGGGAGTCGGTCTGGATCCCCTATGGGGCAGGGGGGGAGGCCCTAGGTCCCCTATGGGGCAGGGAGAGAGGGTCTGGGTCCCCTATGGGGCAGAGGGAGGGGGTCTGGGTCCTCTGTGGGGCAGCTGTGGGTTAGGTCTGGGTTGCCTATAGGGCAAGGGAGGGGAGGTCCTGGATCCCCTATGGGGCAGCCGGGGGTGGGTCTGGGTCTCCTATGGGTCTTCTATGGGGCAGGGTGTGTCGGTCGGGATCCCCTATGGGGCAGTCATGGGTCAGGGAAGGGGGTCTGGGTTCTCTATGGGGCAGCCGTGGGGCAGGGGAGGGTCGGTCTGGGTCCTCTATGGGGCAGCCATGGGGTGGGGGAGGGAGGGCTTGGGGTCTTCTATGGGTCCCCTATGGGGCAATCTGGGGGGGGTCCCTGGGGGTCGCTATGGGGCAGGCTGAGAGGTCCTTGGGGGTCGCTATGGGGCAGGCCGGGTGGTCCTTGGGGGTCACTCTGGTTCCCCAACGGTCACCATGGGGCAGGCTAGGGGGTCCTTGGGTGTCCCTGGGGGTCGCTATGGGGCAGGCCGGGGGTGACTGGAGGTCCTTGAGGGTCGCTATGGGGCAGGGGGTGAGGCTGGGTCCCCGATGGGGCAGCCCTGGGGCACCAAGAAGGCTCTTGTGGTCGCTATGGGTCAGGCCGTGGGTGGCTATGGGTCGCCGTGGGTCGCAGATGGCGGCAGGTGGGGGGGTTGGTGGCCCCGGCAGCCGCTTCCCTGGACAAGCCTCCCTGGACACCAGCGAAGAGGAGGAAGAGGAGGAGGAGGAGGAGGAAGAAGTCGGCCTCTGGGGAGGGATTGAGGGTAAGAGATGAGTTATGGGGCTGATGAGAGGGCTGTGTGGCTTCTATGGGGCTGAGAAGGTGGTTATGGGGCAGATATGAGGCTGATGAGTGGGTTATGGGGCTTCTATGGGGCTGATAGGGGCTTATGGGGCTGAGAAGGGACTTATGGGGCTGATGAGAGGGTTATGTGGCTTCTATGGGGCTGAGATGGTGCTTATGGGGCAGATATGCTGCTTATGGGGCTGATGAGAGGGTCGTGGGGCTGAGAAGGTGGTTATGGGGCAGATATGGGGCTGAGATGGTGCTTATGGGGCAGATATGGTGCTTATGGGGCTGATGAGAGGGTTATATGGCTTCTATGGGGCAGATGTGGGGCTGAGAAGGTGGTTATGGGGCTGATGAGAGGGTTATGTGGGGCTTATGGGGCTGAGAAGGGGCTTATGGGGCTGATATGGGACTTGCTTATGGGGCTGACGAGAGGGTCATGTGGCTTTTATGGGGCAGATATGGGGCTGATGAGAGGGTTATGTGGCTTTTATGGGGCTGAGAAGGTGGTTATGGGGCAGATACGGAGCTGATAAAGGGCTTATGGGGCTGATAGGGGACGTATTTGTGGGGCTCATGTGGCGCTTATGGGGCTGAGGAGGTGGTTATGGGGCTGATGGGAGGGTCGTGTGGCTTCTGTGGGGCTGACAAGGGGCTTATGGGGCTCGTGTGGCGCTTATGGGGCTCAGATGGTGCTTCTGGGGCTGATATGGGACTTGCTTATGGGGCAGATATGGTGCTTATGGGGCTGAATGAGGGGGTTATGGGGCTTCTATGGGGCTGAGAAGGGGCTTATGGGGCCGAGAAGGTTGTTATGGGGCAGATATGGTGCTTCTGGGGCTGATATGGGACTTGCTTATGGGGCTGATGAGAGGGTTATGGGGCAGACATGTGGCTCATAAGGGACTTATGGGGCAGATGTGGTTGTTATGGGGCAGATGTGGTGCTTATGGGGCTGATGAGAGGGTCGTGTGGCTTCTGTGGGGCTGAGAAGGGGCTTATGGGGCTGATAAGGGACTTATGGGGCCGAGAAGGTTGTTATGGGGCAGATATGGTGCTTCTGGGGCTGATACGGGACTTGCTTATGTGGCCTCTATGGGGCTGATAGGGGGTTATGGGGCAGATATGGTGCTTATGGGTCTGATGTCAGCTTATGGGGCAGATATGGGGCTGATGAGAGGGTTATGTGGCTTCTGTGGGGCTGATGTGGGGCCTATGGGGCAGATGTGGGGCTGATGAGTGGGTTATGTGGCCTCTGTGGGGCTGATCTGAGGCTGATAAGGGACTTGTGGGGCTGATATGGGGGTTATGGGGCTGATGTCAGGTTATGGGGCAGATGTGGGGCTGATATGGGACTTGCTTATGGGGCTCATGAGAGGCTTATGGGGCTGATAAGAAGCTTATGGAGCTGATAAGAGGCTAATGGGGCAGATATGATGCTCTGGGTGGCTTGGACCCGGGTGGGCGTGTCCCAAGCCGGAAGTGGGCGTGTCCTAACCTGACCCCGCCCCCCCTTTAGGTCAAGAGGCAGCCCCCGAGGAGGCGGCGCTGGGGGAGGGGCCGGTGCCCCTCACCCCTTTCAACCTGGAGGAGGAGCTGGGGGAGGGGCGCTTCGACCCCCACGGCCACTACTTGCCCCATGGAGGGGCTCGGGGTCAACCCCGTGACCCCTGGCTCGAGGCCATCGAAGGGGTGAGTGACCCAAAGCATCATGGGAAAGAGGGGGGAGGAATAGGATGGGGGGTGCCCCCCCCCCCCCATCATTAACCCTTTGTCCTCTTTCTCGCAGTTACCCGTCCGCCCCCCCCGCCGAGCCCCTAAAAAGATGGAGGAGGAAGAGGAGGAGGTGGAGCCTCCGCCCCTTCGGGAACTCTTACTGGGAGCACTGGAGCTGCTGAGGCCTGGGGAGAGCGTAGGGGCAGCCCTCAGGCGCCTGGGGGGGCGGGGCCAGGCCGCCCAGGGGCGGGGCCAGGCGAGGAGGGGGCGTGGCCGCGGCCCAGAGGCAAAGGAGAAGGGTGGGGATAGAGAGGGGGGGCGTGGCCAGAGCGCCAAGCCTGAGGGTGAGGAGGAGAGGGGGCGTGGCCAGAGCTCCCAGCTAGAGAGTGAGGAGGAGAGGGGGCGTGGCCAGAGCTCCCAGCTAGAGAGTGAGGAGAGGGGGCGTGGCCAGAGCCCCAAGCCTGAGGGTGAGGAGGAGAGGGGGCGTGGCCAGAGCCCCAAGCCTGAGGGTGAGGAGGAGAGGGGGCGTGGCCAGAGCCCTCAGCTAGAGAGTGAGGAGAGGGGGCGTGGCCAGAGCTCCCAGCTAGAGAGTGAGGAGGAGAGGGGGCGTGGCCACAGCCCCAAGCCAGAGAGTGAGGAGGAGAGGGGGCGTGGCCAGAGCCCTCAGCCTGAGGATAATGGGGAAAGAGCTCAGAGTCCTCAGGGTGAGGGGAAGGGGGAGAGGGGGCGTGGCCAGGGCGGAAGTGGGCGTGGCCAGAGCCCTCAGCCTGAGGACGATAGGGAAAGAGCTCAGAGTCTGCGCCTAAAGGGGAATGAGGAGAAGGGGCGTGGCCAGGAGGAGAGGGGGCGGGGCCAGAGTCCCAACCCAGAGAGTGAGGAGGAGAGGGGGCGTGGCCAGAGCTCCAAGCCGCATAGTGATGAGGAGAGGGGGCGTGGCCAGAGTCCCAACCCAGAGAGTGATGAGGCGAGGGGGCGTGACCAGGATGGGAGTGGGCGGGGCCAGCGCCTTGAGCCTGAGGGCAACAGGGGGCGTGGCCAGAGTCCCCAGCCAGATAGTGATGGGGAGAGGGGGCGTGGCCAGCGCCTCCCGCCTGAGGACAGTGAGGAAAGAGCTCAGAGTCCTCAGCCTGAGGGGAAGGCGGAGAGGGGGCGTGGCCAGGAGGAGAGGGGGCGTGGCCAGCGGCCCAGGCCCCGCCCCCCGTGCCCCGAGCTGGAGGCTCTGGCCGCGGTGGCCGACGGGCTAGTAGCTCGAGGCCTCTTCGACATCTTCCAGGAGACCAGAGAGAGGCTCCAGAGGCGCCTGGAGGGGCTGGGGGGGGGAGGGGGCGGGGCCAAGTCCTCGGGGGGGCGGAGCCTCCAGGAGAATGAGGAGGAGGAGGAAGAGGAGGAGGAGGACGAAGAGAAAGAAGAGGAAGGTGAGTGAAGGAATGAGTCTCGATGATCATTTTGAGTCCTTCAGGAGGTTCTAAGTGTTGATGTTTGGGGCTTCAGGAGGTTCTTGATGTTGATTTTGAGGCTTCAGGAGAGTTTAAATGATCATTTTGTGGCTTCAGGAGGGTTTAAGTTCTGATTTTGGGCTTCAGGAGGGTTTAAATGTTGATTTTGGGGCTTCAGGAGAGTTTAAATGATCATTTTGTGGCTTCAGGAGGGTTTAAATGTTGATTTTGGGGCTTCAGGAGGTTCTAAATGTTGATTTTGGGCTTCAGGAGTGTTTAAATGATGATTTTGGGGCTTCAGGATGTTCTTAATGTTGATTTTGGGGCTTCAGGAGGTTCTTAATGTTGATTTTGTGGCTTCAGGAATGTTTAAATGTTGATTTTGGGGCTTCAGGAGAGTCTTGATGTTGATTTTGGGGCTTCAGGAGGTTCTAAATGTTGATTTTTGGGGCTTCGGGAGGGTCTGGAAGCTGATTTTGGGGTCTTTCCCCTTAGGTCCTGTTCTCTGGGAGTTCCAATGGGGGGAGGGGAGGGGGGAGCCCGGAACCTTCGGCCCCTTCAGCTCTGCCCAGATGCAGGTGAGACTTTTGGGGGGTCCTGCCCCATAGAGGAGTCCTCTGCCCCATAGATTCGTCCCCAGCCCCATAGATGGCATCAGCTCCAGCTCCAGCAGCTCCTATTGGGGCATCGGGAGGTGGTTGCTGCCCCACAGATCCCTCCCTCTGCCCCATAGATCCATCCTCTACCCCCTAGATCCATCCTCTGACCCATAGAGACACCTCCAGCCCCACAGATCCAGCCCCAGCCCCATAGAGAAGTCCTCAGCCCTATAGACGGCATCAGCTCCAGCTCCAGCAGCTCCTATTGGGGCATCAGGAGGTGGTTGCTGCCCCATAGATCCCTCCCTCTGCCCCATAGATCCCTCCCTCTGCCCCATAGATCCCTCCCTCTGCCCCATAGATCCCTCCCTCTGCCCCATAGATCCCTCCCTCTGCCCCATAGATCCCTCCCTCTGCCCCATAGATCCCTCCCTCTGCCCCATAGATCCCTCCCTCTGCCCCATAGATCCCTCCCTCTGCCCCATAGATCCCTCCCTCTGCCCCATAGCTCCACCCTCTGCCCCATAGCTCCACCCTCTGCCCCATAGATCCATCCCCGGCCCCATAGAGAAGTCCTCTGACCCATAGAGACACTCTCAGCCCCATAGAGTTGTCTCCAGCCCCATAGATCTCATCAGCTCCAGCTCCATCAGCTCCTATTGAAGCGTCAGGATGCGGTTTCCGCCCCATAGACCCCTCCCTCTGCCCCATAGACCCCTCCCTCTGCCCCACAACTCCCTCCCCAGCCCCACATCTCCCTCCCCAGCCCCACAGAATCCATCTCCCCCTTTTTTTTTTGGCAGGAGTGGGCGTCTCAAGGCTACTTTCTGGGGGGAGGAGCTCGATGCCGCCGCCTCCCCCGAGGCCTCTTCTACGACTGCTCCCGAGTCGACTTCCAGCTCTACGTCTAGGGCCCCCAAACCCTCTGGGGTGACCCCCAAGCCCTTGTGGGGCAGGACGAGGGGTGGGGGATGAGCTTGGGGGGTCCCCAAAAGCCGATTTGTATCTGTTGGGGTTGAAGGGAAGGAATAAAAGGTAAAGGGGTCGGATCCCAAAATGGCTTCCGGGCTCAAAATGGCTTCCCTCCTGCCCCCCAAGTGGACACTGAGGGGGTTGGGGGGCTCGTCCTGCCCCACAAGTGGACACTGAGGCGGTTGGGGGGCTCGTCCTGCCCCACAAGTGGACACTGAGGGGGTTGGGGGGCTCGTCCTGCCCCCTAAGTGGACACTGAGGGGGTTGGGGGGCTCGTCCTGCCCCCCAAGTGGACACTGAGGAGGTTAGGGGGCTCGTCCTGCCCCCCAAGTGGACACTGAGGAGGTTAGGGGGCTCGTCCTGCCCCCCAAGTTGACAACATTGAGGCGGTTGGGGGGGAATAGGGTTTATTGGAGGGTCCGAGTCACAAGAGGTGGGTCCTGTGGGGAGAGAAAAAAGGGGGTGAGGGTGCGTGGGCTGCCCCATAAGTGCCTCCCAGACCCATAGAGACATCTCAGACCCATAGATGCAGCCTCAGCCCCATAGATAAGTCTTCAGCCCCATAGATGGCAGCAGCTCCAGCTCCAGCTGCTCCTATTGGGGCATCGGGAGGCGGTTGCTGCCCCAGAGATCCCTCCCTCTGCCCCATAGATTCATTCTCTGACTCACAGATTCATCCCCAGCCCCATAGAGAAGTCCTCTAACCCATAGATCCACCCTCTGACCCATAGAGACGCTCCCAGCCCCATAGATTCATCTCCAGCCCCATAGATCTCATCAGCTCCAGCTCCAGCAGCTCCTATTGGGGCAGCAGGAGGTGGTTGCTGCCCCATAGATCCCTCCCTCTGCCCCATAGCTCCCTCCCTCTGCCCCATAGATCCATCCTCAGCCCCATAAATCCATCCTCTAACCCACAGAGACACCTCCAGCCCCATAGATTCATCCCCAGCCCCACAGATGGCAGCAGCTCCAGCTCCAGCAGCTCCTACTGGGGCCTCAGGAGGTGGTTGCTGCCCCATAGCTCCCTCCCTCTGCCCCATAGCTCCCTCCCTCTGCCCCATAGCTCCCTCCCTCTGCCCCATAGATCCATCCTCTGACCCACAGAGACACCTCCAGCCCCATAGATTCATCTCCAGCCCCATAGATCTCATCAGCTCCAGCTCCAGCAGCTCCTATTGGGGCAGCAGGAGGTGGTTGCTGCCCCATAGATCCTGCTCTCTGCCCCATAGATCCATCCTCAGCCCCATACATCCATCCTCTGACCCACAGATCCATCCTCTGACCCACAGAGACACCTCCAGCCCCACAGAGTCAACCCCAGGCCCATAGATCCCTCCCCAGCCCCATAGATGGCAGCAGCTCCAGCTCCAGCAGCTCAGGAGGTGGTTGCTGCCCCATAGATCCCTCTCTCTGCCCCATAGATCCCTCTCTCTGCCCCATAGATCCCTCTCTCTGCCCCATAGATCCATCCTCAGCCCCATAAATCCATCCTCTGACCCATAGAGACACCTCCAGCCCCATAGATTCGTCCCCAGCCCCATAGATGGCAGCAGCTCCAGCTCCAGCAGCTCCTATTGGGGCCTCAGGAGGTGGTTGCTGCCCCATAGATCCCTCTCTCTGCCCCACAGATCCATCCTCAGCCCCATAGATCCCTCCCTCTGCCCCATAGATCCATCCTCAGCCCCATAAATCCACCCTCTGACCCATAGAGACGCTCCCAGCCCCATAGATTCATCTCCAGCCCCATAGATCTCATCAGCTCCAGCTCCAGCAGCTCCTATTGGGGCAGCAGGAGGTGGTTGCTGCCCCATAGATCCATCCTCAGCCCCATACATCCATCCTCTGACCCACAGATTCATCCTCTGACCCATAGAGACACCTCCAGCCCCATAGATTCGTCCCCAGCCCCATAGAGAAGTCCTCAGCCCTATAGATGGCAGCAGCTCCAGCTCCAGCAGCTCCTATTGGGGCAGCAGGAGGTGGTTGCTGCCCCATAGATCCCTCCCTCTGCCCCATAGATCCATCCTCAGCCCCATAGATCCCTCTCTCTGCCCCATAGATCCATCCTCAGCCCCATAAATCCATCCTCTGACCCATAGAGACACCTCCAGCCCCATAGATTCATCTCCAGCCCCATAGATGGCAGCAGCTCCAGCTCCAGCAGCTCCTATTGGGGCAGCAGGAGGTGGTTGCTGCCCCATAGCTCCCTCTCTCTGCCCCATAGATCCATCCTCAGCCCCATAGCTCCCTCCCTCTGCCCCATAGCTCCCTCCCTCTGCCCCACAGCTCCCTCCCCAGCCCCCCAGCTCCTGCCCCACACCTGGGAGGCCGTTGCTGCTGTAGCCGTGGTCGTGTTGGGCCCGAGCACCCGGAGCCGAGCGGCCGCCAGGGCCTCCGGCAGAGCCTGCTTGGGGGGCGGCTCCCTGTGCACCAGTACAAACCAGTAGAAACCAGTATAAACCACTACAGGCCCATACAGAGCGTCAGAAACCCGTACAAACCAGTTGAAGCCACTATAGGGCAGAGGGAAGCAGCTTCAAGCAATGGAGCAGTTCCAGCCCAGCTCCCCCCAGTATAGCCCCAGGGGCTCCCAGTGCCTCCCAGTCTGGTCCTAGGGGCTCCCAGTCCTCCCCAGTCTGGCCCCAGGGGCTCCCAGTGCCTCCCATTTTGGTCCCAGGGGCTCCCAGTGCCTCCCAGTATGTCCTAGTGCCAACCAATATGGTCCCAGGGCCTCCCAGTCCCCACCCAGTGTGGTCCCAGTGCCTCCCAGTCTGGCCCAGGGTGTCCTAGAGCCTCCCAGTCTGGTCCCAGTGCCTCTCAGTCACTCCCAGTGCCTCCCAGTCACTCCCAGTCTGGCCCAGTTCCCCCCAGCATGACCCCAGGGGCTCCCAGTCCTCCCCAGTCTGGCCCCAGGGCTCCCAGTGCCTCCCGTTATGGTCCCAGGGGCTCCCAGTGCCTCCCAGTCTGGTCCTAGGGCTCCCAGTCACTCCCAGTCCTCCCCAGTCTGGCCCCAGGGGCTCCCAGTGCCTCCCGTTATGGTCCTAGTGCCAACCAGTCTGGCCTGAGGGGCTCCCAGTGCCCTCCCAATGTGGTCCCAGGGGCTCCCAGTCCCACCCAGTGTGGTCCCAGTGCCTCCCAGTCTGGTCCCAGTGGCTCTCAGTCACTCCCAGTATGACCCCAGTGCCTCCCAGTCACTCCCAGTCTGGCCCAGTTCCCCCCAGCATGACCCCAGGGGCTCCCAGTCCCCTCCCAGTCCTGCTCAGTCTGGCTGCAGGGGGCTCCCAGTGCCTCCCAATATAGTCCTAGAGGCTCCCAGTGCCTCCCAGTCCCACCCAGTGTGGTCCCAGTGCCTCCCAGTCTGGCCTGAGGGGCTCCCAGTGCCTCCCAATGTGGTCCCAGTGCCTCCAGTCCCACCCAGTGTGGTCCCAGTGCCTCCCATTATGGTCCCAGGGGCTCCCAGTCCCTCCCATTATGGTCCCAGTGCCTCCCAGTCACTCCCAATGTGGTCCCAGTGCCTCCCATTATGGTCCCAGGGGCTCCCAGTCACTCCCAGTCTGGCCCAGTCCCACCCAACATGACCCCAGGGGGTCCCATTGCCTCCCAGTCTGGTCCTAGGGGCTCCCAGTCACTCCCAGTCCTCCCCAGTTTGGCCCCAGGGGCTCCCAGTGCCTCCCATTATGGTCCCAGGGGCTCCCAGTGCCTCCCAGTCTGGTCCTAGGGGCTCCCAGTCCTCCCCAGTCTTGCCCCAGGGGCTCCCAGTGCCTCCCAGTTCCTCCCATTCTGGCCCCAGTCCCTCCCAGTGCCTCACTCACCCCTCCCCCTCCGCCCTTCGCCTCTTCGTTCCGGGCCCGAGGAGCCGCGGGGCACTGTGGGAAGGGGGTTGGTAAGGAGAAGCCTCCCCCCTCCCCCCCCCAAACCCCCCTTTTTTTTTCCCCCTCAAACCCCTCACCCCTCAGCTCCTCCCGTCGCCTCCATCCGGGACGCTTCCGGTCGCGGCCCTCGTGACGTCATCACGCCGCGCGGCCTCCCTCCTTCCACTTCCTCTCTCGCGCTCGCGGGCGCTTCCCGCCTTTTTTTTCCTCCCCCGCCCTTCACTCCCTTCACTTCCCTCCTTCCCTCGTCGCGCCGCCTGACGTCATCACCGCGCGTCGCCGCGATGGCGCCTGGCGGCGGAGATGGAGGAGGAGGAGGAGATGGAGGAGGAAGCCCAGAGGCTCTGTCGGTTCCCGGCGGCGTCCGCAGGGCTCGGCAGCTGCTGCACATGAGCGTCCTGGCGCAGAGCCCCTCCCCCTGCGGCCGCTCTCTCGCCGCAGGAAACAACTACGGGGAAGTCGCCGTCTTCAGGTTAAACCACCAACGTTCATCTCCTTCTTCACATCCGTCTCCTCCTTCATCTCCTCCTTCTTCGTCTCCATCGTCTCCTTCGCTATCTCCATCGTCTCCTTCATCTCTTTCAGTCTCCTTCGTCTCCATTTCCATCATCTTCATCGTCTCCTTCTCCATCTCCTTCTCTTTCTCTGTCTCCTTCATCCTCCTTCATCTCCTTCTCCATCATTTCCATCTCCTTCTCCTTCATCTCCATCATCTCCTCCTTCTCCATCTCTTCCTTCTCTGTCTCCTCCTTCTCCATCTCCTCCTCTTCCTCCTCCTCCATCATCTCCTTCTCCATCTTCTCCACCTTCTCCTTCATCTCCATCATCTCCGTCTCCTCCTTATCATCTCCTTCTTCATCATCTCTATCATTTCCATCATCTCCTTCTCCATCTCCTTCGTCTCCATTGTTTCCATCTCCTTCATCTGCTTCTCATTCATCTCCTTCTCCTTCACATCCGTCTCCTCCTCCATCTCCTCCGTCATCTCCTTCTTCTTCATCTCCATCGTCTCCTTCACTATCTCCATCATCTCCTTCATCTCCATTTCCATCATCTTCATCGTCTCCTTCTCCATCTCCTTCTCTTTCTCTGTCTCCTTCATCCTCCTTCATCCTCCTTCATCTCCTTCTCTATCATTTCCATCTCCTTCTCCTTCATCTCCATCATCTCCTCCTCCTCTTCCTCCTCCTCCATCATCTCCCTCTCCATCTCCTCCTTCTCCTCCTTCATCTCCATCATCTCCGTCTCCTCCTTATCATCTCCTTCTCTATCATCTCCATCATCTCCTTCTCCTTCATCTCCATCATTTCCATCTCCTTCATCTGCTTCTCATTCATCTCCTTCTCCTTCACATCCATCTCCTCCTCCACCTCCTCCGTCATCTCCTTCTTCTTCATCTCCATCGTCTCCTTCTCTATCTCCATCGTCTCCTTCATCTCTTTCAATCTCCTTCGTCTCCATTTCCATCATCTCCATCGTCTCCTTCTCTTTCTCTGTCTCCTTCATCCTCCTTCATCTCCTTCTCCATCATTTCCATCTCCTTCTCCTTCATCTCCATCTCCTCCTCTTCCTCCTCCTCCATCATCTCCCTCTCCATCTCCTCCTTCTCCTCCTTCATCTCCATCATCTCCGTCTCCTCCTTATCATCTCCTTCTTCATCTTCTCTATCATCTCCTTCTCCATCTCCTTCATCTCCATCGTTTCCATCTCCTTCATCTGCTTCTCAGTCATCTCCTTCTCCTTCACATCCGTCTCCTCCTCCACCTCCTCCTTCTCCTCCTTCATCTCCATCATCATCTCCATCATCTCTTTCAATCTCCTTCATCTCCATTTCCATCATCTCCATCACCTCCTTCTCTTTCTCTGTCTCCTTCATCCTCCTTCATCTCCTTCTCCATCATTTCCATCTCCTTCTCCTTCATCTCCATCATCTCCTCCTCCTCTTCCTCCTCCTCCATCATCTCCCTCTCCATCTCCTCCTTCTCCTCCTTCATCTCCATCATCTCCGTCTCCTCCTTATCATCTCCTTCTTCATCTTCTCTATCATCTCCTTCATCTCCTTCATCTCCTTCTCCTTCATCTCCATCGTTTTCATCTCCTTCATCTGCTTCTCATTCATCTCCTTCTCCTTCACATCCATCTCCTCCTCCATCTCCTCCTTCTCCTCCGTCATCTCCTTCTTCTTCATCTCCATCGTCTCCTTCTCTATCTCCATCGTCTCCTTCATCTCTTTCAGTCTCCTTCGTCTCCATTTCCATCATCTTCATCGTCTCCTTCTCCATCTCCTTCTCTTTCTCTGTCTCCTTCATCCTCCTTCATCTCCTTCTCTATCATTTCCATCTCCTTCTCCTTCATCTCCATCATCTCCTCCTTCTCCATCTCCTCCTTCTCCATCATCTCCTTCTCCATCTCCTCCTTCTCCTCCTTCATCTCCATCATCTCCTTCATCTCCTTCATCTCCATCATTTCCATCTCCTTCATCTGCTTCTCATTCATCTCCTTCTCCTTCACATCCATCTCCTCCTCCATCTCCTCCTTCTCCTCCGTCATCTCCTTCTTCTTCATCTCCATCGTCTCCTTCGCTATCTCCATCGTCTCCTTCATCTCTTTCAATCTCCTTCGTCTCCATTTCCATCATCTCCATCGTCTCCTTCTCTTTCTCTGTCTCCTTCATCCTCCTTCATCCTCCTTCATCCTCCTTCATCTCCTTCTCCATCATTTCCATCTCCTTCTCCTTCATCTCCATTATCTCCTCCTTCTCCATCTCCTCCTTCTCCATCTCCTCCTCTTCCTCCTTCTCCATCATCTCCTTCTCCATCTTCTCCACCTTCTCCTTCATCTCCATCATCTCCGTCTCCTCCTTATCATCTCCTTCTTCATCTTCTCTATCATCTCCTTCATCTCCTTCTCCATCTCCTTCATCTCCATCGTTTCCATCTCCTTCATCTGCTTCTCATTCATCTCCTTCTCCTTCACATCCATCTCCTCCTCCATCTCCTTCTTCTCCTTCTTCATCTCCATCGTCTCCTTCTCCATCTCCTTCTCTATCTCCATCATCTCCTTCATCTCTTTCAATCTCCTTCATCTCCATTTCCATCATCTTCATCGTCTCCTTCTCCATCTCCTTCTCTTTCTCTGTCTCCTTCATCCTCCTTCATCCTCCTTCATCCTCCTTCATCTCCTTCTCCATCATTTCCATCTCCTTCTCCTTCATCTCCATCACCTCCTCCTCCATCTCCTCCTCTTCCTCCTTCTCCATCATCTCCTTCTCCATCATCTCCTTCTCCATCTTCTCCACCTCCTCCTTCATCTCCATCATCATCTCCTTCATCATCTCCATCATCTCCGTCTCCTCCTTATCATCTCCTTCTTCATCTTCTCTATCATCTCCTTCATCTCCTTCTCCATCTCCTTCATCTCCATCGTTTCCATCTCCTTCATCTGCTTCTTATTCATCTCCTTCTCCTTCACATCCATCTCCTCCTGCATCTCCTCCTTCTCCTCCGTCATCTCCTTCTTCTTCATCTCCATCGTCTCCTTCTCTATCTCTTTCAATCTCCTTCATCTCTTTCAATCTCCTTCATCTCTTTCAATCTCCTTCGTCTCCATTTCCATCATCTTCATCGTCTCCTTCTCCATCTCCTTCTCTTTCTCTGTCTCCTTCATCCTCCTTCATCCTCCTTCATCTCCTTCTCTATCATTTCCATCTCCTTCTCCTTCATCTCAATCATCTCCTCCTTCTCCATCTCTTCCTTCTCCATCTCCTCCTTCTCCATCTCCTCCTCTTCCTCCTCCTCCATCATCTCCCTCTCCATCTCCTCCTTCTCCTCCTTCATCTCCATCATCTCCGTCTCCTCCTTATCATCTCCTTCTTCATCTTCTCTATCATCTCCATCATCTCCTTCATCTCCTTCTCCATCTCCTTCATCTCCATCGTTTCCATCTCCTTCATCTGCTTCTCATTCATCTCCTTCTCCTTCACATCCATCTCCTCCATCTCCTCCGTCATCTCCTTCTTCTTCATCTCCATCGTCTCCTTCGCTATCTCCATCGTCTCCTTCATCTCTTTCAATCTCCTTCGTCTCCATTTCCATCATCTTCATCGTCTCCTTCTCCATCTCCTTCTCTTTCTCTGTCTCCTTCATCCTCCTTCATCCTCCTTCATCTCCTTCTCCATCATTTCCATCTCCTTCTCCTTCATCTCCATCATCTCCTCCTTCTCCATCTCCTCCTTCTCCATCTCCTCCTCTTCCTCCTTCTCCATCATCTCCTTCTCCATCTCCTCCTTCTCCTCCTTCATCTCCATCATCTCCGTCTCCTCCTTATCATCTCCTTCTTCATCTTCTCTATCATTTCCATCATCTCCTTCATCTCCTTCTCCATCTCCTTCGTCTCCATCGTTTCCATCTCCTTCATCTGCTTCTCATTCATCTCCTTCTCCTTCACATCCATCTCCTCCTGCATCTCCTCCTTCTCCTCCGTCATCTCCTTCTTCTTCATCTCCATCGTCTCCTTCTCTGTCTCTTTCAATCTCCTTCATCTCTTTCAATCTCCTTCGTCTCCATTTCCATCATCTTCATTGTCTCCTTCTCCATCTCCTCCTCTTCCGCCTTCTCCATCTTCTCCACCTTCTCCTTCATCTCCATCATCTCCTCCTTCTCCATCTCCTCCATCATCTCCTTCTCCATCTTCTCCACCTTCTCCTTCATCTCCATCATCATCTCCATCATCTCCGTCTCCTCCTTATCATCTCCTTCTTCATCTTCTCTATCATTTCCATCATCTCCTTCATCTCCTTCTCCATCTCCTTCATCTCCATCATTTCCATCTCCTTCATCTGCTTCTCATTCATCTCCTTCTCCTTCACATCCATCTCCTTCACATCCATCTCCTCCTTCATCTCCATCATCATCTCCTTCATCATCTCCATCGTCTCCATCTCCTTCTCCTTATCATCTCCTTCTTCATCATCTCTGTCATTTCCATCACCTCCTTTATCTCCTTCTCCATCTCCTTCATCTCCTTCAGTCTTCTCTATCTCCATCATCTCCTTCACCTTCTCCATCATCTCCTTCATCTCCTCCTTCTCCGTCATCTCCTTCATCTCCATCTCCTTCTCTATCTCAATCATCTCCATCTTCTCCTCTATCATCTCCTTCATCTCCTTCTCTGTCATCTCCATTATCTCTATCTCCTTCTCCTCCATCTCCTTCAATGTCTTTCAATCTCCATCATCTCCTCCTTCTCCTCCTTCTCCTTCATCTCCTCCATCTCCTCCTTCATCTTCTTTTCCACCATCTCCTTCATCTCCTTCTCCTTCTCCTCCATCTCCATCATCTCCATCTCCTCCATCCCCTTCCCCTCACCAGGTTGGCAGAGACCCAGAGGATCATGGGAGTCCAACCCTTCCCATCAATCACTAACCCATGTCCCTCAGCTCCTCGTCCATCGTCCCTTAAATCCCTCCAGGGATGGACAATCAACCTCCTCCTTGAGCAGCTTCTACCAGGGCTGAGAACCCTTGGACCCTATGGGGTCCCTATGGGTCTCTATGGGCTCTCTGTGGGTCCTATTGGTTTCCATTGGGTCCCATTGGTTTCCATTGTGTCCATTGGTTTCCATTGTGTCCATTGGTTTCCATTGGGTCCATTGGTTTCCATTGTGTCCATTGATTTCCACTGTGTCCATTGATTTCCACTGTGTCCATTGATTTCCATTGGGTCCATTGGTTTCCATTGGGTCCATTGGTTTCCATTGGGTCCATTGATTTCCATTGTGTCCATTGGTTTCCATTGTGTCCATTGGTTTCCATTGGGTCCCATTGGTCTCCATTGGGTCCCATTGGTCTCCATTGGGTCCCATTGGTCTCCATTGGGTCCCATTGGTTTCCATTGGGTCCATTGGTTTCTATTGGGTCCATTGGTTTCTATTGGGTCCATTGGTTTCTATTGGTTTTCTATTGGGTCTATTGGTTTCTATTGGGTCCATTGGTTTCCATTGGGTCCATTGGTTTCCATTGGGTCCATTGGTTTCCATTGGGTCCATTGGTTTCCATTGGGTCCCATTGGTCTCCATTGGGTCCCATTGGTCTCCATTGGGCCCCATTGGTCTCCATTGGGCCCCATTGGTCTCCATTGGGCCCCATTGGTCTCCATTGGGCCCCATTGGTCTCCATTGGGCCCCATTGGTCTCCATTGGTTTCCATTGGTCTCCATTGGTTTCCATTGGTCTCCATTGGGTCTATTGGTTTCCATTGGGTCCATTGGTTTCCATTGGGTCCATTGGTTTCCATTGGTTTCCATTGGGTCCCATTGGTCTCTATGGGCTCTCTATGGGTCATCACCATTTTGACATTTCCCACACAAAATCCCCTTTTTTTATGCCAAATTCTCCCATTTCCCCCACACAAAATTCCCTATTTCCACAAAAAAATCAACATTTTCTCACACAAAGTTACCTTTTCCCACAAAAAATTGACATTTCCCCACACAAGTTGCCCTTTTTATGCCAAATTCTCCCATTTCCCACACACAAATTTCCCTATTTCCACAAAGAAAACCAACATTTTCTCACACAAAATTCCCTTTTTCCACAAGAAAATTGACATTTTCTCCACAAAATTCCCCTTTTTCTCCCACAAACTCTCCTATTTCCACCCAAATTTCTCTTTTTCCACCCAAGTTGTCCCTTTTAACACCCAAACTCCACCAAAAATGCCATTTTTTCCCAAAATTTCCTGGTTTTTTCTCAGCCTTTCGGCCGCTCTCAGCGCAGAGGCCAAGGAGGAGAGCAAAAGGCCTCAGGGCCTCCTGCAGGGTGAGCACAGAACCTGATCTTGGGGCAAAAATGGACGATTTGGGGCAAAAATGTACGATTTGGGGCAAAAATGGAGGATTTGGGTTAAAAAAGGAGGATTTGGGGGCAAAAAAGGAGGATTTTGAGGGACAAAAGGGAGATTTGAGGAGAGAAATGGAAGATTTTGAGGGGAAAAAGGAGGATTTTGAGAGGAAATGAAGGAGTTTGAGGGGAAAATGAAGGATTTTGAGGGGAAAAGGAGGATTTTGAAAGGAAAATGGACAATTTTGAGAGCAAAAGGATGATTTTGAGGGGAAAATGAAGGATTTTGAGGGGAAAATGAAGGATTTTGAGGGGAAAATGGAGGATTTTGAGGGGAAAAGGAGGATTTTGAGGGGAAATGGAGGATTTTGAAGGGAAAAAGGAGGATCTTGAGGGGGAAATGAGGATCTTGAGGGGAAAATGAAGGATTTTGAGGGGAAAAGGAGGATTTTGAGGGGAAAATGGAGGATTTTGAGGGGAAATGGACAATTTTGAGAGCAAAAGGATGATTTTGAGAGCAAAAGGATGATTTTGAGGGGAAAACCGAGGATTTTGAGGGAAAATGGTTGATTTTGAAGGAAAAAGGAGGGTTTTGAGAGGAAAATGGAGGATTTTGAGGGGAAAATGGAGGATTTTGAGGGGAAAAGGACGATTTCAGTGTCTTTTTTCCAGCCCATTCCGGCCCCGTCTACGCTTTGGCCTCCACCGAGCGGCTCCTGCTCAGCGCGAGCGACGGAGAAGTCAAGGCCTGGGCCTGGGCCGAGCTGGGCAAGAAGGTAGGTGCCTCCCAGACTCCATTTTGGACTCTTCAGCTTCCATTTTGAGCCTTTCAGGTTCCATTTTGAACCTCTCTGGTTCCATTTTGAGCCTCTCGGGTTCCATTTTGAACTCCCTGGTTCCATTTTGAGCCTCTTGGATTCCATTTTGAGCCTTTTTCTCACACACAATATTCACCTTTTTCTCACACACAAAATTCACCTTTTTCTAGACAAAATTGACTTTTTTCTCACACAAAATTGACTTTTTTCTCACACAAAATTGACCTTTTTCTCACACAAAATTGACCTTTTTCTCACACACAAAATTCGCCTCTTTTCTCACACAAAATTCACCTTTTTTCTCACACAAAATTGACCTTTTTCTCACACAAAATTCACCTTTTTCTCACACACAAAATTCGCCTCTTTCTCACACACAAAATTCGCCTTTTTCTCACACACAAAATTCACCTCTTTCTCACACACAAAATTCACCTCTTTCTCCCACAAAATTCACCTCTTTCTCCCACAAAATTCCCCTTTTTCTCCCACAAAATTCCCCTTTTTCTCCCACAAAATTCCCCTTTTTCTCACGCACAAAATTCCTCTTTTTGTCACGCACAAAATTCACCTTTTTCTCACACAAAATTGACCTTTTCTCCCACAAAATTCGCCTTTTTCTCTCCACAAAATTCACCTTTTCTCACACACAAAATTCACCTTTTTTCTCACACAAAATTCACCTTTTCTCACACACAAAATTCACCTTTTTTCTCACACAAAATTCACCTTTTTTCTCACACAAAATTCACCTTTTTCTCACACAAAATTCACCTTTTTCTCACACAAAACTCGCCTTTTTCTCTCCACAAAATTCACCTCTTTCTCCCACAAAATTCACCTCTTTCTCCCACAAACTCTGGGATTTCCGCCCAAGTTGCTCTTTTTCCACCCAAATTGTCCTTTTAACACCCATTTTGAACTCCTTGGTTCCATTTTGAGCCTCTCGGCTTCCATTTTGAGCTCCTCAGCTTCCATTTTGAGCCTTTTTCTCACACAAAATTCACCATTTTCTCTCCACAAAATTCACCTTTTTGTCACACACAAAATTCACCTCTTTCTCACACAAAATTTACCTTTTTTCTCACACAAAATTCACCTTTTTTCTCACACAAAATTTACCTTTTTCTCACACAAAATTCACTTTTTTCTCCCACAAAATTCGCCTTTTTCTCACACACAAAATTCACCTTTTTTCTCACACAAAATTCACCTTTTTTCTCACACAAAATTCGCCTTTTTCTCTCCACAAAATTCACCTCTTTCTCACACACAAAATTCACCTTTTTCTCACACAAAATTCACCTTTTTCTCACACAAAATTCACCTTTTTTCTCACACAAAATTCACCTTTTTCTCTCCACAAAATTCACCTTTTTCTCCCACAAAATTCCCCTTTTTCTCCCACAAAATTCCCCTTTTTCTCCCACAAAATTCCCCTTTTTCTCCCACAAAATTCCCCTTTTTCTCATGCACAAAATTCCCCTTTTTCTCACACAAAATTCACCTTTTTTCTCACACAAAATTCACCTCTTTCTCACACACAAAATTCACCTCTTTCTCACACACAAAATTCGCCTTTTTCTCCCACAAAATTCGCCTCTTTCTCCCACAAACTCTGGGATTTCCGCCCACGTTGCTCCTTTTCCACCCAAATTGTCCTTTTAACACCCATTTTGAACTCCTTGGTTCCATTTTGAGCCTCTTTTCTTCCATTCTGAGCTCCTCAGCTTCCATTTGAAACCTCTCCGGTTCCATGTTGAGCCTCTCGGCTTCCGTTTTGAACTCCCTGGTTCCGTGTTGAGCCTCTCTCCTCCCGTTTTGAGGCCCCTGGTTCCGCTTTTGAGGTCTTTTCTCTCATTTTTTGGGTTCTTTTCCCTCATTCCCAGGTTCTTCCCTCTCACTTTCGGGGCGTTTCCCCCCCCCCCCCCCCCCCCTCCTCACCCCGTTTTCTCCCCCTCCCTCTAGGGCTGCCGAGAGCTCTGGAGCCGTCGCCCTCCCTGCAGGTAACTGGGTCCCCCCCCGACCCCCAAAATGGGGCTGGAGACCCAGACCCCAAACCCTGAGCTCTGGGACCCCCAAAACGTTGGCTGGAGCCTCAACCTTGAGCTCCGCGACCCCCAAGATGGAGCTTTTTCCCCCAAAAAATGGAGCTTTTTTTTCCCCCCTTAGGAGCAGCCTGGAGGTGCCTGAGGTCAACGCTCTGGAGGTCGGCTCTAGGGTGAGGCCCGACTGACGTCCCCAATGGCCTTGGGGGACCCCTGAGTGACACCTCTGATGGCTTCGGGGACACCCCCCCCCCCCCCCCCCGAGCGACGTTAACCCCTCGTGTTCCCCCCGTCCAGGACTCGCTGGTGTTGGCAGGAGGCGACGGGGCCGTCCGGGTCCTCGACCTGGAGACCGGAACCTTCACCGTGAGGGGGTTTGGGGACATTTGAAGGGATTTGGGGGTCAATCCGGAGGGATTTGGGGACATTCTGGGGGGATTTGGGGACATTTGAAGGGATTTAGGATCAATCCAGAGGGATTTGGGGACATTGAAAGGGGTTTGGGGTCAATCTAGAGGGATTTGGGGACATTTGAAGGGATTTAGGATCAATCCAGAGGGATTTGGGGACATTGAAGGGGTTTGGGGTCAATCCAGAGGGACTTAGGGTCAATCCAGAGGGATTTGGGGACATTGAAAGGGGTTTGGGGTCAATCTAGAGGGATTTGGGGTCAATTTGGAGGGATTTGGGGACAATCTGGAAAGATTTGGGGTCAATCCTGAGGGATTTGGGGACATTGAAGGGATTTGGGGTCAATCCAGAGGGATTTGGGGACAGTGAAGGGGTTTGGGGTCAATCTAGAGGGATTTAGGGTCAATCTGGAGGGATTTGGGGTCAATTTGGAGGGATTTAGGGTCAATCCAGAGGGATTTAGGGACAATCCAGAGGGATTTGGGGTCAATCCTGAGGGATTTGGGGACATTGAAGGGATTTGGGGACAATCTAGAGGGATTTGGGGTCAATCTGGAGGGATTTGGGGCCATGGAAGGGGTTTGGGGTCAATCCTGAGGGATTTGGGGTCAATCCAGAGGGATTTGGGGACATTGAAAGGGGTTTAGGGACAATCTAGAGGGATTTAGGGTCAATCTAGAGGGATTTGGGGTCAATTTGGAGGGATTTGGGGACAATCTAGAGGGATTTGGGGACATTGAAAGGGGTTTGGGGACAATCCGGAGGGATTTGGGGACATTGAGAGGGATTTAGGGACAATCCAGAGAGATCTGGGGACATTGAGAGGGATTTAGGGACAATCCAGAGGGACTTGGGGTCAATCCAGAGGGATTTAGGGTCAATCCAGAGGGACTTGGGGTCAATCCAGAGGGATTTAGGGACAATCCAGAGGGATTTGGGGTCAATCCTGAGAGATTTGGGGACATTGAAGGGATTTGGGGTCAATCCTGAGGGATCTGGGGCCATTGAAAGGGGTTTAGGGCCAATCCAGAGGGATTCAGGGTCTAATCCGGAGGGATCTGTGGCCGTGGAAGGGGTTTGGGGACCAGTCAGAGGTGACACCGCGTCCCCCCCCAAAGCACGAGCTGCGAGGCCACCAGGACTATGTGCACTGCCTGGCCCTGAGGGGACCCCAGCAGTGCCTCTCGGGGGGCGAGGACGGCTCCGTCCGCCTATGGGGTGAGCTGACCCCCCCCCCAGTGTCCCCAGACCCCCCCTCTGACCCCCCCGTGTCCCCCCAGACCCTCTCTGACCCCCCCTCAAGACCTTATTGTGACCCTCTTGATGTCCCCAAACCCCCCCATGTCCCCATGACCCCCCCCATGTCCCCCCAGACCCCCCTTGTGACCCCCCCGATGTCCCCAGATGCCCCCTGACCCCCCCCCAGACCCCTTCTGACCCCCACTCTGACCCCTCATGTCCCCCTATGAACCCCCCGAGACCTTATTGTGACCCTCCCCATGTCCCCAGACCCCCCCTCTGACCCCCTGTGTCCCCCCAGACCCTCTCTGACCCCCCCCAAGACCCTATTGTGACCCTCCTGATGTCCCCAGATGCCCCCTGACCCCCCCCCCATGTCCCCCAAGACCTCCCCTGTGACCCCTCATGTCCCCCCAGATCCACTCTGACTCCCCCCAAGACCCTAGTATGACCCCCCTGATGTCCACAGACCCCCCTGTGAACCCCCTATGTCCCCCCAGACCCTCTCTGACCCCCCCAGACCCCTTCTGACCCCCAACTCTGACCCCCCATGTCCCCCCAGACCCCTTCTGACCCCCCCCAAGACCTTATTGTGACCCTCATGACGTCCCCAGACGCCCTCTGACCCCCCATGTCCCCCCAGACCCACCCCTGACCCCCACTTTTTGCTTCTTCCCCCCTCCCCAGATCTCCGAAGCGGCTCCCAGGTCCAGGTCATCGAGGTCCATAAATACCCGGTGAGGCCACGCCCCCTCCTCGCTCAGGCCACGCCCCCATCCCCCTGCTTTTCCACTTATAAAATACCCAGTGAGGCCACGCCCCCTCCTGGCTCAGGCCACGCCCCCCTCAGCCCCTTCATTCTTTCCCCTACAAATACCTGGTGAGGCCACGCCCCCTCCTCCCTCAGGCCACGCCCCCTCAGCCCCTTCTCTTCCCCATAACTACCCAGTGAGGCCACGCCCCCTCCTGGCTCAGGCCACGCCCCCTCAGCCCCTCCATTTGCTTCCCCATATAACTACTGGGTGAGGCCACACCCCCTTCTCAGGCCACGCCCCCTCAGCCCCTTCTCCCCCCCCCCAAAGGAGTGCAGCCGCCCCCAACATGGCAAATGGATTCGCTGTTTGGCTACCGACTCCGACTGGATGGTGAGAGGGGGGGTTGGGGGGGCTGAGGGGGCAAATGGAGTGGTTTGGGGGTCAGGGGGGGTTTGGGCTCCATCTTGTGGATGTTGGAGGGTTTGGGGCCCCTTTTGGGGGGGTTTTGGGATCCCTTTTGGGGTCTTGGCCTCCATTTTGTGGGTCCCAGGGGGGGTTTGGCCTCCATTTTGTGGGCGTCAGGGGGATTTGGCCTCCGTTTTGTGGGTCCCAGGAGGTCTTGGGCTCCATTTTGTGGGTCTTGGGCTCCATTTTGTGGGTCTCGGGCTCCATTTTGTGGGCGTCAGGGGGTCTTGGCCTCCATTTTGTGGGCGTCAGGTGGGGTTGGGGTCCCTTTGGGGTCCCTTTTGGGGTCTTGGGCTCCATTTTGTGGGTCCCAGGAGGTCTTGGGCTCCATTTTGTGGGTCTTGGGCTCCATTTTGGGGTCTCGGGCTCCATTTTGTGGACGTCAGGGGGTCTCGGGCTCCATTTTGTGGGCATCGGGAGGGGTTTTGTGGGTCCTGGGGGGGGGTTGGGGTCCCTCCTCCCCCCTCAAGTGTGTTTTCGGGGTCCGTCCCCCTTAGGTGTGTGGGGGGGGTCCTGCCCTCACCCTGTGGCACCTTCGCTCGGTCACCCCGACCACCGTCTTCCCCCTCCCGCCCTGCCAGCAGCACGCCCTCTTCCACCAGGACCTGGTGAGCACCACTACACACCAGTACACACCAGTACACACCAGTAGAGAGCAGTAGGGGCAACCCTGGGAGTGCCCGTGAGCTCCCCTGACCCTCCGTGGTTCCCTCAGGTGCTGGCGGGAGGCCCAGGCCCCACCTTGCACCAGCTGCAGCTGAACGGAGACCTGAGAGCCCGAGTGCCCTGCTCCCCCCCGGCCCTGCGCTGCCTCTGCCTGCACCAGCGCTCGCCCGAGCACCGCGTCAGGCCCTCAGGGGGTTAAACGGGGCCGTGGGAGGGGGTTAAGTGGGGCCTGGGAAGGGTTAATGGGGCGTAGAAAGGGTTGAATGGGGCGTGGAAGGGGTTGAGTGTGGCGTGGAAGGGGTTAAATGGGGCGTGGAAGGGGTTAATGTGGCATAGAAGGGGTTAATGTGGCATAGAAAGGGTTAAATGGGGCGTGGAAGGGGTTGAATGGGGCGTAGAAAGGGTTGAATGGAGCGTGGAAGGGGTTGAGTGTGGCGTGGAAGGGGTTAAATGGGGCGTAGAAAGGGTTGAATGGAGCGTGGAAGGGGTTGATGTGGCATAGAAAGGGTTAAATGGGGCATGGAAGGGGTTAAATGGGGCGTAGAAAGGGTTGAATGGGGCGTGGAAGGGGTTAAATGGGGCGTAGAAAGGGTTAAATGGGGCGTGGAAGGGGTTAAATGGGGCGTAGAAAGGGTTAAATGGGGCGTGGAAGGGGTTGAGTGTGGCGTGGAAGGGGTTAATGGGGCGTGGAAGGGGTTGAGTGTGGCGTGGAAGGGGTTAATGGGGCGTAGAAAGGGTTGAATGGGGCGCGGAAGGGTTGAGTGTGGCGTGGAAGGGGTTAAATGGGGCGTGGAAGGGGTTAAATGGGGCGTAGAAAGGGTTGAGTGTGGCGTGGAAGGGGTTAATGACGTGTGGAAGGGGTTAAGTGTGGCGTGGAAGGGGTTAATGGGGCATAGAAAGGGTTAAATGGGGCATGGAAGGGGTTGAGTGTGGCGTGGAAGGGGGTTAAATGGGGCGTGGAAGGGGTTAAAATGGGGTAAGGAGGGGTTAGTGGGTGGTGAGAAGGGGTTAAAGGGGAGAGCGGGGAGGGTCAGGAAGGGGTTAAAGATCGGGGGAAGAAGGGGTTAATGGGGCCTGGGGAGTGTAAGAAGGGGTTAGTGGAGCCTGGGGAGGTCGGGAAGGGGTTAAAAGGAGGTTAAGGAAGGGGTTAGTGGAGCTTGAGGAGGTCAGGAAGGGGTTAAAAGGAGGGTAAGAAGGGGTTAATGGAGCCTGGGGAGGGTCAGGAAGGGGTGAAAAGGAGGGTAAGATGGGGTTAAAGGGGGTAAGAAGGGGTTAAAAATGGGGTAGGAAGGGTTAAAAGGGGTAAGGAGGGGTTAAGGGGTAAGAAGGGTTAAGGGGCAAGAAGGGGTTAAAGGGGAGACTGGGGAGGGGCAGGAAGGGGTTAAAAGGAGGGTAAGAAGGGGTTAATGGACTTAGGCTTGAGGCTATGTGCAGGGGGCGTGGCTAATAGAAAGGGGGCGTGGCCTGAGGAGACTGAGCCAATAGGGAAGGGCATGTGGGGCTTAAGGCTTGAGGGGGATTGGCATGAATGAATGGATGGGGGCGTGGCTAAGCGAAAAGGGGGCGTGGCCTGGCTAGACTGAGCCAATAGGGAAGAGAATGAGGCTGAAGCTTGAGCCTGCGGGGAGGGGGAGTGGCTTGGGTGTGATTGGAAGGAATGCATGAATGAATGAATGAATGAATGAATGAATGAATGAATGAATGAATGAATGGAGGGGGCGTGGCCTGAGCGCCTTCTCCTCCCCCATTCAGGTGCTGACGGTTGGTGGCAACAGCCCCAAGATCGACGTCTTCACCAACCTCGGTTATCGAGCCTTCTCGCTCGCCTTCGCCTGACCCCCAAGTGCCCCCCAAGTGCCCCCCTCGGACCCCCAAGTGCCCCCCAAGTCCCTCCCCGGGACCCCCAGGTCCCCCCAACACGGCTCCAGTTTGGATTCGTTGGTGGTTGTTGTTAATTGGGGAAGGGGAGGGGGAAGGGATCAGGCTGTGGGGGCAGGAGTTGGGGCTCTAGGGCGGCTGTGGGGCAGGAGTTGGGGCTATGGGGCAGGAGTTGGGGCTATAGGGCAGGAGTTGGGGCTCTAGGGTGGCTGTGGGGCAGGAGTTGGGTGGCCTATGGGGCAGGAGTTGGGCTATGGGGCAGGAGTTGGGGCTCTAGGGTGGCTGTGGGGCAGGAGTTGGGGCTATGGGGCAGGGTTTGGGGGCGGCTATGGGGGCAGGAATCGAGCTGTGGGGCAGGGTTTGGGGCTCTAGGGCAGCTGTGGGGCAGGGTTTGGGGTGGGCTGTGGGGCAGGAATCGAGCTGTGGGGCAGGATTTGGGGCTCTAGGGCAGGTGTGGGGCAGGAATTGGGGCTCTAGGGCAGGTGTGGGGCAGGGTTTGAGGCTGTGGGGCAGGATTTTAGGGGCTCTAGGACAGTTGTGGGGCAGGGTTTGGGGTGGGCTGTGGGGCAGGAATCGAGCTGTGGGGCAGGATTTGGGGCTCTAGGGCAGCTGTGGGGCAGGATCTGGGGCTGTGGGGCAGGGTTTGGGGCTCTAGGGCAGCTGTGGGGCAGGAATCGGGGCTCTAGGGCAGGTGTGGGGCAGGTATTGGGGCTGTGGGGCAGGATTTTAGGGGCTCTAGGGCAGCTGTGGGGCAGGTATTTGGGCTGTGGGGCAGGATTTGGGGCTCTAGGGCAGGTGTGGGGCAGGAATTGGGGCTCTAGGGCAGGGTTTGGGGCTCTAGGGCAGGTGTGGGGCAGGAATTGGGGCTCTAGGGCAGGTGTGGGGCAGGTATTGGGGCTGTGGGGCAGGATTTTAGGGGCTCTAGGGCAGCTGTGGGGCAGGTATTTGGGCTGTGGGGCAGGATTTGGGGCTCTAGGGCAGGTGTGGGGCAGGAATTGGGGCTCTAGGGCAGGGTTTGGGGCTCTAGGGCAGGTGTGGGGCAGGAATTGGGGCTCTAGGGCAGGTGTGGGGCAGGTATTGGGGCTGTGGGGCAGGATTTTAGGGGCTCTAGGGCAGCTGTGGGGCAGGTATTGGGGCTATGGGGCAGGATTTGGGGCTCTAGGGCAGCTATGGGGCAGGGTTTGGGG
>JAUMJK010001511.1:0-263328 GCA_033558105.1 Coccyzus lansbergi | reverse complement strand
CGATCCTTCCCCCCCCCCCATCCCATCCCATCCCCCTCCGGGCCTCCTCCGGCAAGATCTCTCGAAGCCGGAGCCATCATGGTGTGAAGGCGATTAGTTGGGGGGGGGAGGGGGGGGGGGGGGGAGGGGAAATGGGGAGTCAAAATTAGTCAAACGGAAAAGGAAAAAAAAAAAAAGATGAGAGAGAGAGAGAAACAAAAAAAGAAAATGCTCTCCAATGAATGGAGGGTGAGGAGGGCCGGCTGGGCGGCGGGGGCCCCCGCGGGGAGGGTATTTGTAGCGCTCGGCAGAGGGTCCCCACCCCGTACCCCGCCATGCTCTGCCGCATCAGGTGCACCGTGCGCTGCCGCCACCCGCCGCTCCCTGCGACGCGTCCTGCGCCGCCTCCTCGCGGGGCCGCGGCCGCCGGGGGAACCACCCCGCGCCTCGTGCTGCGCCTCCTGCTGCTGAGAGCGGCCCCTCGGGACCCCGGGACAGGGTACGGGGGGGGGCTCCTCTTCTCTTCTCTTCTCTTCTCTTCTCTTCTCTTCTCTTTCTTCTCTTTTCCTCTATTCTCTTCTCCTTTCTCTTCTCTTCTCTTCTCTTCTCTTCTCTCTCTCTCTCTCTTCTCTTCTCTTCTCTTCTCTTCTCTTCTCCTCTTCTCTTCTCTCTCCTCTTCTTCCTTCTCTTCTCTTCTCTTCTCTTCTTCTCTCTTCTCTTCTCTTCTCTTCTCTTCTCTTCTCTTCTCTTCTCTTCTCTTCTCTTCTCTCCTCTTCTCTTCTCTTCTCTTCTCCCCTCTTCTCTTCTCCCCTCTTCTCTTCTCCCCTCTTCTCTTCTCCCCTCTTCTCTTCTCTTCTCTTCTCTTCTCCCCTCTTCTCTTCTCCCCTCTTCTCTTCTCCCCTCTTCTCTTCTCTTCTCTTCTCTTCTCTTCTCTTCTCCCCTCTTCTCTTCTCTTCTCTTCTCTTCTCCCCTCTTCTCTTCTCTTCTCTTCTCCCCTCTTCTCTTCTCTTCTCTTCTCCCCTCTTCTCTTCTCTTCTCCCCTCTTCTCTTCTCCCTCTTCTCTTCTCCCCTCTTCTCTTCTCCCCTCTTCTCTTCTCCCCTCTTCTCTTCTCCTCTCTTCTCCTCTCCCCTCTTCTCCTCTCCCCCTCTTCTCCTCTCTTCTCCTCTCCCCTCTTCTCCTCTCCCCTCTTCTCCTCTCCCCTCTTCTCTCCTCTCTCTTCCCTTCTCTTTTCAAACACAATAAGGAGCAACACATTCTTCAAAAATTACTGTAGCTTACTTAACTCATGTCCGTCTTTTTTTTTTTTTCCTTTAAGAAGTTTTTCTTTTTTTTTTTTTGTCTGTGGCTAAGGTCAAAAAAATGAACCCACCGCCTCATAGCGATACTTGCAGACAGTTCCTTACGAACAAGGAACAGAACTATAGCTCTGAAGAGAGAAAATGGCCACTGTTTTCTGACTGTGCTTTACTTTCCACTGTTTCAAGTGACAGTGAGATGCGGTGGCCTGCTTTGCCTTCCCTCACTGTCGTATAAACATAAACAGTAAGGGTCAGAGTGGCCAAGCAGCCTCAGAAAAAGCGATTAAAATACACACGAATAGAAGATCTTGAAATACACCGAGGTTAAGGTGCTTTTAGACTTTTCCCTGACTGCAGACTGCAAATTCGGATTGTTGTAGACAACACACAGCACAGCTTAGGCCTCAGTCATTACACATAACTAAGCAGAGAGTGAAAACCAAAGTGAATATTAAGTTTTATGTATATTTGAGGATTGTTCTGAAAAATCCTCATAAAGGATCATTAGAGGAGGTCCACGGTCTCTTTTGATCCACAGCAGAGACTGGAGAAAAGCAGAGGCAGGAGAAAAAGAAAGTATAAATATTGGCCTGAAAATATCTATATAAATAGAAACTTCATGTATATTTATATGTGTAAAACTGTAAACCCTTTAAACTACAGGACTCGAGGTGTGGAGATAAAGTGATCCACAGTTCGCCTGCTCCAGTCTTTGGTTAAGAGCTTTCAGTGCTTTTTGAACATCGAATGTGAGGAGGCACTCTGTGTGTGTGTGTCTGTACATATTAAAAAAAAAAAAACCAAACAAACAAAACAAAAAAAAACCAACAACCAAAAGAACCCAGAAAAAAAGTAATTTCCTTGTTATCCTCAAATCCCTCCTTTCTTGCATTTTTACTAGGCCTATTTTTTTTTAAAAAAAATTTACACTAAATGGAGGAAAAAGAAACTATAGAGTCTCCCCGACCTGACATGCAAAATCTTGAGTATAAAACATGGGTATGAATGTGCGGATTATCTTGAAGCATATTCTCTGTAGCAAGGACAAAACACTCTTGTGAATCAGGCAGTGGCAGTTTTTTTTCTCTGTTTCCAAAGTTGCTGTAAACACTGCTACTCCCCCCCTTATTCCCTTCCCCAGGTTTTAATCGGGGAAATGAAGTTCTAAAATGCCTGTTAGGCCTGGAACAGTCACTTAAATGTGCCGAGAGTCTGATTCTGAAGAGGCCAGTGAGAAGTCAAACAAGAGTGTGTGTTGGGGGAAAAAAAAAAAAGGATTAATTTTTTTTCTTTTGCCTAACTATATCCCCTCTGTAGGATGTCACAACATTACAGTCAAAAAATAGTACATTTTGGCACCTTGGAGACAGCAAACTCTGAATTTGTAGTATTTTGTTGCACAGTTTGCTAGGGGAGGGTGGCTTCATGGTCATACTAGATAAAAATCTGTTTCGTGGAGGTGTGGGGTCAGAATAAGTACAGAAATAAAAAGAAAACAGCTCTTTTTCCTGTTTAGGAAGATGGTTTCTGTTCTCAATCTTTGTTCAAAATCAAATTACTTGATGAAATAAATGAACAAAGAAAAATTTAACACTCCTCGAGCAGTTTTAGAGAGAGACTTTCACTGAAACAGCTTCTAAACCCTGAGTGGGTCCGAAACCGGGGAGGACTCTGAAAAGCTGTGTGATGGAGGCGACCGACATCTACCTACCCGGGGTGGGGAGTGACACATTTCTCCGGTAGCATATAAACCTATTGTTTGTTTTACCTTTTGTGTGATTGTCTCCGCTTTATAATTTGGTTTTCGAGGAAGGGGCTATTTTGCCTGAGGACTCCTAACTACCTTTTGTGAACTTCTAGGTGGGTATCCAGGGTCGTTAGGTCGTTTTACTTTCCAGTGACTCCATAACCCACAGCCAACTACTTTTTTTTTCTGGAAGATTTTTTTAAAGAAAAATATTTAAATATCTAGGGGTGTTCATAGCTATTAAGAGCAGCATTTTGTGCTCAGAAATGCAACCTGTGTTATTTTATAATGCATATTTTGGGAAAACAGAAACCAAACTCCTTATTCTTTTTTATTGCAGGCTGCTGGGTTGGGGAGTTGTTTGTTTTTATTTTGTTTCATTGCTGTTGTTGTCGTCATTTTTATGTTCAAAAGGAACCCAAATGGCACAACATCTAGAATTCTAAAATTAAGGAGATAAATTTTCCTGTTCTTACCCAGTATGTGTAATCAGAATAAATATATTTGCAAATACACAGACATTTTGAGCTGAAGAGTAGAAGGATACTGTTCAACTATTCCCATTAATTGTTCTTAACTCCAGAGTTCTGTCTTCTCTCACCATTAATTATAAATCGGGGTAATTGCATGCAACCTCTCCATTACACTCTCCACTCTCACTCCTGTGAGCCTTTTTAACCTATTCAGTGGTGAAAATATCCTAATATTATGTTGTCTATTGTTTATCTTTTTGTATTAATTAGTTAACCCCTAGAGATATTTCCAAAATATTTGTTAGAAGTAAAATAATTCAGGTAACTCTTTAAAAATATTTCCATTTATATAATGTTTATTTATTTATTTATTTATTTATTTATTTATGTTAGAGTTTATGTGCTTGCTGAGCTTTGAGCAGGGCATAAGACGACTGTTTTGGGTAACTGAAAATGAGCTTTTCTGTCCTGTATACCGTTATTTTAACATCTCAAAGCAATTTGCAGGGTTGCTCTACTGTAATATTAAAATGTACCTGTTTTCAGTGTCAAAGGTGTGTTGTTGAACAGTGACTTAAAAAAAAAAAAAATAAGAACAGAAATGTAAGATAGGGAGACTTAACATGGGTAGATTTTTGTTTGGAGAGGGTAATATTTTTGCAGTGAGGTTTGCTGGGGGAGACGGCGATTTCTCCTCTCCTCCCCAAGATACAAGTGTGATACGAGGGCCACTTTCAAAGCACTTTAGCACAGTCTCTGCTGCTATTTCCCGGATTTCAGATGTGACCATGTGTTTTTATGTCTCGATTGATTCGGGGTCATATGTTGGTACCAGAATTATGCAAAACACAGTTTGCATTTGGTGGGGGGGAACTTGTGTGACTTAAAATCTTGTTGGTTTAATGGCTCAGAAGCTTGATAACCGTTTTGGAGGGTCAGTAATCATTACTGAGGGACCATATATTTTCTTTGATGCCGTTCTGTGATTCAATAGCTCTTAACAGACTTCAGCAGGGGTGGAGATCCAGGCAGGTCGGTTCCTCTAGTAACATCTTCACTTATGAATATGTTGATGTGTGAGCGTATGATTTTTATATATATATACAATTTATATTTTTATATATATATATTTGCTTACATGTTCACAGAAAGACACATATACATTTATTTATACACACAGAGATGCATAAAATCGACTACCAGTACTTGTTTCACTAAACTGACATAAGTGACCAAGGAGGTTTTATCTTTTCTTTAATGAGCACATGAAGGGCTGGATGGTGTTCTGTGGGCTAGGTGGGTGATCCTTTCCTCTTAGCTTCTTAGGCTTTGAGGACTCCTAAAAAAAAAAAATATAAATAAGAACAGAAATGTAATATAGGGAGACTTAACGTGGGTAGATTTTGTTTGGAGAGGGTAATATTTTTGCAGTGAGGTTTGCTGGGGGAGACGGCGATTTCTCCTCTCCTCCCCAAGATACAAGTGTGATACGAGGGCCACTTTCAAAGCACTTTAGCACAGTCTCTGCTGCTATTTCCCGGATTTCAGATGTGACCATGTGTTTTTATGTCTCGATTGATTCGGGGTCATATGTTGGTACCAGAATTATGCAAAACACAGTTTGCATTTGGTGGGGGGGAACTTGTGTGACTTAAAATCTTGTTGGTTTAATGGCTCAGAAGCTTGATAACCGTTTTGGAGGGTCAGTAATCATTACTGAGGGACCATATATTTTCTTTGATGCCGTTCTGTGATTCAATAGCTCTTAACAGACTTCAGCAGGGGTGGAGATCCAGGCAGGTCGGTTCCTCTAGTAACATCTTCACTTATGAATATGTTGATGTGTGAGTGTATGATTTTTATATATATATATATACAATTTATATTTATATATATATATATATATTTGCTTACATGTTCACAGAACGACGCATATACATTTATTTATACACACAGAGATGCATAAAATCGACTACCAGTACTTGTTTCACTAAACTGACACAAGTGACCAAGGAGGTTTTATCTTTTCTTTAATGAGCACATGAAGGGCTGGATGGTGTTCTGTGGGCTAGGTGGGTGATCCTTTCCTCTTAGCTTCTTAGGCTTTGAGGACTCCTAAAAAAAAAATATAAATAAGAACAGAAATGTAATATAGGGAGACTTAACGTGGGTAGATTTTGTTTGGCGAGGGTAATATTTTTGCAGTGAGGTTTGCTGGGGGAGACGGCGATTTCTCCTCTCCTCCCCTAGATACAAGTGTGATACGAGGGCCACTTTCAAAGCACTTTAGCACAGTCTCGGCTGCTATTTCCCGGATTTCAGATGTGACCATGTGTTTTTATGTCTCGATTGATTCGGGGTCATATGTTGGTACCAGAATTATGCAAAACACAGTTTGCATTTGGTGGGGGGGAACTTGTGTGACTTAAAATCTTGTTGGTTTAATGGCTCAGAAGCTTGATAACCGTTTTGGAGGGTCAGTAATCATTACTGAGGGACCATATATTTTCTTTGATGCCGTTCTGTGATTCAATAGCTCTTAACAGACTTCAGCAGGGGTGGAGATCCAGGCAGGTCGGTTCCTCTAGTAACATCTTCACTTATGAATATGTTGATGTGTGAGTGTATGATTTTTATATATATATATATACAATTTATATTTATATATATATATATATTTGCTTACATGTTCACAGAAAGACGCATATACATTTATTTATACACACAGAGATGCATAAAATCGACTACCAGTACTTGTTTCACTAAACTGACATAAGTGACCAAGGAGGTTTTATCTTTTCTTTAATGAGCACATGAAGGGCTGGATGGTGTTCTGTGGGCTGGGTGGGTGATCCTTTCCTCTTAGCTTCTTAGGCTTTGAGGACTCCTAAAAAAAAAAAAATATAAATAAGAACAGAAATGTAATATAGGGAGACTTAACGTGGGTAGATTTTGTTTGGAGAGGGTAATATTTTTGCAGTGAGGTTTGCTGGGGGAGACGGCGATTTCTCCTCTCCTCCCCAAGATACAAGTGTGATACGAGGGCCACTTTCAAAGCACTTTAGCACAGTCTCGGCTGCTATTTCCCGGATTTCAGATGTGACCATGTGTTTTTACCAGTACTTGTTTCACTAAACTGACATAAGTGACCAAGGAAGTTTTATCTTTTCTTTAATGAGCACATGAAGAGCTGGATGGTGTTCTGTGGGCTGGGTGGGTGATCCTTTCCTCTTAGCTTCTTAGGCTTTGAGGACTCCTAAAAAAAAAAAAAAAAAAAAAAAGACCAAAACGAAACAAAAAAACCACCCGCGATTTCTAAACTTTACCTGTTGACTTTTGAGTTTTTCGGTTTATTTTGATTACCCACCAGCGCTGGGCTCCACTCCGCACCTTGCACCACAGCGGGTGCCTCCCAAGCCCCCTTCAAATGTCGCATCCTGCTCTTTCCCCAGAAACATCGCAGGGGTTGCTCAGAAAGCCCTCAAATGAGGAAATTTCAGCGAACCCTTGACTCGTCCACGCAGCGATAAGTTTGTGCCTGTTTCTCCCTATCCAAGAAGGCCTCTGGCTTTCGGCCTTCCATCGACGTGGGCATAAAATTGGCTTTTTCTCCCACTCGGGGCCGTTGGCGAGCCCGAGGTTAGTTGCCGAAGGGAGGAATAAAGGTGCAGCCGCGGTGCCAGCCCCGCGGCCGCGCCACCGCACCGGGTTCCTGCGCTTAAAAAGAGATTAGGGAACTGACGCGGGGAAGGGGAAACAATCCCCCTAAAGGCTTCCTTAAATCTGCTTTCTGCATCCGCACCGCGCCGCTCCCCGCGCGGCTCCGCGGGATCCTCGGCTCCCGCTCGGCCTGCCCCGCGGGGAGAGCCAGCCCCGGGAGCCGAGCAGCCTTCGCGCCGGGGCCGGTCCCCGAGTCCCCTCGGCCAGGCGGTGGCCGGGGCCGGCCGTCCCGGGGATGGAGGGATGGAAAAGGCTGGGGTGGGAAACGGCGGGTGAAGGCAGGTGCTTCCTTGTTCGGAGGACGTTCCCGGAGGCCAGGCGAGTCGCTGCCCCGGCGGGAGTTGCGCCTTATCCCGGCCGAGCGCCGCCGCGGTCGTCTCGCCCGGGAGAGGCTCCCGCGGGGCTGGGCTGCGGCCGCCCCCTCCCTCCGAGCGCCACGGGGCGGATCGCAGGCTTCCCGCGGGGGCGCGGACCCCAGCCCCGCCGATCCGAGGGGGCTCGGGGCCGGCCAGACCCCCGTCTCCCTCCTCGGTGGGGCAAGAAAACTAATCCAGCCTTCTCACGAGAGCCCTTCTCCGCTCCGGTGTGTCCGTCCTCCCCCCCCCACGACGCCCGCCCCACTAAAGGAGAGGAGCCGTTTGACGCCGCCTTCGTAGAGCCCCCCACGACGCGGGGAAGGGTGGGGGGCGCCGGGCCGCATCCCTCCTCCGGTCCCCGTGCTTCTCCCGCACCGGCGGTTCCCCGGGAGGGCGCGTCCCCGCGGGGGCCCTCGAGGAACCCCTGAGGGTTGGGGGAGGGCGGGGGGAAGGGGGAGGCTCTGCCCCGCCCGGAATGGGGAGTGGGGGGCCCGGCTCGGGGGGGAGCCCGGGGGCGGCCGCTGCCCTCGGGGAGGAGGAGCCGCCGCCGTCCCGGGCAGGGGAGGCTGCAGAGCGCCCGTGCGGGAGGCGGCGAGGGGCGATGGCGGAGCCCCCCTCGGCCGACAGCCCCAGCGACCGGCTGTGCAGCGCCGCCGCCCGCGGGGACTGCCAGGAGGTGCGGAGGCTGCTGGACGCGGGCGTGGATCCCAACGGGACCAACGCCTTCGGGAGGACCCCGCTCCAGGTACGCGGGGCCCGGGCGGAGCGGCTCCCGCGGCCGCGCTGGGGGGGGGGGGGGGGGAGGGCGGGTTGCGGGGTCGGGAGGAGTTGCGGTCGTTGCTGTCGGGTCCCCGGGGCGCTCGCCCTCCCGCAGCTCCGAGCTGGAGGAGCAGCAAACGAATTAGGCAGGAGGGTCCTCGAGGGGAGAATTGGGACCACAAAATCCGCTTCCAGGCGTTCTCGGGGAGTTGACCGCGCTCCGAGCAGCTTCCCCTGTTTATTTGTTTGTTTGAAATACGGCCTTAATTGGTCTCTGCGCACCGAGAAATCGAAGCGACGTCCCTCGTTAGTCTTGTGTCAAAGAACGATGTTGTCACCCGGTAGGAATCGTAGCTCGAAAGCTGGTATTTGTTTGTAGCTGCCGCTATTGCTAGTGGTATTTTTAATATTCACAATAAGATAGGCGGTGATGCCATTAATCGATAGATGTTATCGGTGCTAGGTGTAATGGAGTTGCTTCCCAGCTATTTTGAGAGCTGGAGGTGAGCTACGTTAATCGAAATACTTAAACTGAAGTTTTTCAGATGCTCATTGAAGGGTTAATGAAGCGTAACTCAGAGTTGCTTAATTTAATTTTGGAATTGTCATTTCAGCCCCTTATTGAGTGATTTTGCAGCCAAGGACGGCCATTTTGGTTCCAGTGTTTTATATGGAAAAGGAAATTTTTTCCTAAATGAAGTTACTTGTAGAGGCACTAAGACATTTATTCGTTTTGCTTCTATTGTAGGTTCAAGTTCCAGATGAAAAGGAGCTTAAATTTTCTTTTCCTTCCCTCATTTCAGAGCGAGACTGTTTCCTTCACCAGCACTTTGCAAAATGGCTGCCACTATGACATGTGCACTTTCTTAATCTTTCTGAAAAACTTAGTCTTCACAGACTAATTATTAATTAAATTATTTAAGTATTAGTAATCAATTACTATATTTTAATTATAAGGCATTGAATTATAATATTATAGTACTGTAATTAGAGTATTTAATAAGAACTTATTAAATTATCATAAATTATTACATTTATAAACGTTTTTACACTTCCGTATGAATAAAACCAAATATTTGTAGTCCATAACTGAACTCTCCTGAGAAAGCAAATAATGAAAAAAACCTACTGTCTCAAGATATTTTATGTAGTGGTGAGTCTCTGTTTATGGAGGTTTAAATTCTGTTGAAACTCACCAGGAGAACGCGGGAAGTAAAAGCCCAAGTGTAATTTTATTTTGTTTGGTTCTGTTCGGTTGGGGTTTTTGTTTGTTTTTTTTTTTTTTTTTCACAATCGTGCAAGATGAGACCCTGCCAGAAGTTTGTGCTTTTGGTTTAGCTGCAGAGCGGCGTCAGGTTCAGCAGTAAAGTTTTGTGCCTTCCCTGTGGGTGCCCTACAACTGAGGGAGAGAGAGAGAAAAGGTTCGATCCACACTTCGGGTTTGGGGAAATCACAGGAGGCACTGAAAAGAGTCAAATTCCTGCCAAAAAAATCACTGCCCAGATGCCATGCCTGAGTTTGCTGTGGTGTCAGCTGCTTTGCTCACCCTAGATCAGCAACAGGCTGAGTGCAAGGCTCCTTGGGGCTCTCAGAGCAATACAAATGATGTCTAGAGATAGTGCATCTGTGTATAGTGTGTATGTGTATTAATATAATGTATGTATGCACACATAATGATACAATAAATGGTACATGTAAAAGGCATAAATGGTACATTAAAGTATATAAATAGTACATAAAAGCATATAATATTTAGTACATAGTATATCTATAATGTACTATGTATAGTACATAGAACTAGTATATGTGTATAGTATATAGTACCCTTTCTATATATAGTACTTAGTGCATATATCTAGTACATGTATATAGTACATTTACTATATATGGTACTTAGTATAAGTATCTAGTAGATGTATATAGCACCTAGTACACGTACTATATATAGTACTTAGTGTATATATCTAGTACATGTATCTAGTACATAGTACAGTTACCATATATAGTATATAGAACTAGTACATGGATGTAGTACACAGTACAAATTATATATATATATATAATCGTAGAATCATAGAATAACTAGGTTGGAAGAGACCCACCGGATCATCGAGTCCAACCATTCCTATCAAACACTAAACCATGCCCCGTAGCACCTCATCCACCTGGCCTTCGGTGATGAAATTTTTTTCTCTGTTTCTTCCAGACACAGCCAATGTTGTACTGGGTTGATTGTTGACAGTATGACAGTACTGATGGCAGTAAAGTAAAAAAAAAAAAAAAAAAAAAATTGCAGTGATGTTGAGAATGTGAAAGCACCTACTGGGTTTCCTAGCATGACTTGCAGAGTTTGTATTGCCACGGGTTTGAGGATCTGGAAGATCATTGCTTATCTTTTGTTTCTTCATGGCATTTGTGCCTGTTTTGTTTGCTGGTGCAGCATGTTGCCAGCATTGCACCTCTCAAGAATTCAGAGCTTATTCAGCAGAGGACTTGTACTTCTGCAGCCTCCTTCTAGCAGGGTGAAATTTTGAAAGCCCAATGTCACAATGTAAAAATTTCTTGTGCCTTAAACACCTCCAGGAAAGGTGTAGTAATATAACTAGTACATGGGTATAGTACTAGTGCTATATATAAGTATATAGAACTAGTGCATGGATGAGGAGTGGCTGAGAGAGCTGGGGTTGTTTAGCCTGGAGAAGAGGAGGCTGAGAGGAGACCTCATTGCTCTGTACAAGTACCTGAAAGGAGGTTGTAGAGAGGAGGGAGCTGGGTTCTTCTCCCAAGTGACAGGGGACAGGACGAGAGGGAATGGCCTCAAGCTCCGCCAGGGGAGATTTAGGCTGGAGATTAGGAGGAGGTTTTTCACAGAAAGGGTCATTGGGCATTGGAATAGGCTGCCCAGGGAGGTGGTTGATTCACCTTCCGTGGAGGTGTTTAAGGCACGGGTGGATGAGGTCTTGAGGGACTTGGTTTAGTGTTAGATAGGAATGGTTGGACTCGATGATCCGATGGGTCCCTTCCAACCTGATTGTTCTGTGATTCTGTGATGTAGTATGTAGTACTATGTTCTCTATGTAGTATTTAGTATATATATATCTAGCACGCTTATCTAGTACACAGTACATGGACTATATATACAGTATGTACTCTACGTACGTAGTACCTAAAAGTATGTACATAACAGCACGCGAAAGGCATACGTATTGTGTATGTAAATAAGCAAAACGTGCATTTGTCACACGGGGCACGCCGTGCACCCACCGCACACTCCACAGCGGGTACGGACGGCATGAAGCCCTCGACGGGGCGCACGGTGCGATCGTTCGATTCACCGAAGCGCATCCCCGGCCGGAGGAGCCCCCCCCACACACACACTCCCCGGGGGGCGGCGCTGACGCAGTCTCTCCCCGCAGGTGATGATGCTGGGCAGCCCGCGGGTGGCCGAGCTGCTGCTGCAGCGCGGAGCCGACCCGAACCGCCCCGACCCGCTCACCGGCTGCCTCCCGGCCCACGACGCGGCCCGCGCCGGGTTCCTGGAGACGCTGTGGGCCCTGCACCGCGCCGGGGCCCGCCTCGACCTGCCCGACGCCCGCGGCCGCCTCCCCCTCGACGTGGCGGCGGGAGGACCCCGCGGAGCCGTCGCCCGCTACCTGCGCCACCCGCCGCCCCCGACGCCCGACAGCGGGGACGCGGCTGAGCGCTGACGCCCCGCGGGGGCGGGAGCGGGAGCGAAGGAGCCTCCGGCGAAAAGAATTCGTTCTCGTTTCTCGTAAACTCATCGATTCGCGAAGGGGGACCCTTCGCGAATCGATGAGTTTACGAGAAACGAGAACGAATTCCTTCGCGAATCCGTGGCGTTCTGAGGAGTTAGAACACTCGCCGCCCCAATCTTTCCATCGTTCGCTTGGGGGTTTTTTTTTCTACTTCCATTAGCCGTTGCGTTTTAGTAGTAGTTTGCAGTTATTTGACCTCGTGCTTTAACCCCTTCCTTTACAAGTGTAACCCGCCTTCCCATCTTCTCCCCCCCCGCCACCAGCTTAAAACGTTTAGCATCTATCGAGCCCACGATTTGGGGGCTTCTGTGAGCATTTCGCACGGATGGGAAGGCTGTTCAAGTCAGGAACCAATTGGCAATCGTATTTTTAAAACCGCTTTCTGGGTCTTTAAGCCAGACATTTGAAAACAAACAAACAAATCAAATTAATTAGCCTGATTGTGAATCTGAATCCTTTAACATTTGTTTTTCCCCTACCCTATTCCATCCATCTACCCGATGTTTGCACTACTTACCCTTACCTACCATTCAACAGCAAAATGTCAAAGAGCTTCAAAATAAACAACGCTCGTGTTCATCTATTAAATAGTTATGCTTGCAGCACTAATCGGTGCCTGGTGGTGTTATTTATTTTGGCCTTAATCGGTGTCTGGTGGTGTTATTTATTTTGGCTTTATTCGTGGCTTACATATTTCTGTCAAAAGCACCACGAAAAGTCCATCTTCCTATTCAGAACAACGTTTACAGGGCAGCAGGGAAGCTCAACTGCTCTCCGTTCCTCTGCATAACTTTACCATCCCTTTAAAAGCTGGGGTTTGTTTTTTTGTTTTTTTGTTTTTTTTTTTTCTTTTCCTGAAGTATAAGGTACCGTACTATGCCTAAAGGCTACTTCCCCCGCCCCCGATTCCACTGGTTTTGTTGCCCATGCTCAGGAGCCCAACTTTGTCCAGGGCACAGATCAGGCTCCACGCCCAGTCATTACAGCTGTAGTTTACCAAGAAAAGGCTTTCTGTCGCTAATTGCTTTGAAATAGAAGGGGGAGGGAAAAACATCATTCTTCCCTCTGAAAACAGAAAGCTGTTTCTTAGCACTTTGGAGACCAAATCGAGAGTGAGCCCCTCGCAGAGTGTGTCTAGCGCCCAATGGGAGAAGTGTGGGACAATCGATCTGGGGCAGAGGCAGGGTGGGTGAGGCAAATGTGTGGGGGTTTTTGACCCTCGACTCCACCTGGCTAGCACGCAGCCAGGAGCGCAGCTCAGTCTTGTGATGCTTGGTTTCACATCCCTGCCTCCTCGGAGCATCCCCGCTTTCTCAAAGCATCCTTGCCTCCTCGGAGCGGCCCTGCCTTCTCGGGTCCCTGCTGCAGCCCAGCCTCCTCCTTGCCCACCGAAGGAGTCTCCTTCCCCGTAGGAAGGAGAGCCAGAGCCCTGGGGAGCCCTTCCGAAACATGACATGGGAGCAGCGTCCACACCAGGATGCCCACGGTGTTCCCACGCAGCCTCTCCTCAGGTGGGAAAACTGTATCCAAGGAATGTGGCTTTGGCCTTGGAGCTGCCAAAGCATAAAGTTCCTTAGGAAATCCCTGAAGAGAAGAGGATGAAGAATTTTGGGGATGTAGTTACACACTGTGATTTCAAAGGTGGCGTAGGTGAGGTACGTGACTGAACACTCAAGGCATTCACTGGTCTGAGCAACTACCCTTCTACCACTGCCACCATCAACGGGGAAGCAAAGGAAGAATTCACACTGCTTAGGAAAGCACAGGGAAAAAAAGATTTTGTCCCTTCAAATGTCCAGTCCAACCTCTGTGAAAAAATATTCACAACTTCTTTTTTTTTCTTTTGCGTCTATAGAATGTGGTTAAAAAGATAGTTCAAAACACAGAGGCGGCAAGTTGGTGCAGCTTTGCTTTCCTGTCACAAATGTTCACTATCTGGACAAATTGCTAGCAGCACTGTGAGTCATAAAGCACAACTTAGTTGTGTGTGAACCCCAGCATCCAAATAATTTGACTAGATATTTTCCACTGTGCTGTCTTCTGCCAAGCTTTTATTTTTTAAATAAAAATACCTTCAGGTATAATGACACTTAGAAAAACAAAATACTTCCTATTACACATTCTGGAAATATACTCTTAGAGAATGGGACTTCCAAGCTTTACAACAGGCATCATCACCTTTAAAATCACCTACATTTACCATAGTTTATTGTGTTTTAGAGTCCATAGGCTTTGCATATTATCATAGAATCACAGAATCACCACGTTGGAAGAGACCTACTGGATCATCAAGTCCAACCACTCCTATCAAACACTAAACAATGTCCCACAGGACCTCATCCACCTGTGCCTTAAACACCTCCAGGGAAGGTGAATCAACCACCTCCCTGGGCAGCCTATTCCAATGCCCAATGACCCTTTCTGTGAAAAACTTCCTCCTGATGTCTAGCCTGAATCCCCCCTGGCGGAGCTTGAGGCCATTCCCTCTCGTCCTGTCCCCTGTCACTTGAGAGAAGAGCTCAGCTCCCTCCTCCCCACAACCTCCTTTCAGGTAGTTTTAGAGAGCAATGAGGTCTCCTCTCAGCCTCCTCTTCTCCAGGCTGAACAATCCCAGATCTCTCAACTGTTCCTCGTAAAGCCTGTTCTCCAGCCCCTTCACCAGCTTTGTTCTTCTCTGGACTCACCCCAGGCCTTCAACATCCTTCTTGTGGTGAGGGACTCAGAATTGAACACAGAATGCAAGGAGTGGTCTTACCAGTGCTGAGTACAGAGGGAGAAGAACCTCCTTGGACCTGCTGGTCACACCATTTCTGATACAAGCCAGGATACCATTGACCTTCTTGGCCACCTGGGCACACTGCTGGCTCATGTTCGGTCGGCTGTCGACCAACAGCCCCAGGTCCCTCTCCTCCAGGCAGCTTTCTAGACAGACTTCTCCCAGTCTGTAGCTCTGCGTAGGGTTGTTGTGCCCCAAGTGCAGGACCCGGCATTTGGCCATGTTAAACTTCATGCCATTAGATTCTGCCCAGCGGTCCAGCCTGTTTAGGTCCCTTTGCAGAGCCTCCCTGCCCTCCAGCAGATTGACATGTCCACCTAGCATAGTATCATCTGCAAACTTGCTAAGGGTACCTTCAATGCCTTTATCCAGGTCATTGATGAAGACAGTGAACAGGGCTGGAGCCATCACAGAGCCCTGGGGAACACCACTTGTCACTGGCCTCCAGCTGGATTTAACACCATTTCCCACCACTCTCTGGGCCCAGCCAGCCAACCAGTTTTCCACCCAGGAGAGCGTGTGCCTGTCCAGGCCAGAGGCTGACAGTTTCCATAGTTCTCCAGGAACCTCCTAGACTGCTTCCTTTCTGCTCTATTCTACTTCCAGCAGATATCAGGGAGATTGAAGTCTCCCATATGAGAACAAGAGGCATTGATTTGGAGATTAACCCCAGCTGCTTATAGAAGAGCTCATCAGTTGCTTCTCCTTGGCTGGGTGGCCTGTAAGACTCTCATCACAAAATCTACCTTCTTAGGGGCTCCTCTGATTTTAACCCACAGGCACTCAATCTCCTCATTGCCACAATCCAACTCGACAGTGTCCAATTCCTCCCTTACAAAGAGGGCTACCCTGCCTCCTCTTCTACCCATCCTATCCCGCTTGAAGAGTTTATACCCCGCCATAGCTGTACTCCAGTTATATGAGTCATCCCACCACGTTTCCTTGATGGCAACGACATCATAGGCTCCTTGTCCTACAACAGCTTCCTGCTCTTCCTTGTTATTCCCCATGCTGCGTGCATTGGTGTAAATGCACTTCAGCTGAGTAGCCAAGCCTTCAGCCCTCTCAGAGGGGACAGTGTTCCCAATTGCCTGTTAACTGGAGTAGCTTGCACCAGAGTACCTGTATCTCCTTTACCGCTCTGAGGTGCGCTCACCCCCACTTCCTGTGCAGTGATGTGCTGGTGGTCCTCACCAGCACAATCTCTCCTAATCTCTAGTGCCCCACATCCAGGCTCGCTCTTGCCTAGCCTGGCCTCAATCCCTTCCCCCTTCACACCTAGTTTAAAGCTCGATTTATGAGCTTAGCTAAGTTTTTAGCAAGGGTCTTAGCCTTGCTACAAGACCCACGTGCCCCAACCTTAGCAACCATGTCAGGGGGTGCACGAACCACCCTGTGATCAAAGAACCCAAAGCCCCTTTCCTTGCACCAGGCTTGGAGCCAGGCATTAATGGAGTTCTTTTTTGTAAGTTGCGGGTCCACTCCATTTAGCCTAGGGATGGAGCAGAAAACCACTTGTGCCCCAGAGCCCTCCATCATCTTCCCAAGGGCTCTTCCCAAGGGCCCTGAAGTCTTTTTTGATGTCCTTAGCCTTTCTGCTTACTAGACAACCATTACCAGTCTGGACTACTACCAGAGGGTAGTAGTCCGTCTCATGGATCAGGGAAGGGAGTTTCTTAGCTACTTCCCTCCCTGATGCCCCTGGTAAGCAGCAGACCTCCCCGTGGAGTGGGTCAGGTCTGCAAACAGGTCCCTTCGTTCATTTGAGGAGGGAGTCCCCTACAACAATCACCCTCCTCTTCTTAGTGGAGGAGGTTGTTATTTTCTTCCGAGGATGGTGTGGCCTAGGAAAAGATTCAAGGCTATGATGGCCATCGTTCTCAGGACTAGATTCCTCCTGGAGCACCTGGTACTTGTTCGCCAGGGGGATCTCAGGTATTGTTGACTGCTTGAGGGGAGCAGGCTTCCTTCTTCTGGAAGGAAGCTGCTGCCATTCCCCATCCCTTATAGCCCCAAGCTTGCAGTGTGCAGGTGGCTGGTTATCAGTCCTACCAGGTGCAACAGGTTGCTGAGGGAGTGAGAGGGAACTACTCCATATGTCCATCTCCCTCTCACACTCCCTGATATTCCTGAGTCTCCTAGCCTCCTCCCTTAACTCCTCCACCATGCAAAGAAGTTCCTCCACTCAAAGACGGCTTTCGCAAGTGGAGCCCATAACAGAAGCAGAGGCACGAGCTGGTTTGAGAGGGGGGCACTGCCTACAGCTCATGGTCTGGGCAGCTGCATGTACCCACTGTGGCTGCATCTGGGTAGCAGCATCCTTCCTGCCTGCTGCAGCGCTCAGAGCAGTTTGCAGCCTCCAAAAGCTTCAGAGAAGTGAAAAACAAAACGCATTTTAGGAAAAGAAAGCTATCAACTCACCTTGCCTGGGTGTGGAAATACATTAACCTCACTGCCTACTTAGATAGAACATAAGCCTCAATCACTGTGACTCTTGAGAGGAAAATGAGCCTTGAGCCTTCATGTACAAAAGTGAGGAATTTGAAGATGAGACAAGTAAACCACAGGACCTAGTACTAGAAAGAGGTACCTCTGAAGACACTCCTATCTTACAAGAGCTCTGGTGGGTCAATCACCCCCACCGGCAGAGATGAAGGACAACCTGCTTAGTAGTTCTAGATATTTTTTATTAATCCGGTCTCAGTCAATACTAATCTGACATTCAGTTAGTAATTCATCATTTCTTCCTCTCTCTCTCTCTCTCTCTCTCTTTCTTTCTTTCTTTCAGTAGGAATGTACAGTCTGAACCAAAGTTCCTGGGGACCAGGATGTTTGTGTCTTGCTCCAACGGGTCCCTCTGACTGCTGTAGGACTAGGGAAAGCATGTCTACCAGGAACTTTATGCAAGCCCAGCAAGCTCATTCACAAAAATTACATGCAGAAGTTACTTTTGCATTTTATGTCAGTCAGCAGTAATTTCTGCAATGCCCCAGCCTACACAGTCATGGAAAAAAACAGATTATGTTAACTTAAAATGGAAAAACTTCTTGATTCTACTCAGATCTATTTCACATGAATTTAAATGATTTTGTTTTCTGGTATTTTTGCTAAGATGATAGCCATTCATGTTGGTCTGCCCTGATTAGAAGAATGAGTCAAAAGAGTCATAGTGTCATGCATAGCTGTTTAAGGTTTCTGAAAGCAGGTTATGTGTTCAGTGGTAACTGCAAGAGCAGTAATCACAGAATAACAGAATCATTCAAGATGGAAAAGAACTTTAAGATCAAATCCCACTGTAAACCAAATACTGCCAAGCCCACTATTGAACCATTTCCCTAATCTCCATGTCTACACATCTTTTAAATACTTCCAGGGATAGTAAGTTAACCACTTCCATGGGCAGCATGTTCCAGTGTTTGATAACCCTTTAGGTGAATAAATGTTTCCTAATATCTGGCAAAAGCCTCACCTGGCACAACTTGAGGCCATTTCCTCTAATCCTATTACTCAATACTTGAGAGAAGAGACCAGCACTCACCTTGCTACAACCTCCTTTCAGCTAGTTATAGAGAGCAATAAGGTCTCCCCTCAGCCTCCTCTTTTCCAGGCTAAACAACCCCAGCTTTCTCAGCTGCTCTTTGTAAGATTTGTTCTCCAGAACCTCCACCAGATTTGTTGCTCTTCTCTGGACTCGCTCCAGAGACTCAACATCCTTCTTGTGGTGAGGGGGCCAGAAGTGAACACAGGATTTGAGGTTTGGCCTCATCAGCGCTGATCACAAGTGGACCATCCCCTCTCTGGTCCTGCTGGCTTCACTGTTTCTGTCACAGGTCAAGATGCCATTGGCCTTCTTGGCCACCTGGGCATACAGATGGCTCATATTCAGGCACCTGTCAACTAGTACTTCCATGTCCTTTTCCATGGGCAACTTTCCAGCCACTCTTCCCCTAGTCTGTAGTGTTGCACAAGGTTGTTGTGGCCCAGGTGAGGACCCAGCACTTGGCTTTGTTGAAAACCATACAGTATGCTTTAGCCTATTGATCCAGCCTGTCCAGATCCCTCTGTGGAGCCTTTCTTCCCTTAAGCAGCCCAGCACTCCTACACAACCTAGTGTTGTCTGCAAAATGACTTGAGGGAGCACTTGATTCCCTCTCCAGGCCATGGTTCAATATATTAAACAGAGCCAGCCCCAGAATTGAGTCCTGGAGAACACTGCTTGTGACCAGCCACCAAATGGATCTAACTACATTCACCTCAATTTTTTTGAGCCCAACCACTCAGACATTTTTTTCCAAAAAACCCCTCCAGCTCCTAAGCAGCCAGTTCCTCCAGGAGAATGCTGTGGGAAATGGTGTCAAATGCTTTACTGAAGTCTAGATGGACAACATCAATAGGCTTTCCCTTATCAACTAAGTGGGTCAGCTTGTTACAGAAGAAGGTCAAGCAGGACCAGCCTTTCCTAAACTCATGCTGACTGGGCCTGATCATCTGGTTATCCTGTATGTGCTGCATGATGGCACTCAAGATGATCTGCTCCATAACATTCCCTTGCACTGAGCTCAGGCTGACTACCCTGTAGTTCTCTAGATTCTCCTCTCAGACCTTCTTGTAGATCAGCATCATATTTACCAACTTCCAGTCAACTGGGACCTCCCTGTTTAGCCACGACTGCTGGTAAATGATGGGAAGTGGTTTGGTGAACACTTCCACTGGTTCCTTCAGTACCCTTGGGTGGATCTCATCTGGCCCCTTAGACTTGTGCGTGTCTAGGTGAAGTAGCAAGTTGCTAAGCATTTCCTCCTGGATTATGGGGCCTTCATTCTGCTCCCTATGCCTGTCTTTCAGCTCAGAGGGCAGGGTACCCAAGAACAATTGATTCTCTTATTAAAGACTGAGGTGAATAAGGCATTAACAACCTCAGCTTTTTCCTCATCCTTCTTCCCTATGTTTCCACCAATCCTGCAAATGATTGAGATTGTCTTTAGCCATCCTTTTTGTTGCTGATGTTATAGAAACATTTTTTGTTGTCTTTTACTGCAGTGTTGAGATGAAGTTCTAGTCGGGCTTTGGCTGTGCAGCCCCATGCTGCTGAAGCCACTTTAGACCTTCTCATGACCTGCTTTTATGACTTGGTGATATGGTGCAAGCTCTTCCATTCTGGGAAAGGAGTTACACCTGTGTTGGGTTTTTTTTGTTTGTTTGGTTTGGTTTGGGTTTTTTTTCTGGTTCTGTGAACAGATGAAACATGATGTTTGACATACACTGGAGTAGGAAAAATAAGCAGCAGGGAGGGGTAGGAGAGATGTGGATGTGTTGTCAGTATACAAAATGCACTGTAGGGAGCTGAAAAATCCCGCCAGTACCCCTGTATATATTTAGATGGGAATCTTTTGATCTGGGCCTGATGTTCAGACAGAAATCATATTTCCAAGTATGCCTAGTTATGCATGGCGTTGCAACACAAAGTGCCTGAGCCAATTTGTAGTAAAGGTGGTGGAGAATTCAACAATTGTCTAAACAAACAATTGCAAATTTTTGGGGAAGAAAGTGATTAAATGTTAATTTCAGTTTTCTTGCACTGTCCTGCTTCATTCAGTACTGCAATGACAGTGGAGAGAGGAAGCAGTGGTTAAAACAGTTAAGCCAGTTTCCATCTTAGAGGGCTGATCCTGCCCAGTGCTGAGCACCTCCAGAATTAATTTATTTCCTTACTGATACTCAACTGGTTTTGATAAACAAAATATTCCCTTACTGGTTACAGTTCTGGGAACCCCAACTGCTCTCAGGTCTGGTTTGAATAGTAATACAAAAAATAGATTCTGATGTCACATGCCACCTGTGCTGCAGCCGAGAGATACTTCAGATGTTGTTAGTGTGAAACAGCATGAAGTGCCAGCTAAGTGAAAACGAGAGGTGAATCTTGCATTAGCCAGATAGATCATTGTTAGGCTGCACAGAATGGTTTAGAGGAAACAGAAAAGGGAGCAAAACGTTAAATCTAATGGCTTGGCTCAAGGTCTAGCTGGCACCACATCTGAAGCTGCAACAGTGCAGTATGTTACACTATTAACACACACAGTGCAGGATACTGCAAGCAAAATAAAAGGGTATTTCCTCCAAGAGAAAAGGATGTCAAAAGCCCTGGAAATCTGGGCTAAACAAAATGCAATATCAAACAAATCAGTGAGAAGCAACACCAGACATCATAGCAACTCCACACTCAGAGAGAGCAAATGCTCATGCTGGAAACAAGTATGGGGTGCTGGCTTGGAATGTAGACAAGGGCTGTTTGAGTCAGAAAGTTACTGAGTCTGGATCCAGAAGCCTCTTCAGTCAAAGCAGAAGAAGGTCTGTTGCCTGTGACTTGTATGCCAAAATGAAATGTGACTCCTAACAAATGCCACTGGAGGGACAGTCAGACAAAAGCTCCTGTGAGTGTGTCTAAGACTTCCTCTTGCATTTACTATTTGTATGTTGAACTTGCACTACAGTGACACTTCTGCTGGTGGTCTGTGCACATCTGGATTTTTCATGCTCTACCAAGTTCTGGCATTTTCTTTGGACCTCAGTGAAAAACTTCACAAGGAGTCAGCTGGCTACCAATTCTGTATTTCCCAGTCCTTGGATAATGCTGGCATGCATGCCTCCTGCTTTGTGCACTGGTGCTGTTCAAAATCACTGACATCCATTCGGTCTTCCCTCTGTATACAGGAGAAAGAAAAACAGGCTTTCAGGCTTTGTTTCTAATTACCCACTGTTTCCTAACTAAATTTCTCTATTTCACCAAGGTAAGCCCCACACAGGAGCCTGAGAGACTGGCTTGTTCTTCAGCAGCTCCTGCTAGCTGTAGGGCTCTTTCCCTCAAAGCCTTGAAAGCACTCAGGCCATCCAAATCAACACACTAGTTTAGGACAATTGCACTGGAGAATAAGAAGTAAGTCTGAAAACCCAAAGTTTAAATTTCATTAGTTAATAATTCACTAGGTATTTGCATGAGACATGAAACTTACTCATAGAAAAGCTGCTTTATTTGCTTCAGTGTTCACTATTTCAGGGCCTGTGTAGAAGTCACTGCTTAAATGTAACTTTTAAAACTGAACAGTAGTCACTGTTTCAAGCTAGAGGGTTTTAGAAACCAGTCTGGTCCTGAGAGGTCCAGCTGAAAGTTATTAATTTTAGAAGAAACAAGTCTTGGTATAAAAGATGTTAAATTATAGCAGAAACCTATAAGAAGTTACTTTAACATTTATCAGTCAACCTTGAGAGGCATTAACTTGGCTTGAGAAGGAGGCAACAGCAACAATTTACCATCCTTACCATCCTGTATTTTGCTGTTACCAGGCCAAGATGTGGTTTTCAAAGAAAAACATCTAGCATTTGTTAAGACTGCTTCTGAAGTTGTGATCCAGAAGCAGCATTAATACTATGCACCAGAAGAAGGCGCTCCAGATACATCACAGAAAACAGACTGAATATGGGCTGTAAAAAAAAACCAAAAAAACCTGTCACAGAGGTAGTCATTAAGAAGAGAGGCAATTTCCATCAGTGAAGTCCTCTGTGGCACTGTATCCCTCTTCTCGGGCCAGTCAGTCTGACTTCAGTGCCAGGGAAAGTCATGAAACAGGTGATCTTGAGAGCTATCGTGAAGCACTTGCAAGAGAACCTGGTGATCAGGCCCAGTCAACATGGGTTCACTAAAAGGCAGGTCTTGCCAAACTAACCTGATCGCCCTCTATGACAAAGTGACTTGGCTGCTGGATGAGGGAAAGGCTGCTGATGTGGTCTTTCTGGACTTCAGTAAAGCCTTTTACACAGTTTCTCACAGCATTCTGCTACGGAAACTGTCAGCCTCTGGTCTGGACAGGCGCACTCTCTCCTGGGTAGAAAACTGGTTGGCTGGCCAGGCCCAGAGAGTGGTGGTAAATGGTGTTAAATCCATCTGGAGGACACTTACAAGTGGGGTTCCCCAGGGCTCAGTTCTGGGGAATCAATGACCTGGATGAGAGCATTGAGTGCACCCTTAGCAAGTTTGCAGACGACACAAAGCTGTGTGCAAGTGTTGATCTGCTGGAGGGTAGGGAGGCTCTGCAAAGGGACCTAAACAGGCTGGACTGCTGGGCAGAATCTAATGGCATGAGGTTTAACATGGACAAATGCTGGGTCCTGCACTTGGGGCACAACAACCCTATGCAGAGCTACAGACTGGGATAAGTCTGTCTAGAAAGCTGCCAGGAGGAGAGGGACCTGGGGGTGTCGCTTAAAAACAACCGAACATAAGTCAGCAGTGTGCCCAGGTGGCCAAGAAGGTCAATGGTATCCTGGCTTGTATCAGAAACGGTGTGACCAGCAGGTCCAGGGAGGTTCTTCTCCCTCTGTACTCAGCTCTGGTGAGGCCGCTCCTTGCATCCTGTGTTCAATTCTGAGCCCCTCACCACAAGAAGGATGTTGAAGGTCTGGAGCGAGTCCAGAGAAGAGCAACAAAGCTGGTGAAGGGGCTGGAGAACAGGCCCTATGATTTGCGGCTAAGAGAGCTGGGGTTGTTTAACCTGGAGAAGAGAAGGCTGATGGGAGACCTCATTGCTCTCTACAACTACCTGAAAGGAGGTTGTAGAGAGGAGGGAGCTGGGCTCTTCTCCCAAGTGACAGGGGACAGGACAAGAGGGAATGGCCTCAAGCTCTGCCAGGGGAGATTCAGGCTAGACATCAGGAGGAAGTTTTTCACAGAAAGGGTCATTGGGCACTGGTAGAGGCTGCCCAGGGAGGTGGTTGATTCACCTTCCCTGGAGGTGTTTAAGGCATGGGTAGATGAGGTCCTGAGGGACAATGTTCAGTGTTTGATAGTAATTGTTGGACTCGATGATCCTGGGGGTCTCTTCCAACCTGGTCTATGATTCTATGATTCTCACACTAGATACATTTTGAGTGTGAGAAAAGCTACTGCTCCCTGTCAAAATGTTTACTTGGTTTTAGTAACACAGAGTATGACATTTTCACCTTCTTGTTCTATACCATACCTGCAGTACTTCCTACAATAAATTAAATACCTTTCTTAGGACTTTTGGGAAGACAATTAAAACCAGCATTTGGCCTTTCTTACAAAATTAAACATAACCTGTGATGTCTTTCCAGTTACTATCTTCATTTTGTAGACAGCTGGATTAATATCTCCCAATATATTTGGAGTATAAAATACCAAACTTTGTGAAAACACACTATGCAGTATCACTGTGTCACTGACCATACAGTAACTCTGCATGGGACACCTTCAGATACCAAGCCTGTGTTGACAGAGCAAACTGGCATCAGAGTGGTTTGGGTTAGAAGGAACCTTCAAAGCTTATTCTAGCCCAACACCCCTGCAATTGGCAGGGACATCTTTCACTGGATCAGGTTGATGAAAGTCTCACCTAACCTGACTTTGAACCCTTCCAATGATGGGCAACCTGTCCCACTGTCTCACCACCCTCATCGGAAAAAAAAAATTAAGTCTAACCTACATCCATGCTCTTTCAGTTTAAAATAATTGCCTCTTGTCCCACAACAACAGCCCATGCTAAAGTCAGTCCCCCATCTTTCTTAAAAGCCTCCTTAAGCACTGGAAAGCTGGTATAAGGTCTCCATGGACCCTTCTCTTCTCCAGGCTGAATGAGCCCACCTCACTCAGCCTGTCCTCATATGGCAGATGTTACAGCCCTGTCATCATCTTCATGGCCCTCCTCTGGACTTGCTCTAACAGATCCATGTCCTTCCTGTGCTGAAGACTCGAGAGCTGAACACAGTACTCCAGGTTCAGAGTGACCAGAGCAGAGGAGCATAATTGCCTCCCTTGACCTGCTAGCCAGAGTTTTGTTGTAGGTTGTACTTCTTTTGACTGGTTTTACTGGGCTGCACACGCACACTGCCTGGTTACATCCAGCTTCTCATCCATCAGTCCCGCAAATCATCCTCTGCAGGGCTGCTCCCAATCTCTTCATTCCCCAGTTTGCCTCAGGTTCAGGACTTGGCAATTGGCCTTGTTGAACCTCACAAGGTTCACATGGGCCCAGTCCTCAAGACTATCCAAGTCCCTTTGGACGACAATCTGTTCCTCTAGCAAATCAACTGCACCACTCAGACTGACATCATCAAGGGAGGCAACTGCACTATCTTATGTTGTTGATGAAGACACTGCACGGTACTGGTCCTAATACAGATCTTTGAAGGACACTACTTTTTACTGGTTTCCAGTTGGATATTAAGCTGTTGACTCTAACTGTTTGAATGCTGCCATCCCTATATTAACCTAGCACTATCCTTAAGTCTTGCACATGAAGAATTTATAACAGAAATGTATCAGAAGAAATACTGCCAATGGACCTGTTTTGTGCCATACTGTCCTATGACACTGTAAATACTCAGTATACAGAACAAGAACATTAACAGTTATCTTTATATGGCATTATTGAATGTAAAAAAAACACAAACAAAACAAACCTAGGGGGATTGAAAATAGAAACCCAGAAACAAGTTTCTCCTGAATTACCAAATATGAACCTTATGGCTCCAGTTCCTTTCACTCAATCTCTCTCAGAGACAAAGATAACAACAATAAAAACTATTTTTAAGGCAAGCCATCTTATTTGGCAAGATATTAAAGCAGTAAAAGGTATGTTAGATCTGTAGCCTTCTTCCCGCCAAGCTTCAAGCTCTGGCTCCTGCAATCCAAGTTCTTTAGAAAACTGCCAGGGAATACAGAAAGTTTTTAAGCTAATTTTAGCAGTATCTGAAAAGCACGTGTATTGCTTTTGCTAGGGAGAATATGTCCAAATCTGAAGGTTTTCCCAGCAGGAGACCATGTCGAACAAAAGAAGGCTAGCAAGCTAAAAAGCTTACATACCTACTTTTAACTTTTTCCTTTGGATTAGATTTTTTTTCAACATTACTGTGATAATTCATACCTTTCATGGTTCTGATCTTTCCCTCACTTGCTTGGACTGCATTCTGATCCACTTCTGCCTCAGCAATCCTTGTTGTTTCAGGGACTTAGAACTTTAGGTAGTAAGCAGCACAGTATTTTTCCAAGAGCAGTCTTTCCAAAAGTGTCGTTTACAATGTATCACCACCAAGCTGTCCCATAAATGGCTAAAGCCACTGTCCCACAACCAGAATTCAATTACTAACGACTAGAAGTAAATACTCCCCTCCCACTCCAGTATCCACACAGTATGGAGAAGCATAGGTTTAATTTGCTTTATTTTCCAGACAAGCAGCAGTAGATTATTTTATTGAAGTTAAATTGTATTAAAAAATGAAATGTAAACATTCAAAGCACTTGAGCACATTCATCAGTTAAACCAGAAACTAAACTCAGAGTTGTTCAGATCACTAAAGGAGCAAAAAGCCAGTACAGTGTTCAGGACACTGGCAGTAAAGTACTTTTCTGTACCATTCTGTAAGCCACATAAGTATATCTTCAGGCACAAATTTGATTTAGGTATTACCTCCATTTTTTTTAAAATGAGTATTAATTGATTTTACACCTATGCTGTGTAAGACTCAATACAATTACTGAACCATGTCATCTAGCACACAAACAAAACACACCGTTTTAAAAAAAATAATTGAGATAATAAAAAAAGATAATGCAGAAAAATAGTACAGTATTACTTTGAAATTGCCCGTCAGGTTTTCTGATGCTTCTGCAGTGAACTGTAATCATTTGCCCTGTTGAAGGAAAAGATGGAAGGTAGAAACAGCAAAGCAGACAGCGTTACCTGTGAATCTGCTTTCTTAGATCTAATTTTGCAAAACTCTAGTGAAGTGTTACACAGCCTTTCATTTCTCCCACCAACTAAAAGGTATCACTGAGCAGAGGACAACAACTTGCTACTGACTTTTCTCTTCAGTTGCAGTCCAATCCAGCTTGATAGTAAAGGTATTCCAAGTTTAAAACACTCAAAATCTAACTTAAGCAATTTTATACATGATTAAACATGATAAAGATTATAAAATCTGCCTTATATGTTATCATCAGCCAAGTGTTACTCCACTCTTGTACGCTTGCAACAACTTTTGAAGATATTATAACCTCTGGAAGTTCAAAGGTGATCCACTCTTCCTTGTGAGCACCCAAACTTCAAGGTCCATCCAGGTTGTTACTGCTTTGGCAGGATGACTGAACACTGCACTGCTGTCTGAAATACAAAGTCAAAGTAGTTGAATGCTTCCTCTGCCAATGCAGAGCAGAATTACTTTTTAATGCAAAGGCAGACCACATAGCTTCCATATGGATTACAGAACAGACGTAATTCTGTCCATAAGAACAGTATCTCCAACTTCCTCCAACACCACAAAAGTCAAAAGTATTACAGGGAGGTCACACCTTAAAACCATTCAACAACTTGTCATGACTTTTTATTTTGGTTCCAGAGGCTACACGGGTGCCTTATGTGAGAAACTGCTAGAAGTTTCTCCTGTGTCCAACAAAGCCAATGCAGCTGACTTCAAAAGGGTCCCACTACTGGCCAAGGCACAGCCCATCACCGATGCTGGTAGTGCCTCTGGGATAACATATTTAAGAAGGGGAAAAAAACTGCTGTGCAACAGCAACTGTAGTTGGAGAAAGGAGTGAGAATATGTGAGAGAAACAATTCTGTAGACACTAAGGTTGGTGAAGGAGGAAGGTGGCCCAGGCAGCAGAGCAGAGATAAACCTGTAGCCTGTGGTGAAGGAAGGCAACTCCTGCAGCCCACAGAGGTAAACAGTGGAGCAGATATCCACCTGCAGCCCATGGAGGCTGTGACCCTGTGTGAAGCCTGTGCTGGAGCAGGCTCCTGGAAGAACCTACAACCCGTGGAGAGAGGAGCTCATGCTGGAGCACGTTTGCTGGCAGCACTTGTGACCCTGTGGCAGATCCACTCTAGAGCAGTCAGTTCCTGAAGGTCTGCACACCCTGGAAAGGACCCATGCTGGAGCAGTTCATGAAGAACTGCAGCCTGTGGGAAGGTCGCACACTGGACAACTTCATGGAGGACTGTCTTCTGTGGGTAGGATCCTGTGCTAGAGCAGGAAAAGAGTGCGAAAGGGAAGAAGTGGCAATACAATGTGTGATGAACTGACCACAGCCCCACTCCCCACTTGCCTGTACCACTTAAGGGAAGGGGGCAGAGAAAAATGTGAAGTTGAGTCCAGGAAGAAGAGAGAGGTGGAGGGAAGGGTTTTAAGATTTAGTTTTATGTCTCATTATCCTGCTGTTTGTTAGGTAATAAATGTGATTGGTAATAAATTAATTTCTCCGAGCCTAGTCTGTTCACCTGCAACAGAAAAGGCTGAGTGATGTTTATCTAGATCCATAAGAACTATGCTGTCCAGCTGAGGAGTGACAGAGTAGCTTGGTGGACACCTGGCATCCAGCCAAGGTCAACCAACCACACAATCATATTGCAGAAAAACTACAATATAGAGTCCAGGTTCACAGGCTACAAATATAAAATTCTGCAGCTTGCTTTTTATTTTTTTAGGCTAGTATACTACCTTAGATGCATCACATTCACAGAAAGCTCTTCACAAGTATATTTTAGAATGCTCTAAAAACAAAGCTCCCTAAAAATGACCTCTACGTGTTTCCTCGTCAATTCTGAGGAACTGTCATCAGGTACAGAGAAACCCTTCTCTAAAGATGCACTGATGGGGAATGAAAGAATTGTTTATTTATGCAGGGATGGGAAACTTTAACAGCAGCCATATTCAAGGGTAGGACCTGAGAAACACTTCAATCTCAGCTTTCTTTAGACCTTCTTAGACTGCAAGGACCACAGTACTTAGACCAATGCAGCTGAAGTGAAGCCTTGATGATTTTTTCCCCCACTACTTTTTTCACCTGAGCCAATTCACTCTATTCACATAAGTACATACACTGATTGCACTGAGATATATTTTGAGAAAAAAAAAATTACTCAAGAATATTCACAAGATCAGAGCTCCAGACGTTTAAATTATGAATGCAACTTTCAGTTTATAATAGACTAGAAAAGATGACTAAAAATATTAACCTTTGTGCCCTTCAATTTGTCAGCTACCCAACATATTGAAGTCCAGCTCTATCAAGGATGATGTATGCTGAAACAAGTCTAGAGATAGCTTACCCAATCTAAACTATCTCACAGTATACACTTGTCACAGTTCCCTTAACATGAAGTGCAACATTATTTCTTGTACTTGAGGTCTGACATATATTGTTTCACATAGGCTAGTTACAGAAGGTCAAAACAGGCAGGTAATATCAGCAGGTCTCCTCAGAGAGTCCATAAGTTTATCTGGGGAGCATTTACAGAAGCACGGACACCTTACCACAAACTGATTTTCTTACACTCATGCTCTAACTAAAAACAGTTCTTATGTGACATTCCTTTTACCATCCCAGCATAGATTCTCTCTGCATTCTCATGGGGTTGAATATCAATGTAATAAAGGCAAAGAGCTAATTTGCCAGTTGTTACGAGCTAAATTGTTTTGAACAAGGCAGTTTTAACTCTCTCACCAGTATTTTTATTAGCAAAGGTCAAAAATAACCTGTTTTCCTTTTGAAACTGTCTACTGCCACTGATTTGTTTACTTCATTCAGCACTAAGTCCACATTTGACTTGATCAGCTTTTGATACCATTAGTATCAAAACCATTGGTACCAAAACCATCAATGTGATCAGCAATGGCTGAAGGTCTTGCCTTTGATGCCCCTTCCAAGCGTTAACCATAGGCAAGCTTTGGTTTTTCTGCAACCATACCTGCTCTTGCTTCTGGATTCCTTCATTTTTGCATTGGAGCTCTGTTTACTGTTTAGCCAAGTAAGTCTCCTGACTGATGTTTCTTTGGAGCACTCCTGTGCTTGAAGAATGCTGCCCTTAAAGGCCTGACAGCTTTCTGGAGCTCCTTGCCCCTTCAGAGTTGTATCCCATAAGATGACACCTACTAGTTCACTGGTTAAATGCAAGTATGCTCCCCTGAATTCCAGCAGCTATACTGTTACTTGCTTTTCTTGCTCTACACAGGATGCTGAATGCCACTATTCCATGAGGATTACTGCCAGTGACCATTATCTCACTAAACAATTCTTTTCAGTGAGAGGAAGATACAGCTGTACACCAGCCATAGTTGACCATTCCTATCCTGAAATTTCCCTGACGTCCAGACAGAAAGCAGCTGGATAACTACAATTGATAGCATCACCTGTGTTTCCTGATCCATGACATAAATAGCATATAGTCATACTCAGTTCTTAAAGAGTAAGGACTTTGTACCTAGGCCATGTTTCAAAATGATGGTATGCAGGAAGATGTTGTGCCTGTAAAAAAAGTTAGCTCCAAACTTTTTTTGAAGTTCTTGTAACTTGAGCCTCGAGAACAATCTCTTTTTACAGCAACAGAGCCAGGAAACAGAGGAATAAAGACATCTTAAGCAGTTAAAAAACAGTAACTTTCAAATGACACTTAAACTCACCATCATATGACACATGAAAAGACACGTGAAAAATGGCAGATGGCAGGCAGTCTACCCTTCAACAGAAAAACAACCCTTGGACATTTTTGCTTTGACACTCCAGGGTTTCTTAAAGACTACTGTGAGATCCAGAGGTGACACCGCTGCTTGTATATGGATGGGTGGGATGCATAGCTCTGCAGGAAGAGCAGATCTGGGCAAAGACATTAGCAGCATATTTTCTTGTGCGTGGTGAAGTTCCTCCAGTTGTAGTAGCCAGATTACAAAACTCAAAGAAAAAGCTGTGTCCATGTAGAGATTTATGGCTTCATAAATACCAGAAAGACACCAGCAAATGCCCACTGGAGGTGCCCACCTGCAGCCTGAATGTAGACTGACATGGCTTGACATGGTCACTGACAGCAGAATACCAGCTGCAGTCTGGCTCAGCTTCCTCCTAGTCTGTTTTTCTCACCACTTTAGCATAGGCCATGCAAGAGGTGCCTCATCTGAGTTCTAGCAAACATGTTGTGCCTCCAAAAAAGATCAGTTCAATAAAATCCATCATCTGGTCTTCAAAATTCCCATACAGAAGAATACTTCAGACTCAGCAACAGAACAGTCTTTCAATTCTTTACAGTACAAGAGCTCACTTGTCAGAGACACGCATACATGTATCTCTCTTTCCTATACTGAATAACTGCATTTCTCTCTATTCACTAGCACAGGAGTCTAGGACTAATCCTTCGTGTACTTTACCACCATTCAATGCCTCAGAGGCATTTTAAGTCTTTCCTGCCCTTCCTACACAAAATCAGAGTATTCTTTCAAAGCCTCACGCTTTCCAGACACTTTTACAGAGTAGCTGGTTGTGTTAAATCAGAAATAATGGTGACTCCTACTTCCATGACATAAAATCTCACACCCCACTGCCAACACCTAGGTTCCCATTTCCAGCTCCTCCAATGCCTTCAGATGAATTCCCTTTCTCGGTTTACTGTCACTCAAACCAAGCACTATCAAAAAGCATAAAGACACATAAGAACCACCAAGCTAAACCAAAACGATCTCAATGCTCATCACAGATACCAGACAGTGGCAGATGCTTAATAGAAAAAAGTTTAAAAAGCTGCACTAGAATAGAGTGACCTTTCCTCTGGTACACCAGATTTTCTTCTTTCAGCAAATAGTTTAGAGGTTGACCTGGAGGAAGTCCTTGCATTAGTGTTTTAAAAAGCTGACAAGGAACTGGAAGAAGGTTTAGTGTTCATTAAATGGGAAGCTTGTAAACTAAATTCCAGATTTTTCCAGTCACCTGCTTTTTCACTCCCAGTGAAGAATCAAGACAATTGTGCAAGGGGGAGCAATAGGACACTGCATACTGAAGTACACCTGCCAGAACTGCAGGCAGATCCCTAAGTACCTAAGCAGTATTACGTACTTGAGAAATTTCTTCATCCTAGTATGACCGAAGTAGCTGAGGAGTATCTAGCATATTTTTTAGATTACTTGTTCAAACCCTCAGGTTTTTTGTATAGCCAGGTACCAATATAAAACAAGAGGTCTGACACAGTTCTCTGAAGATGTTTTCTGTGGATCAGGGGGAGTTAAAAAATACTGATTCTGTTGTTTCCCTTCTCCATCCACGACACGTCCAAAACTTCCTAAAGACTGCAAGGAAAAAGTCAGTTACCTCTCAAAAGTATATAGAAGGGATATTAATATATCTGTTTCATATAATTGTGTGAGGAAGAGTCATAAACACAATCCAAGGCCTCCTGATAAAAACCTTTCTAGTGAAGACCAACTTTAAGGATTTGGGCTGGACCTCCACAAACCTGACCTGGTCAAGTATGCTTAAAAGTGTCTCAATTCTGGGGTGAATTTGCTTAATATATCTTTCCTTTAGGACACTGACTAGAGATGAGAGTCACTGACCAAAGAACCATATTGGAAACAAATGAGGAATCTGAAGAAAGAACCTAAGACAGGAGAGTTATCAGACTGGATTTTCTTAAGAGTTTCCTGAGTAGGTTTCCTCCTTTTTCAGACTGCTGCTGCTCCCAGTAATGGAGATATCTTAGTGGTCCACTTATGTCTGCTCCCTGTTTTTCATATTGCAATTATCTTCCCCTGTTTCCCACACTATCTCAATGTAATTCACACTTGCTCTTGTGCTTCACACTTTGGGAAGTGGCTATTTGTCACAAAAAGCTCATTGAGAATTTGGATAGATATCCAAACTATTTGAACATTGTTCTTTCCCTCTGTACTATTGCTAGAAAGGGATGTCTTCAGAAATGAATCTCAAGCACACTTGTGAAACAGAAGTGATGCAAAACATGTAAGAAACCTCTTGTCTGAGAAAAGTTGTGCCTAAAACTTTTCTCATCAATATATTTTGAAATGTTATTTTTATTTTCTGTATTTTTTCCTATGCACTGTAGAATTGAAACCTGGGGGAGAACACCCTTCTAACAATTTCAAAGTAGTTATTGCCTGCATCTTGTAGCAGATTTCTCTCCTCCTGCATATTAAAGAGCAAAATGTTTTTTTTATTTTGTTCAGTCTTCTCTGCTTGGCTTTCCATTGTTCTAAAAGCCAAGCCAAAGCTGAGCATCAGCCATATAAAGATGTCCTTAAGTTTTTGCCTTTTTAATACTTCTTGTAAAACTGAAGCTATATCTTTGCAATAAAGCTTGGGGAGTCTCATTGAATTAATTTGTCCATCTTGAATGGATTTTGTTAATTGAAACATCTGTTATAAGAAATTACAATTCTAGCAGAAACATCTTGGAACATGTATCTACATTATGTGTGTATACAGATGCACGCACTGTCCCCAGTACTCATTAGCCTCATGCGTGTACTTACTTTCAGAGTGTGCAGGGTGTCGCTCCATTCCATGGAACCTATCTGAGGTATAGCAGTAAGCAGTATGCTAGTAGCCTTATTTGCATTCTCTTTCAGTGTCTTTAAAACTTTATCCACTGAGACCTAGAAATACAATAAAACTGAGTGGTGTCTCTCAATTTTGATGTCACACTTTTTAAATACTTAAATTAATTTAACTTGTACAGCTCTACGTGTAAAGGTGAAGTCTTGAAACACCACAATCATTTCAGCCACTAAAAACATGTTCCCTCTGTAAGCACATGTCTGATTGTATACTGCATAAAAAAAGAGAACAAATGCAGGTACCTAAAGAACAGCAGACCAATTACAGGAAGTCAAGCTTGTACATAGAGGTCAGGACTTTCATACACATAGACCCCCTGATTCAGACAAGAGAAGACAAAAGGTTTGCTAGGAGTGAGGCAAGTTTATGAAAATGAACGAGTTAGCAACAACTATCTTAGTTTCAAAAGTGTTTATCAAGAATAACTCACCAATATTACTGTAAGTAAGAACAGATTTAGTTTAGTATGTGATCTCTTGCCAAAACCTACAGGTTCTCATCCAGATCCCTCAGGACAAGACCCTGAAGAAAAAAAGGTTTCACTCACTGCTTCTTCATGTTCCTTCCAGCAGTCGTAATCTGTTGCCATGGCAATACTAGCATAACTCATTCCAGCTTCTTTTGCAAGAATCACTTCAGGCACTGTGGTCATGTTGATAACATCAGCTCCCCAGCTGCGAAACATCAAGCTTTCTGCACAAGAACTGAAACGTGGGCCTTCGATTGTGATCATTGTCCCCTTGGAATGACACTGGAGCCCAAGCTTCTTGGCAGTCTCAATAAGAACCTGCAAAACATGCCAGTATCAGGAAATAACTGCCCTGGTGCTTCTGCATCCCATCAGAAAAGTGACATACAAAATAAATTAGCTTTACACAAAGCAGTCATGCTTCATACAGCTACAGCTGTCCAAAATCACAGATAAGTTTTAATTTTCCCATCCAGAAAGAGAAATTAACAGTTCTCGTAACAGGAATGATCTTGAACTTATCTGATTTTTTTAAGTATCAGTTGGATTATTCTTTTCAATGCAGACCAAGAAGATTGGAAACCAGAGGTTTTTTGCATGATATCTGGGCTGTACTTTGAGAACAGAATGGCAAAAATACTCCACTGAGCACTGCACTACCATATGGTGAAGATGAGTTGGTGAGACTAGTCATAGGAAATTTACTTTTTGAAAATAAAAAATTACAAGCATAAGTTTTGAAGAGTACCCTGGGAATCTGTAGAGAAATTACCATGTTTTCTCATGCTTGTGACTGAGTTCTATACCTCACATATGCCATGTACTTTACACTAGCCTCTTCAGTTCCAACTAGAAGCTTGTATATGGAGGAATCACCATCACTTTCTCTTTTGGTGAATAGACTGGTTATCACCAGTTGATGCAGCAGGAGTAAGAGTGTACCAGCACACATAAATGGGACTGGGACACCCGTAAGTTGTCCTAAGTAGGAAGGGGAACAGAACTATAATGACATCTGTCAACAGAAAAGCTTGAAACAAATTATGAAAGCAGCTTGAAAAATTGTGACAGGACAAGAAAGACCTTCTTAACACATCAGTAGTGAAAACCTAGTCTGATACTACTAGAAGCTGTCCTGGCAGTAAGGGTAAAGCTTTGGCAAATTAGCCACAGAGGTACACTTAGAAATTTATAGATGTTTATTAACATGCTGAAAGTTAATCTATTATAAATGACACACCATACTGTGCTTTGTTGATAGTATTGTTCACCAATTGCCAGTTAATTAAAAGTTGTTAATAATCAATAGACAACTTGAACGGCAATGTGACTTAAACCAGAGTTGAGCAGGACTTCTCCAAAACTCTTCGCAAAGTTCCAGCTTTATTCCCTGCAAGATGCTGCAGTGAGCTCCAGTTTCCAAAAGCAGTAGTAAACTACATTATTCAGAAGTCTGCAGTCAGACAAAAGATGAAATTTCAGATTCTGATTCAATTTACAGTGCATAAACCAATTAAAACGAGTATTTTCACGTACCTGCACAAGTGCAATAAAGTTTTCAGATGTTTTCATTCAAAATTCCTTTATTAGTCTACTACATTAATAGTTTCGGCTGTATTATTATCACATTTATCCATGAAATTCCCCTGAACTAAGATAAACTGGGCTGAAATGATCCCAAAAATTCTCAGGGATAGTTCCAGGAAAAAAAGTTTAAGTCACTTTTATCTGCTATTTTCAAATACAGTGAAAGTATCCCTTTTCAGCCTCCCTAAGAGTTCAAAGCTGTATGTTCTTTAAAACATCTGTTAGGCTTATTAAAACACATAGACTAATGAGATAATGATCACATGTGAGACTGGGAAGTACCTAAATGTTGTTTTCTCTGTTTGAAAAAGAATATTTGACTCTGGGCTTTTCAAAAAATGCAATGCCCAAAGAATGCTATCTCTAGCTAAATAACAACTAAATGAAAACTAGCCTTGGCGGATGTTTCCTGCAATCCCAGGAAACAGCTCAGGCATATTTACTTACTTTTTTAAAAAAATGCAAAAGAGATACAGTTAGCTCTCAATAAACTCCTTGTATCTATTACAACATGACACCAAGCTCAAAGCCAATAAGCAGCCATATAGCAACTAATCTCGGCTAGCTCTTGTTGCATGAAAAATGAAAAGTATTTTGCATAGTTTGCTGCTCAACAGAAGAGGGGCAAAAGCGTACACATGTATAAGATGCAGTGGTTCACTTCCTCATGAGACTGAAAATATCTTTACTTCACTTCAAAACACCTTGATTCCCAGTGCACTAAAGCATCATTCTCCTAACGGCACTGTGGACCTGCTAGTGGCAAACCTGAATACACAGTGCCCCACCAGTTAACAAAAATAGGCTATAATGACAATGAAGTGAATTGGTGACAAGAGCAAAATAGCTCAGTAGTACGAATAGTATGTACATGCTCTGGGCACAAACTAAGCCACTTGTAAGTCTCACAGATGGATAAGGCTGATTCTGTAAGCATTCTTGTGCCGCTGGAGAACGTATGTCCCTGCAGTTTCTGATCTCAGCACACCACAACAGCACAAAACATGCAGGTCAATCTCCACCCTCCCTTTTCCTCAGCTCTAAGAATACATCAGTGTAGGATATTTAATCACAGATAATACTTTTCCCAAAGGCTTACAAAGGTGTCAAAAACCAGCAGTGTTTCATACTGCTTGGTCTAAGTGTTTTTGAAGCCTGAAAGTGACAAAACTAAGAGCAGCAGTTAAGGTTACTGTAATTTGGTTTGTTTCTATGATTGACATCTTTTAAATAAAACCACGAGACTTTACAACCACCCACTATAATCCACAAAAAGTACAAATGCAATATTATCTAATAATTTCTGTGAACAGTGAACTACTATTTGTTTTATTCTTTATGTTAAATATGTAGGGGAATCTACATTGCCAGTGGACATCTTCTGCATATCTACCCCTTAGGAAGACAGCTCCTCTAGACACAAGATCCTGTACTTCCCAGGCCTTCCTAACATTACGCATTTCCTTAAAAACACAACATAGCTGAGAAATAGGAATAAAGAAGTGCAGATTGCCTCTGTATGCTCAGAATGCATTATGAGACAAATATATAATGAAGAAATGCCATAAAAATAACTTTTCTAAATACTCTTACAGAATTCACTAACCTCTCTGGTTTTGGTGCAAAAAGGCTCTGCCATTGAAATATGACATACTCCTGGAAGAGTGGAATGCTGCCCATCATATAAAGTACAATGTCTTTTAGTTGTCCTAGAAAAAAAGAAAACATGCTCAGACACAATAACATGGAGAAAACAGAAGAGAAAACAAGAAATTTACACAAACCCAAAATCTTAGCATTCCTGGGAGGGAACAAAACCATCAGCATAGTATTTATTAATGACCACTTGTAATCCTGTTTCGACTCTGTAGAGACCTTTCAGAATGGTGCTCAAGGTTATAGAACTGTTACTCTACTAGTGCACTGTCAGTTAACTGGAGAAAATCCATTGTTAACATGATGCTGAAATGCTGATTTGTTCCTGAATGACACAAATAGCCACATTATCCTGCAATTCTACGCAAAATAAATCAACAAAATTTAGTAGTCAGGCAAGTAGTCTGAAAAAAGAAAGCACAGTAAGCTTTCAAGTAGGGAACAAATCAGGTCTGAATTGGCACAAAGCTAGTCAAAATAGAGTTTCTTAATATCATTGTATTCTTACATTGAAAGAATGGGAATTTATAGAAACAGTTTCCCGAATGAAAGAGGTGTGAATTCAACCAGAAAAATCTTGGCACGGGATGGATGCCTTCATACTCTCAGAAAGATTGCACACATGCATTGGCAGCTTGCAAACAGATGAACCCTCTTCTACCACCTTTCAACAGCCAACTTAAATGACAGTCAAAAAATTTCTGCTGGTAATAGTGCTCAGAGTTGTTGCCCACCAACCCACCAGCAGATATTGAAAAGGTTTTAAATACAAGTTACATGTTACAGTAGTTTTGAGGAAAAAAAACCAACGGGGTAGCCTTAAGGATGAGATTATAAAATAGGAAAAGAGGTAAGAAAATTATATGCAAAATGGAGTACTGTTGTTAAAAATTGGTTGAGACATTAATATTATTTTTTCCTTTATGGGATACTGAAGAGCTGCAAATAGACTGTATCTCATTTTATTTATTGTTTTTTCAGTGTCTGCTACTGAATTATTTAGTACTGGAGGAAATGGGAAAAGTCATAATCCATTTCCTGTATTCCTATATTCCTCAGAAAAGTCCCGAGGAAAGATCACGTATGTACAGACGTTAAACTCTGACTTTTGGATAGCCTGTGTTCTTTGGAGAGAATAGCCACATCTCTATCTGGGCAAATAAAGAAGGCCCTCTACACTTAGTGCCATACACACAAACCCCATGGGAATAAGTAAGTGCAGTTAAGAGTTATGACTGCTCTAAGCAATGGACCACATGTTTGCACTCAAGAGTGCAACAACTTCTCTTCTGCAGGGAAGGCTGCAATTCTGCAAAGGCCACACCTATTGTATATCAGGACAGCTCATATGTCTGTGAGTTGCAAAGAGAATAAAGGCAGATTTGAACCAATCTCTGATTCTTGCTACCTATGAAGTAATGGCTGACACAGATGCCTTCTTAGCCTTCCTGCCTTTCTATAGCCCTGCTACTCAAGTAAGGACTTAACTATCCTGGTCTGTTCCACTCACCTGTCTGCAAGGTACAGGGTAGAAGCATTATATAATTTTCACCACTGCAACACTGTTTCTGTGTATCCCTTGTAGAGAGAATGAAAGTCACAGAATCACAGATGTTTTCCTTGCCTTATACTCAGAAAGACCTCTTATCAGAGAGCAAAGGAGAGTATTTGCCTAAAGCTTCTCTCACAACAGGAGTTTCAAGATCTTCCCCATATAGCCTAAGTGACTCCTTGGAGGAGCCAGCAGGAAACAAGGGACTCAACAGCCACTTTTCAATGACCATTTGCTCCACAGGACTCACAGTTTTAAATGTGAAGTCCCCATGCCCTTCCCCAGAAGGAGAGTCTGCTTAACAACAAAGTAGACTGCATGTTATATAATTGTGTACAGGGGCACTCATAGTGCACACAAACTATGCACTGTTGCATTGTTTTGCCATGCCTGCCTTGTCCTTGTTGCTTTTTCAAATTCAAAGCTGCACATACTCCAATTTTGAAGGTGTCCCCAAAGTCTGTATTCTTCACTCTGCAGCAAGACTCACACTTTTAACCAGATAGTAAGGTGTCTTTTGCTCTTGCATTTCTATTTTCTCACAGTAACACAAAATTTTCTAGTAAGGCTGACTATGACTGATGCTAGGAAGGAAAATCCAGTTCAAATAAGTGAATGAACCCATCATTTCCATCCTTAACACACAGTCCTCTACCACTTGCATCATAGCCTTCCCTTTTCTTCCAGTGGTGTTGCATTACAACCAAACTATTAGTATTTGAAGAACAAAGTGAGAATTAACACTGGCACCTCTTGCTCTGCCTCTTCGGAGATACTGAGAGAAAATTCTCCCATGAAAAAAATTTAGAGTGTAACAATACTGTAATAATCGTAATGGTGCATGTGACATTAAAACAATATCTATAAGAATTCAAATAATAAAGTTGGCAGCTGCTACAGCACTTATCCTATGAAGCTATTTTCTGCATCTTCCTGATTGAGCTGAGTCATCTAAGTAAGCAGCTACCTTCTTCTTTTCACAGCAAACATCAGCAGCAAAATAAACAAAGTATTAAAAAGCCCCTAGTCAGTCTGATCTAGGCAGGTGGCTAGCAGTGTTGTAACACACTAACAGGAGCCAGAGGCATAAAAAAGTACTTCCTGATTTATTTTAAGTCTCTTTTTTAAAAAAAGAGAACAACTGTTGTAGCCCATAATAGTACCAAAAGTTACTTTTGAATTTGGAAGTAGGGAGAACACCATGGTAATATTTTGGTGCTTATTTAGCAAAATGTCTCTTATTGTTTAAACAAACACAAACAGACAAGCATGAAAAAGGCAGAGACTCTATATACAAAATCACACACTTATACAAGTGTAGAATCAAGCTCTCAAAAGACTGGAAATGCTATATAGTTCTAATTACACCTATTTACTCTTCCCCACTCTAAGTCAAACCTGTGCCCCAAACTAGGCAGAAGTCCTACACAACTCCAGGTATTGAGATCCAATCATTAACATCAACAGTGTGAATGTCCAAGGGAGGCAAATCACAACTGCTGTTTACTGCTTCCTGCTCAGTTCTCACTATATTCCCATTCCCATTCAGTATTTCCTCTTCTTGCTTCATATCTGAAGGAGAATCATGATGAGCTCCTTGTTGAGAACTAGAACCCAGAAACCAAAAGGCACCAGGAAAAACCTGATTTTAGTGGCAGCTGGAGTAAATCCTTCCCACCTAGACACAAAACACTTTCTTATGTAGTTCCTAGCATGGGTTAAACACATAGAACCCAGGGTTATCTTTCAAGAAAAACGGCTAACTGGTTTTGCAGCTTTAGCCAGTGCCTTCTTTGCAGGACTGCTGACACAGTTTGTTTCCGGTACCTTTATCTTTCATTAGAAGGTATTTAATGAAAATCTTTTCAGAGTTTGGTGGACAATTAATCTATTTTGTCCTATGACAACACCTTCCAATCAGTAGCACTGTTGTCGTAATGATATACATAATGCCATCAGTCTAATAAACAACATGCCCCTGTGAAGGGCAAAAACGCAGATCTTACCTTCAAAGAACCAGCAGTCTAACACATGTGCTTTTCTTGGAAGCTTATTGATTTTCCAAAGCCACACAGTAAGTCCCCACAACTTCACACTCCTCTACACTGAAATGAATACTTACTGCCTGGATGAAACACTGTTCATATATGGGCTATACCACTACTACTGACGACCATCTGAATAAACTTTAAATGAAAACACAGACCACAGAATAGCTGAGGTTGGAAGGGACCTGTAGAAGTCATGTGGTCCAATCCCTGCACAAGTAGGGCCACCTATAGCTGGTTGCCCAGGACCACATCCAAGTATTTTTTTAGTATCTCCAAAATTTAAGACTCCAAAACCTCTCTGGCCAACCTGTGCTAGTGCTAGGTCACCCTCACAGCAAAAAATGTACCCTGATTCATAGGGAACCTCCTTTGTTTCAGCTTGTGCCCACTCCCTCTTGTCCTGTCACTGGACATCATTGGAAAGAGCCTGTTTCTTGTCTCTTTGCACCTTTCCTTCAGGTATTTATACACATCAATGAGATCCTCCTTTAGCCTTCTGCAGGCTGCACAGTCCCAGCTCTCACAGCTTCCTTACAAGGAGAGATGTTCCAGTCCCTTCATCACCTTTGTAGCTTTTGGGGGACTCTCCCTAGGAAATTCATCTCCTTGTACTGGTGAGCCCAGCACTGGATCCAATATTCCAGGTATGGCCTCATGAGTACAGTGAGAGGCAGCAGATTGCTTCCCTTGACCTGCTGGTAACACCCCTAAGAATACAGCCCAAGACACTATTTACTTTGTTTGCTGCAGTGTAAATGATCCCTGGCCTTATAATCATTTTCACATCAGATAAATAGATAACATTTGTTTTATAACCCTTTTTTCCTACTTGAAAAGGACGTGTTCTTAAAACTTACTTAACCAATCTGATTATTTCCTTTCCAGCTCAGAAGCTATGATGCAGACTGTCAAGTACTGGGAAATTTAAGGCTGTGTGAGGAGATTAGGCTAGGTTCAAAATGAATTGTTAATTTTGACAATGACATTTTGGGTGGAGGACAGTCCCAGATTTCATATCTGTGTTCATTTCCTGGCTCTGTTAATGTTTTTCTGCCTGACCTCTGCAAGAGTAAGTTACTCCAACTCTCATATGTAGCAGATAATAACTCTGCAATCATTCCAACTGTTTCTTGTTTCAAACTGCAGGCTCTCTGGGTCAGAAGCTACTTCTTACTATGCATCCAAGTCACAGCTTAGTACAGTTAGGCTACCCTTACTACCTAGGAGTCTGACAGATGATAATGCTGCCAAAATGATCAGTGCTTTACCAGCACAATCATGCAAATCATGTAACCAATTATGTTTAGTACTTCTCCTAGATAAATCGATATTGATACTAAAACTACTCATTTGCAAATACTAATGGCAGAATCAGGATTATTATAATTTAATCTGTATAAACAAAGCAACTACTCTAAATATGTCTAGACCTGAAAAACAAACAAAAAAAAAAGACCATTGTCAGCAATACAGCTGCTCTCCACCAAAAAAATCAACTCTAGCGTAACAGGAAGCAGTTTATATGGGGCTTCTTCCTGCAAGGTACTTAGTCATTAACATACATTCTACAAGAGAAAGCACTTCAGTTACACAAAAGAAAAATGTCACTAAGTCAAAACATGAGCAGCATGGCACTGCCGAGAACAAACTTAGGTATAGATGTTGAGTTGGCAATGAAATCTGGACAGCAGCATCTCAAAAGCACAAAGCTTTCCATCCTAAACACTTACAACTGAGTAGAATATCAAACTAAGACTTTCAGATACAGAACATCCATAAGAATTAATAATAATTAACCGTTTAAAATGTGTAACTATCTATTTGAAATATCTTGTGGAGTCCGTGATGTTCAAATGTAGCCTCCTCCCTCTCCCTTTTTGTTCAAATTCTTCTAGACATCAGATAATCAGAGAGGACTGACTAGAGTACACAGACTTCGGAAAAAAATACTTCTTTATGATTCCTTGCACATAAAAAATGTTAGCATCTCTCCTTGTTTTAAGACAACCTCATCTCTTTTCCCTCTGTGCTCTATTTGACCCCTCTTCTGTAGAGTCTCATTATTACTGCACATATTTTCCTACCTCGCTCCCACAACACTTTCTTGCACTTCTCCATCTCATTTCTGAATCTTCTTAAATCTTAGAGCAGTCTGTGCTTTTATCCACGTTCCTCCCCCACATCTGAAAACAGGATATCTCTTCTCTTCAGACTCTTCCCAAGGAGTTCTTCCATATCTGTTAAAGCTGAACTTTGTTATCCCATACCTGTTTCCTATCACATCTTCTTGTAAGAATCTCACTTTTTGCCATAAGGCTATCACCTCATTCCACAAAAACTTTTTAACATTAGCAAGTTATTATATAGTTTAACCCCACTTGTCTCCTTTTTTTCTCCTGCAAAACTAGGGACACAATTTAACACACATGTTACTCACCTGTCAATGAATTGGTCAATTATGACAAGATCACCAGGTTGTATTTCCTCTCGTAAAGAACCACAGGCAGTGGTCACTAAAACATGTGAACAATTTTCTTCTTTTAATGCCCAGATATTGGCACGGTAATTGACGTTCGATGGCATAATGGTATGATGCCTTCCATGTCTGCAAAGATATGTGTTGCAAGACAGTAAAATAAATCAAGCTGCAATTGCTTTCCTTCTTTCAGATAAAGAGAATTCCAGGAAATGCAGTTTCCATAACAATACTGGAAGTGGAACTGAGCTTTTCAGCAACCTCCAGTATAATTTGGTTTTCTAACTGCATTAAGGTTCTCAGTATATGATTTAAGATGCAGTGGTGTTTTTAAATGTTATTTTTTTGTGTTCAAGACTGTAATGAAAGAACTTTTAAAATATAATCTGAATATACCGTAGTAGCTTTAAAAGTACAAGAAGCTTTTTTTCCTTGAATTTCTAAGTTAGTTCCATAGATTCTGAAAACCTAGGTTTAGCAAGTCAAATATGCCACACATCACAACAATTTTTTAAGATTTATATATATATATCTACAAATTTTCAGCTTAGAAATGCTGTATGTATTCTCCCACACATAAAAGAGTGGCACATCACAGGAAATGCAATCCAGAACGAACATACTGTTCTAATCTGTCATCTTTCCAAAGAAAACAGCAGAATCATCACATTTTTCTCTTCACTTTTAATGTGATATGACAGCTTTCATAAACTAGAAGAATGACTTCACACTGTTGCAGTATATTTTTTCACCAAGACCTTACAAGTCTTGGTGAAACACTTAGTCTCATAAGCACAAACTTACGTGCTATGTCTGTTTACAGAGGTACATCAGTCACATACTGATTAAACACATTTGAAAATTATTTTCAAAGATGTAGATGAAAGAACCTAATTTCCCAACTGACTCTTTCACAAAGATCAAAAGGTCTTGACTGCTTGATCATTTGGGGTCTGGGATTTGCACAAAACATGACTAAGCACTGTCAGGCAGGACTCCCATATTGACATTAGCATTTCTGATAAGCTACTAGGAGTGCAGATTGCACTGTTTGATGTTGCAGTTATAGTCATAATCCTCTTTTGAAAAATCTGGCATTCATGAGTAAGCCTGTTATTTTTCCCAAAACACAAGATGAAGTTCCAGGTACCTGAGCCCCAAAAGCAAACTCAAAGGGGTGATAATATGAATGCTCATAAACCCCAGTGAGGATGTAAACCGCAACTCAGTTGTTCAGCCACCGGTAGCCCAAGACTTATATTGACAGAGCATAGCTGCAGGATCTTGGCTTAGCATTTCATTTGAGAAAACGAGAAAAACGTTGTCCAGGTGTAATAAAACACATGAGCAAAGTCCATGAAAGGTAAGAAAACTACAGACAGAAGTGCAGTTGCAGAGAAGGTAATACTCCTCAGCTTAATGGAAAAATACTGACATGAAAACTATTGTGGCCCTGAATGCTCTACTGGGTTGAAATTGCCCTGAAGATCCTCACCCTGGATCTCCACTCACACACTATGTCTGTGATCATAAGTGCTCCCATTTCCATGCTCAGGCCCCAGCCCCTGTCCTTGCCTGAGCAATGTCACAGGTGTGCTTGTTCCCAGCCCTGTCTCCCAGATGGTCTTCAGACCTGTGTTGGAGTTTAACTCCAGACCTGTTTTCTGGATTGATTTTGGATAAAAAACTGCAGCCTTGTCTCTAGCCTTGGCCCTAGCCCCATATCCTGCTGCTTCTGCCTGGACTCCCTACATGGATCCTGGACTTGATTTATCACCTCATCTTGTCCAGAACTGCTGATGAACCCTGTTATGAGTGCTTGGCTCTGCCTACGCTGTCCAGATGCTGAGAACTGTGCATTCTTCTATTTAGTCTAACAGCATATTGGTCCAAGATATCCACTGTTACATTAGCGTGATATTTCCATGCACTCATCTGTAGATCCTGTTTCCAGAGTATTTTCTGAGTACAGAAAGAGATGTCTTAATAAAAATTACCCACAGAAGAACAACTACGTGGTATGCAACCTCCTATGCAATAAAGATAACAGCTAGAGGACTCAGTCTCAAAGAGAATGATTTGGAAGAGTCCAGGGTGGTACCAGAAGTAGAGTTCATCTGTAAACAGTCAATTTCCCAGTTTCACAAAGGATATTTACCAACATAGGGAGCAGACAGATTACTGAGGTTATCAAGCATCAACTACTTACTACCAGAGCAGGCAGCCTGGCAGGTATTAGTTCTTACTAGGGCAGCACTCCTGACTGGATTTCTCTTTCCTAATCTAGATGGTATTTTAGCTATAAATGCTCTCAGTCCCTGCAGCACCAAATTTCTTCATGAAAACAACAGACTCCTGCTGGACTTAACTAGCAACTACACAAAGCAAGACGAAGTCTGAGTAAAAATGTAGTTAACCTCATGTAAAAAGAAAAATCTTTTGAGAAAACTTGAAGATAAAGAATTCTTCTTAAAATGGTCATTTACCTTGCCAACAGCACACAGTCCACATTTTTTATCTTTCCCAATATCAAAGCATCTGATGGCTGCAAAACAAGCAAAGAAGAATAAGTTGCAGTCTGATAATCACATTAGAAATCTTAACTGCTCCTTCAAAATAAGGACAGCTATGATAGAAAATTCTGGTTATCACTGTGGTCTCACAATTTCTTCACCTTGGAATGAACCTGTTATTCGACACGGCAGGTTAGCAAAACAGTATGGAATAAGAAGATCAAAGTTGACACTACAAGGTTTATCACAATTTTTCTGTCTTCATATTAACACTAATATTGCAACTCCTTATTTTAGGGCTTGAAACAGCAATACTTTCAGATACTTTGAAACAATATTTCAAACAGTGCTTGACAAGCATGAAAAAACCCACACAAGTTTCCTTTAAATTGGTTAGCATTTCACATTCTCTTGTAAACTTTAGTTGTAAACTTTTTGCTAAGCAGGTGCCACTCTCTACTGAAAGGTCCCTCCCAAAAGAAATGCTCCCCCAGAAATCCTTGCTAGAGTACTTCCTCCCTGCTGCTGGGACTCTCACTTGTGAGAAATGAACTGTAATATGACAGGGAACTTTCGGTACACTAGCAGCAGAAGTAATGCTGGATTTGGTCAGCCCTGGCACCAGGATAAAATATGCACTCTCCTCTCACAGCTACATGATAAGAACGTGCATTCCTCCTTACTGACCAACCATCTGGAATCTAGAGAATTTTGGGGATGATACCCAGCTGGGACATGTGTCCCGCCCTGGAGATGATTGTATTGATCACGTGCGGCAGGCCCAAGTCATCAGCTACTACTATAATAAAATAACTGCTCTGTGGGCTGTCTTCTTCTCCTGGGTTACATCCAAAATACATTTTTTTTTAATAAAAAGAGAAGCTAGAAACACTACGTAAAGCTTTTGTTTAATTACATGCTAAACTGCATTTGTGCTGGAGTGGTGCAGTTGGATGTGCTGCTTCTCCGGCCCAACTCAGAACTGCATGCTTTTCACTGCTTTTACTGCAGTGCAGAAGAAACTGTAAATAAGTTGGAAGCTACTGTGTGTGAATCTCTCTGTCCAAGCCCTGGGATTTCAGGCTGAAACAGCAGTTAACGAAGTTATGATTTATCTACTGATCACAAGTTTGCAAATGTCTGGAAAGACTCGCACATTTGCTTTTAGAAATGGTCTGTTGCCTGTCACTTGATGTAATCTTATTTGTAGTTTAATGTTACCAGCAAGATTTCACTTAGTGTTTAGTTTTAGAGCTGTTAATCCTGTTCCACACTTGAAAATGTGCAGAGATCTAGAATAACGTGAGTCTCACCTTTTATAGCTGCATTTTAAAGACAGTAATTTCTAATAAAAACACCACTTCCTACTGCAGACATATTTTTGGTCATTTTCAAAGTGAAGCCTCTTCAAAGTACCTATATTTAAATTCTGCCACACACAGATTTGCCACATTTTTTTAAATTAAAAAATGTTTCAGAAAATTTATTTTTAAAACTGCAGTATACTCTGATTTATTTTTTAAAGTCTCCAGTTAATATTAGCCTACTGACATTTACATGTTTCATCTATTTACTTCACTTCACTCATATCGTTCTGAATTAGACATGGCTTTATAAGTGACATTTCACACAAGGCAAAAGTCTTGCTGTCTAGTTACCAGGGTATTTGATGTTGCAACATCAAGAACAATGAAGATTCACATTTAGGGGTTTGTTTCTAGGATCCGTTTGTCTCATTTAGACAGCACACATCTGCTGTGTGAAGAAATAAGCATGCAACTTAATAAGCAGGAGACAAAAATACTCTGAAGAAAGTGGACTTCTGCCAAAATTCCTGCCTCCTATCAAAATGAAAAGATGAAAAGTAAAGATCTGTAAGTTGAAGGCTGGACTCTTTGCTTTACAAATGACTGAGTCAGGTGTATTGCAAGTGACAGATTCAAGTTTATATCAATTTCCAAAAGATTTGGGGTAGAAAGGTGTGGGGCAATTTAACTGCTATTTGATATTTATCCCCACTACAGAATTTCCACTGAACTCAAGTATTCACTGCAGTTGCAGCAAGAATGCAACAGCTTTGAAATCCAACAGGCTTCAAAATCTAGTTGCAGCAGTCAGGGATTCCTTCCCTATCTGCTGCCATCCCCGTCACTTCAAAAGGCTTCAAGGTGGCCATGTAATAGAACTGGTTGTCATCTTCATAGATTTTCAGAGCACACTCAGTGCACCTTGTAAGTGGCTGCCTTAATATCTTTCTTGCACATGATTGCTAGAAACACAGCAGAGAAAAAGAAAGTTTTGGAACAAAGAAATTGCTGCTGAATGATGAGCTGACAGTTTAAGAAAACAACCTGCAGTTACTGCATCATGGGTCATTAAAAGAGAGGAAATAAGGATAAATCAGCACATTAAAGTTACAAGGAAGTGAAAGATACACAAATTTCAAACTATATATTAATCACTTAACAAAGCTAGTATATACTGCTGTGCTACTCTCTTCCTCCCACAAGTTCTTTCCAGCACTGTAACTCTCTATTATTATCTCAGTTGTAGTCAGGAGCTTTGAAATATTGATTAAATAACAAAAAATCCCAATGAAACAGTCAGAATTTAAAGCTCCAATACAGCATTTTAAAGAATGATTTAATTAAAAAAGTTCTCAAAACTTCCCAATAAGCTCTCAAATATTGCTTACTCATATACATATTTAAGTACTTCCCCTTTCCACAAATTCCAAGTCAGATATATATTACTCAATGTTGCAAACCAGAAAAGGAAGCGAAGAAACCTAGGTAAACCCTAAATTATGACATTAGATAACAATTGATATAAATCCCCTTTCTCTGCAAGATAAATATGCATAAAATATTGTCCACATGGTGCTTAGAAAATTAATTTTTCCTTGGTCTCACCTCAGAAGCAAGCTGAAACAGAAAGTAGAATGAACAAGTAAAATAAAGATCTAGGTAAAAGCTGAGATGGAAAAGTATCTCGTAGATTCTCCAAGCCCTCATTTAACCTGTAATCTAGTTTAGGAACCAAACAATGTACACTATATTGAGAGGGCAGAAGAAGAGCTTAAATATTATGTTGTCTGATTTTCCCAATGCAAGTATATACAGTTCATCTGCAATGTGGAACCGCCCCCACTCCACACTTCTTTTTCCAGATACACCTATGACCAAAAAAGAGGGAGCACATAAAGTAATTTTCTAGGACAGGAAGATGTTTTGCTTACTTGGAGAAAGGTGATACAGAACAAAGTACTGTCATCCAGAATGTAAAACAATATTAATAAAAGTATTTTCTGGACAGTTTTATTAGTGCCTTCAAAATTCAATGACGGAGATAAACACTGTTGCAAGCAACTTTTTATCATATAAAATTTTTTCCCAGTATCTGGAGGTGGAACGTCAACAGGTTTTAGGTTATTTCCCACAGAAATTTCCCACAAATTTTTGATACTATGAAAAAGGTGGGAGTGCACAAGTGAGAAAAGAAATCTAGAATATTAACCACTGCAAGCATATTTATTTTTTAAAAAACTCATGCATCACATTTTCATAGTACTACTAATGTAACTTGAAAGATCATGGCAGTACCATGCCAATAAAGAGGATTGCAAAAATTCTCATACTAGTTTTCTTTCAACTTTTCCATATTTCACCTGACCAAAAAAAACCCCACACTCCCTAATAACATGTATTTTTTACTAAATGATTCTAATCCTTTGAGATAAGCAAAGCAGAAGACAATTTAAGGACTCTATATGAACAAAATATAAGCTATTAATTTGGCTCTAAAAGTAAACAGCTGTCAAACGTTAAGCATGCCAAGGAATATTACCACCAGAAAGGTTTTCAGCTATAAGTCTTTTGGCTATGTCTTTGCCAAGAAATCTAAGAATTTAATAAAATTAAGAATTTAAGGAAAGTAGAATTGTATAATTCTCATTTTTACAGGACATAATGAAATAATTTACATTTTTTTAACTACAACTTGCATTTTCCTTTTGGCATTCAGGCATTCATTTTCACTCTTCATAGTCTGGCTTGAATTCAAGAGGCTAAATACTGAACCTTTAATTCTCTCAGCAACTGAAAGACCACAAAATTTGGAACAGTTTATTTAGATTAAGCCTATTAAAATTTCAGGCAGATTCTTTCTCCACTGATGTCACAGATCTATGAAAAAGCATCTTATGGCAGAAAAATCACAATTTTATTTCCGTAACATTCAAGAACAAGACACATCTTTAGAAAATGAATACTAACAAAACCCACAAATTACTAAACTCTTCCAGGCGCACTTAAAAAACCTCATTTGCCCTTTCATATTTGGCACTAGCTACTTCTCTCATTTCTGTTGTTCAAAAATAAGAGAGAGAGGTAGTGTAATACCTCCTTCCTGAATGCTATAAAGTCTCAGCAGAAAAACAAGCAAACACTGATCCTCCTACTGATACCAGCTAAATTTGTGAGGTTTTTTTTCTGTTTCAATTCAAGCCCATCAACTTGACACACTCAACGTACTTTATGCCACAGTAACTTTTGGTCTAAGCCCTTTACATCTCACACTAAGACAAATCCACCAGTTGCCCCACGAGAATGAAAACTGCATTCAAACACTGAAGTGAATGTGAGTCTATGCAGGTGTGAATCTACATGACATGACCATCAGACCTGTGGCCTGAGTTCTTCAGAGGTCAGCTCTACATGCAGAGAGAATAGAGGCCAACAGGGGTAAGGACAAAAGCTTGCTGGTTGTCAGTGCTCCCTTTCACGTATCAAGAATCCTCACAAAGTTGCAGTTTTCCATCCAGGTCAGCTTAACAGCCTCAGTTCAGCTCACTATAGTACCTAGAATCCATGCTTATGTTCCTACCAAGACATCTCAGTTACACCTCTGGCCCTAACCATACATAGTGACAGAATATTCACAAGCTTTTCTTTAAGCTGAGACTCTGCTGTATGTATAATACACAAGCTTAGACATAGCCAGTCCATTGATCAAGGTTTCACACAAACCAGAACCGGCAACCAAGACTTATTTTCTCCTATTCACGTTGAATTCCGTGAAGAACATGGTTAAAAAAGACAGTAGTCAACCTGTTCCCTAAATGAAATTAGAAAAGCCTTCCATACTGACCAGGGGTGCAAGACTGAGGAAGCTTCTCCCAATTCCTTGTGCAGGAACAGGTACTCCACTCTTCTCTGTAATATTAAACCTTTCTGTAGGGCACCACACTGCAGAATTTTGACAACGCAAGTACTGCTGCATCCCAGCACCGTAACAGAACAGCCTTCCAAATGCTGTGCTACCACTGTGCCCTTAACTATTTATCTGAACAGACCCTGTGAGGAGGGAGAAGTGTTTCACCCTTCCTGGGTAGGAAGGTTTCAGTTAATATCTGCTAAAAGCATAGCACTACTTTTGCACTGTTAGCAGCCTTCACACACAGCCATGCTCTGGATCATCCATGACTCTCAAAGAACTAGAGAACGCAGTGGCAACTGTTTTGGTTTAGCCAGTGAATGCTACTACAGACCAATGCTGGTTGCTGTTCAGAGAACAGGGTACAGAAAACAGAGGAGGTAAATTCCCTTAATTCTCTTTCAGTTTGTTAGCAGATTCTGAAGGATGGTGGAAAAGTCCAGTGCATTTTTCTGATTATGTTTTCTCCTCCCTTAACCTTTATCTCCTTCCCCTTCTTGAATGTTGTGCACACAAACTCACCTTGCTCTTTTATCATCCTGCCTCCTTCTCAAAAAAATTTTTGAATGGAGGCACATATTTAGATTTTCAATCATGTTCCACATCACCTAGCAAGGTTCTACCCACAAAACGGGTCTTGCTACCACGACAGAAGTTTTATTGTATGTATACCAGCTCACAATGGTAGATTTGATACAATATAGTTTCGATGGCAATTCTAAAGCACACAGACTCCCCTGGCCTTATGACATTACTGAATATTTGAGACCTATATCTTCTATCAGGCTCCTATGTCTATGAAGGGCTCTTTTCCCCATAATTTACTGCCTGCAAAACCATAATCCTTTGTCTTGCCAGTATATGGGCTTTGGGGCAGGGATTGCTCTTCACAAAACACTTTGCACTGTGTGTGAGGGGACAACAGTAGTCTCCACTCTTTTTGCTGGGGAAAAGGGCTGAAGCCATGTGAGGGAGGATTGGTCAAGAATTCCTGTGCCACAGAAAGTTACAGAACTTCAAATCAGTTTTAAATTGTTACAGGTATGACTGTATGGAAAACACTGGTACAAAAAGCACAATTCAGCGGTTACATGGAAAATGGTGGCCCACACACCTCAAAGGATTGTTTTCTGCAGTTCAGAAAGGTTCCTGGAGCAATCTGACATATCTTATAAGCCATATAACAGCATAAAACCAAAAGACAGGGTTTATCCCTCTTGACTGCAAATTCGGGATCCGGTTTCTAGATTCATCCAACCCAAAAATGAGAAGAGGTACAGTCTCCTTTCTAACACCTAGTTTCAACAAACTAAGAATCACACAACACTTAGCAACTTAAAGGAAATAATCTTGTGACAGTACCTCCTTTATGCATTCATTTAACAGTCTGAAAATTATTAAAGTATCGAAACATCTTTAAAAAAGCAAAAAAGCTCAGTAATGAAAAGAAAAATGTTATACAGACCTTGCCATAAGGAGTATCAACATATTTTTCTGTTCTTCCTTCTAAAATATCTGGATCATCCAGGCCAGTTCCACCAATAATGCCGATCTGACACAGGAAAGTACATATCAGTGTTCTTCTTGAGATTACAATTAATTTAACAGCATGTCTGAAAAAATAACTAGGCGGCCACAAAATTTATTTTCTGCTTGAGATGGGGCTAGACTACAGATCAACAAAACATAAAATGCCCAGTAGTGTTTCCTTGAATGGAAATTTCAAATAACTGAATTTAAACAACTGTATTTAGCTTGCCAATTTCTTACACTATGATTTTCCACTTTAAAACCCCAAACTTAAGAAGTTATGGAAAATGCACAAAGATGTGCCAATTCATCATCTATTCCCAAACCAAAAAACGAAGTGTGTTATTTGGGAATGCCTCCAATGAGTGAGAAATAAAGTATATTATAACAAGGGCTTCTGGTTTACATGGGAAAATAAGGTTCTGCAGATAACTGCCATACTGAATACTACAATACATATAGTATTATACACAAAACAACAAAAAAAGAAAATGAGAAGGTTTTGTACTGACTTGCTGAGAACTTCCCCATTTCTGTAAGTGATATTTGTACAGTTTCTGAAGAGGGGACAGTTCAACAGTATCATTACAAGTGAAACTAAAATAATCTGCCAATAACTTCACCACCATGAGCCATGTTCGTTTCTTCACATATTTACAATTAGGCTGTTAGGCACCTTACAAGGTGTAAGGACTCATTCAAATGCTGTGTCACTAATTGTCTGCTACACAGACACATTAGTATCAGCTTTTGTTTAACTAACCACCCCCCCCTAAGCTGAAACTGAACAGACTCTTGCTCCTTATACTTTTTTTTTTTTAATTAAGTCTTTTCAAGTATTTTTATCCCAGTTTTTTTATGAAATCAACTTACAGTTTCAGACCATAATGGAAAGGGAAAAGAGAGGGCAAAGCAAAGGGCCACTTAAAGAAAATATATTTTATTTCTTTAGAAAATCAGGCTAAAAGTCCTATGTTATGTTTTCACATAACTCCTAGTGAAGAAGCATGAAGTGACTCACAATTACCACCTGTCATGCTTTAGTAACCACCAATTTCTTGCTCTTGCTCATTGCTCATCTGGTCTAGTTCTTTTGCAAAAAAAAAAAAGGAAAGAAAAAAATGGCAATTTGAAACATTTATGTTCACTAAGACTAAGCCCACTTGGGATTTCATACTACAGCTAAAGAAAAATTCATCATAGTCTTCTTGGGTTTAGTTCATTATTGGAAAGTTGTTTGGTTTGGGGTTTTTTTGTTCTTTTCAGAGATAATTCCATTTTCAGTCAAGATTTTGAGTCTAGGACACTTATTGGTCTCTGGATCGAATGGCTACTGTCAGGGCCTCCACAACCTCAAGTTCAGTAATGGTATTTAAAAATTATGTCATCGCTTATCACACACTGCAAAAATGCTACTGCTTTTTTTTTTCTTTTCTTCTCCAATGCAGTTGTTTCAAAGTTTGTCTCACTTTTAAGATGAAGAATCATATCATAGCTGAGTTGCTTATTATAAGAAAAAGAAAACTTGGAACTATTCTGGTATGACTCGTTACTGCATGGTCCCATATTTAAAGACAGAAATTACTCAACTAAAGCCTCCAGACTTGAACACACAACATGGCCTTTACACAACACACCAACATACTCAACCTGGACGTTTTCTTAACTTTCTCATTAACATAGACCTCATCTGTTCAACCACACTGCTAGTTGACTCTGATTAGCAGAGGCTCTGCGGTCTCTGTTACACATATATTTATACTTACCTGAGAAACTCGGCACAACAGATGGTGTAGACGCTGAAACTAACAGACCTCCTGTTTCCTTTTGCTACCCCCTTGTGGAGTGCAGGGTGTAGCACAAAGAAAAATACCAGTAAAAACCGCAAACTCCAACCCGGAATGTACTCAAGCATTAGGAAAGACCCGTGTCATTGTTCGCAGCGGTACTGATGGGTCTGTTCCCATGTTATTCATGTTGCTTGTTTATCATAAATGTTCCAATTGTCAGACTGCCCAAGAAAAACAATCTAAATTTTAGGATGAATAATTTTTCACCATAAGAATTACATAAGAAGTGTGTGACACAAGTAATCATTCAAAACCAACCAAAGAGCACCTTAAACATTGTTCAGGCATGTATTATGTAAACACAGAGGATTACTACATTAGCAGAAGCTAGGATCAAAAAACAGTCTAGAAAAAAACCTGGTTCCTTCAGTAACTTACCCAGCTTTAGTTTTGTGTAAGGCTTGTTTTATCAGTGCCTTATGACTTAACACTGAGAACATTCAAAAGGGAACGTTCACCTGCCTCAATTTTCATGACTGCTGAAGCAAAAGTTGTTTGGATTGAGAAAGAGTACAATGCTGGGAATAAATTTTATGGCACGTTATAGAGTCACAGAATCACCAGATTGGAAAAGACCCATCAGATCATCGAGTCCAACCATTCCTATCAATCACTAAACCATGACCCTTAGGACCTCATCCACCATGCCTTTAAACACCTCCAGGGAAGGTAAATCATCCACCTCCCTAGACAGCCTCTGACAGTGCCCAATGACCCTTTCTGTGAAAATCTTTTTCCTAATGTCCAGCCTGAATCTCCCCTGGTGGAGCTTAAGCCCATTCCCTCTCGGCCTGTCCCCTGTCACTTGGCAGAAGAGGCCCGCTCCTTCCTCCCCACAACCTCCTTTCAGGGTGTTGGAGAGAATAATGAGGTCTCCTCTCAGCCTCCTCCTCTCCAGGATAAACAACCCCAGATCTCTCAGCCGTTCTTCATAAGGCCTGTTCTCCAGTCCCTTCACCAGCCTTGTCGCTCTTCTCTGGACTCACTCCAGAGCCTCAACAACCTTCTTGTGGTGAGGGGCCCAGAACTGAACACAGGATTCAAGGAGCGGCCTCACCAGTGCCGAGTACAGAGGGAGAATAACCTCCCTGGACCTGCTGGTCACACCATTTCTGATACAAGCCAGGATGCCATTGGCCTTCTTGGCTACCTGGGCACACTGCTGGCTCATGTTCAGTTGCAGTCAACAGACACCCCCAGGTCCTTCTCCTCCAGGCAGCTTTCCAGCCAGACTTCTGCTAGTCTGTAGCACTGTTGCTGGTATTTTCGGAATGCAATGCTTTAAGGTTGGTATGAACACACAGATCCCGCACTGTAACAGACCACTGCTGTACCAGAAAGCAGCACCGAGTTCAGTCTGCTCATGGCAGCATAGGTTGGGGAAAATTGCTTTTGGATTTCCTTCTGCTGTTGTGGCATCAATAAGTGCTTGTGCTGCCCAGTTCTGTCCCAGAGCAGGCTTTTACACCAGCAGCCACACAGTCAGAACTGCAAGCACTGCAATAAGCTGACAAGGAGAACTGAGAGCATGGAAGAGCCAGGCTACTAAGAATTTGCTTTTGCTTTCTTCCTCCCTGTAGAATTTCTCAGCAGTGTTTTGCTCAACCTTCAAGCTACCTTAGGCAACACTGGCTAAAGAAATGCTTGGGTCACAGTAGTTCACAGGTGAGCTACTATATGGAAAGGAAAGTTAAGCCAGCAGAAACTTCTTGAAGCTACTGCTTTTTCAGCCATGTAATACCAATTTAGGGTTGGCAGCTTCAACACTAAAATTCACTTTACCTCTCTGCAAGAGATTTGTTTTTCCTCCAGTTCACATAATCTCCAGGAATATCAGTTGTGTCTGGGGGCTGACAACTCTAAAATGTGATTCTATATTAAATTCAGTTTTACAGACTTCCTAATAAATCATCAAATGGAATGCAGCTGCTGTAGGATCTGTGCAGAGACACTCTGCCAAGGGAGCTGTGGTCTACTTCCACCTAGAAGGCCAGGCACTGAAATAAAGGAATGGAAGAGTAGTTGATTCAGGGAGAAAAGTCTCATCTCTCCTCAAAAGACAGAGTGTCACTTCTAGGAGCGAAGCCAAGTAAACAAAGATGCAAGACTGCATGCTCCATTCCAGACTTTGCATCCTAGGAAGGGACATGAATGACATAACCTGTAAAAATTAATCAAAGCTGCAGCTAATGTGTATGGTACTCAACCTAAACTAAAACAGCATTGCAATGTAATGAAATATGAAGTATTTTACTATGATATAGTCCATCTCAAACATAGGGACAAAGAACACCAAAAGTGAAACCTAACAAAAAGTTATCACACCAGCAACTATGAAATCAAATGACCTTCTCCAAGGGACTCCAAATATTAATCACACTTAAATGTACACCTTTCTTCACCTTCTGCTCAGTGAAATTCTTCAAACAGGTTCAAGCACAATACACACAAACATCAATGCATTTACAGTCCATGCTTGTCCATCTGAGAGCCTTTTAAGTGTTGCCATAACCAACTGTGAACCTTTGTGACAAAGAACAACCAACAAATACATCTGAATTCCTGTCCTCTGGTTTGGGGACCATTAGAATAGGAAGAAGGTATTAAAAAGACTTTAATTTATAGGAAATAAACAGCAAGCAGTTCACAGCTGAGAGGATAAATCTGCTGTCTCTGTAAAATGAAAGCAGCTTATAACAGATTTTGATGCACAAATCCAACAGCAAGAGTCATTCCTCCTCAGAAAACAGAATTGTTTGGGTCAAAAATGCAAACCCAGAGTTTCAGACCCACAAGCCTGTGCATCCCTGGCGCAGGTGATACTGAAAATGCCGGCAAATAAATTCTCGTAAGACTTGTTTTGGAATTTTAGAAAGCAAGCATCCTTTTAATGCTGGGCTGGGCAACACAAGGCAGTGATCTCCATCAATCCTGTGCAGCAAGACAGGAGCTGTGGACAGGGTGTTATTTCCTACTTATATGCAGATTGTATAAAATTTCCCAGAAATCTTATACACTTTATTACTTTCCAAGAACTACTTTTAATGTTGTTGTAAACTTTGCAGCAGTCAAATCTCTGGCTAACTTAGAGCTGACTCCAGCTCTGCTTGACCTTGCCTTTGAAGAGGGGAATGGCTTGAAAAGAGGTGCGCGTGGAAGATGCATCTGTTCAGGACAAACCATACTTCACGCGAGATCACCTCCAAAAGAATGAACAGCACCCGGAAAAACAATATGTGAAAAAAAAAAAAAAAAAGCTATAAAAAACCTCCATGGTATCAGAGGGACATTCTAACTTTCAAAAAATACAGTTACTTTGATGACCTCAAGTGTAGCATGTATGCAAATATTCCACTTTGCATAGTAATAACCGACAGAAGATATTGATATTATAAAAAGTGGATGTTTTTTGGGATCAAGCAGATCTTTGTCTTAAGTAACTGTGTTCTTTGAGGGTTTGACACAGCGTCACGCTGATGCCAAGTTTTCCTTCAGTCAGTTTTCTGGGACGCTGCTCGCGCCCTGGAGACGCCACCGCCTTGCGCTCAGCGCGGTCTGTGCGGACCAGGGCGCCACAAGCGGCTCCGCAGGCCTCGTTCCCGCCCCGCGCGCCGGAAGGGAGCTGGGGACGGGGAGGCGCGGAGGGGACGCGCCCGCTCTCCCGCTACACGTGCGAGCTATCCCGGCGCCAGGCGCCGCCTCCTCCGCCTCTTCCTCCTCCTCCCCGAACCGCCGGAGCGAGCGGGACTGGCGCTTACCTTCACGGCCGCGGCGGCCATGTTGGCGGGAAAAGCTGGACGGCGCTGGCGGGCGGTGCTGGCAGGGGGCCAGCCCGCCGCGCGCTAACCGGGGGCCCCGCCCCGCGTGCCGCCGGACGCCAGGGGGCAGCGCGCGCCCGCGCGCGCGGGGCTGCGGGCGGGACACGGACCCCGGCACTTCCGGTGCGTGGACGGACTCCACCAGGGCGGCGCTTTTTAGAAGGAAATGGGTGATACACAATGACCTGGGGGTGTTGGTCGACAGCCGACTGAACATGAGCCAGCAGTGTGCCCAGGTGGCCAAGAAGGCCAATGGCATCCTGGCTTGGATCAGAAACAGTGTGACCAGCAGGTCCAGGGAGGTTCTTCTCCCTCTGTACTCAGCACTGGTGAGGCTGCTCCTTGAATACTGTGTCCAATGCTGGGCCCCTCAGCACAAGAAGGATGTTGAGGCTCTGGAGCAAGTCCAGAGAAGAGCGATGAGGCTGGTGAAGGGGCTGGAGAACAGACCCTGTGAGGAGCGGCTGAGAGAGCTGGGGTTGTTTAGCCTGGAGAAGAGGAGGCTGAGAGGAGACCTCATTACTGTCTCCAACCACCTGAAAGGAAGTTGTGGAGAGGAGGGATCTGGCCTCTTCTGCCAAGTGACAGGGGACAGGACGAGAGGGAATGGGCTTAAGCTCCGCCAGGGGAGATTTAGGCTGGAGATTAGGAGGAGGTTTTTCATGGAAAGGGTCGTTGGGCATTGGAGTAGGCTGCCCAGGGAGGTGGTTGATTCCCCTTCCCTGGAGGTGTTTAAGGCACGGGTGGATGAGGTCTTGAGGGACTTGGTTTAGTGTTGGATAGGAATGGTTGGACTAGAAGATCTGATGGGTCCCTTCCAACCTCGTTGTTCTGTGATTCTGTGATTCTTCACTATGAGCGTGGTGAAGCACTGGCACAGGTTGCCCAGGAAAGCTGTGGCTGTCCCGTCCCTTGAGGTGTTCAGGGCCAGACTGGACGGGGCTTTGAGCAACCTGATCCAGTGGGATCCCATGGCAGGGGGTTGGAACTACTTGATCTTTAGGGTCCTTTCCAACCCAAACCACTCTATGAGTCTGTGGTTAACAACGCCTTGGAGTAAAAGCTGGTTTGTTGTGATTTTGTGTCACAGCATACTACAACACTTCCCCCCCACCCCCCACCCCCACCCCGGGTATCCCCTCTTCAGTAGCTGATGTTGCCAGGCTGTTGTTCCTCAATATTTTTGTTGCTATGCTTTTCCTACACCTCACCTTACTAGGTCATTGAATAGTTTGGGTAGGAAGGGACTTAAAGATCACCCAGTTCAAACCTCCCTGCGATGGGCAGGGACATCTCCCACTAGATCAGGCTGCTCAAAGCCCCAGTGCCTCACTGCTCTCATAGTGAAGAAATTCCTCCTTAGGTCTAGTCTAAATTCTCTCTCCAGTTTATACCCATTGCCCCTTGTCCTGTCACTACAGTCATTAGTGAGCAGTCCCTCCCCAGCATTCCTGTAGCCCCTTCAGGAATGGAAGGTCTTTATATGGTCTTCCTGGAGCTTTCTCCAGGCAGAACAAGACCAACTCTCTCAGCCTGTCCTTGTATGGGAGGTGCTCCCAGCCCTCTGATCATCTTTGTAGCCATCCTCTGGACCCATTCTAACAGCTCCATATCCTTCTTACGTTGAGGCTTTCAGAACTGGACACACTTGTCATTTCCCACATGCTTTTGGAACATCACTCCCATTTAGTCTGTAAGCCTGAGATGTTATTTCATCCTTAAAATGTATCCTCAGTGAAGGCTTTAATATGTTTTGAAAAGCTCTCCTCTTGGGAATACCTTTACAAAGTCAATGAGAACACTGCTGTTTTTGAGTATGTGAAAAACATTCACTGGTAAAATATTAAAAAGGACAAAGTCTTTGAAGCAAAGATGTTTTTTATTATACAATTCAGTGCTGAACTGGATGCCCTTCTAGAAAAGTCATAAGGTCCTACAAAAAACAGTAAGTATATATACTAGTTTTAAACAAATAATATATTCGGGCTCCTGTCAGTTGCCAACTGTATCTTGTTAGACAGCTAAGCATCATGTCTGGATATTGTCTACATATTATTTCTTGATACTTGACAGATTTATATGACAAGATAATAAAACATGCACACCAGCTGCAGCAAAACTTATCAACTAATTCCAACAAGCACCACCTAATATCACAACCAGGGTACCCTGTCTTGTCAATGCTTCCTCATGTTCATGTGTGCATTGGCTCTGTCTCTGAAAACCAACTGTGGTTAGTTTTTTTGGTTAGTTTTGGTGCCACCTGCCATATTCCTGGAGACACTGTGGTTTGTTTGACTTCCCCCAAGAATTCCTCAGTTTACTAACAGAGGGTGGAACTAAACAGCACCACAAAATCCCAGGAGCACACTAAAAAACAGTGACAAGAAGCAAAAGTGCTGATTAGTCCTGGTATGCTAGAAATGGCAAAACAAAACCAAAGTTCTGGTTCTAACCTATTTGAAAATTTCTGATTTATAGTACGTGTAAGTAAGTAGAAGAGGTTTGTTTTCCATTAAAACCCAGTTTGTTTAGTTTTAAAAGGTTTAAATTAAGGGTGGTCTTTTCAATGTCTGTTTGCTGTTTATGAAATTTTAAACGCTCATCCTCTTGTCTTCAGTGTATGTTACGGATACTCATACACGGCTGGTATATTTGTCTGGTGAGGACTTCTTACTGCAGTTCAAGATATGAGGCTACACTGATGAGAAATGGACTTTGTAAAATCAATTTAATACAATGGAAAAAGAAGGACATAATTGAAGTTACTTGTTAAGTTCCTCACTGCTGTGCAGTACAGTCATAATACCATATTAAGATTGAAATTTATCAGTTTTTCTCATTGTGCTTTGGCCTTTCTGTTGAAGGCATTAATTTCTGTTTTCAGTGCTCAAAATCATTTACTGAATAATTTTGGGCAATTCCTTCTGTTTAATTCTGCTGGTTTCCTCCCCTGAATTGCTTGTAAAAAGCTGCGTCCATTGTGCTGAAGTATTGATTTTATACAACTACGTGCGACCAAATGTTTTATTTTCTGTCTCTACTTTTTTCTTAATTTTGAATATGAGAGCTCACTATGTTTAAAGAGTATGAAAATAACTATTTGAACTCTGAGGGACAAGAAGTTAAACAGTTACTTCCATTTAAAACTTGCACTTATTGTTCCTACACAGGCTGTTTCTGTAGCTGTCCAGAGAGGGAGCAGCTTTCCTACTCGATGCTTATGGGCTTACTTTACTATGTGTATTTTGTCAGTGTTTCTGTATCCTGCGTAAGTCTGAATGTAGGACAGCAAGCAGAAAAGCCTGCTTGTAGTTAATGACATAGGTACTGAAAGAAGTATTGAGCTAGAAGCTCAAAAGAAGCTTAATTAGATGGGGTTTCTGAAGATTCTGAGCCACTCTTTTGGTGCATTTCAGACAGTAGGTGGACGACGTATATTCAGAATCAGAAAAAGGAGCTGAAAAATGTATGCCTAGAGACAAACTAAGTACCTATTCAAATTGAATACCGTGCTAATTTTACTTTAGCAATTAACTATTAAGGGAAAACCTGTATCGTGAAATTTTGCACACTCCTCAAGTGAGCTTGCTGTTTAACAACAGCTAGTGAATTTCTGTTCTTTACAGCAGCTTATAATCTACATAGAGCCAGACCTGCATTTAAACTTTCAAAATTATTTAACTGTTCAATAACGGGTAAGAAATAGTGCTTTGTGAAATAAATATTTTTAAATGCTTTCATTTCTGTAGACAGCATGCTTTTTGTAACAGAGTTTTGAATTGCTTGAAATTAAAATCCTATTGTTGGATTAAGAGACAGAATCCAGTTCAGTACTGACTCTTCATCAGTAAACTGTAATTTAGAAATTTTTAACACAGCCTTTATCATTGTGAGTGGTCAGCTTTCTACAGCAACCATTTGAAATTGGAAGTAGGTAATCAAACAGCATCCCACCAAAACCACCACCATTCAGGAAAACATTGTAAGCATGGATGCTCAGGATGAACATAAAGTATTAAGAAGACACTGGTTACAGAATTGTTAGAAAATCTGCAATTTTAGTTCACAATCCCATTTGTGACATTACAGAAAACCTTGAAATGAGACAATATATTTGTGTTTTTCCAGAGGATGCACTTTGTACTTCATATTCTAAATGATGGAATGTAAATCCATTTATCTGAAGAAAAATGAGTAATTTAATGGAGGTTCATTTCATTTTTTCAAAAATAAAATTAATGCAATAATAACTTGGAGTCTGTGTGCTTTGATTTCTCAGTATTTCGGGTGACTGTATGTCATGGGCAGTGTTTCGTTGGCTTAATTTAAAATAATGCATAAAAGCAAATTCTCATTTACACCTGGCCTGTCCAAAAAATGAAAAAGAACCTTTAGATGTAAATAAGTAATTTGTATGCCAGATTAATTCCCTTCAAATGTAATTGTAAAATGTCATTTTTCACACCTTGAGAGAATCATAGTTTAAGTCTATCTGCCTGAACCCCCTGTCCTCCTTGGAAGTACTGATGAGAATGTCTGACAGCTTAAGGTCCCTGCAACTGTAACGGTTTTGGCCATATGCCTGACAGTTATGAAATCTTGGCCAAATGAACTGAAACATTCTTGTTTATGTAAGAAGCACTTTAATTACAAAAATAGTATACTATTTAGTTAAATATAGAAAATAGTATATGTGTAGGAAGATAATTGTTCACAATGCAAACCAAGGTTGTGAAAAGGGGGTCCGATGTTGTGGTCAGGTAATTAGGACACAGTGACCCTTGAGTTGTAATCCTTCTTCTTACACAAAATGCTTTTGTGCATTTAAATAATTTAAACTGTCTCTCCTGTAAAGTTATAGTCACGATGATAATCAACCTTAACTGCATTAAACAGTTACTCAAGTTAGCTAGAATACATTTGTGAAAAAGCTTTGAAGATGCAAAAGCACCATATCAGGGTGAAAGGTCTTAGTATTTTTTATTACAACAAAAGTTGCTGTGAAGAAATAACAGTGCTGTGTAAACATAGCTGCACTTTGAATTGCTTTTGCTGATGTTACTTCAAAGAAACAACGTTCACATTGAAGAGAGGGGAAAATAAAGGCTCAGTCAAGTCAAGTTTACCTTTTGCATTCAGTCATTCAGATCTCAGCCTCAAGAGTTCCTATCATGCTGTACTGCTTGTAGACCTTGTTGTTTCTGTCCTGCAAATTCACAAAACTTATTTCAGTAGTGATGGAATACTGTACATGTTAAAAGAAGAGCATCCTCCGTATCCTTCTATATCAGCCAAGACCTGTCCCAAAGAAGAAGCACATATTTACTATCTGCTCTTACTATGAAACACACTTTCTCTTGCATGTTCCATGTAAATTTTGTGTTTTCTCCTGTATACTACAAACAATTTGTTGGAGCCTGTCCCCAAAGCAATAATTTAAGATATCAGCTGACTTCAAAGAAGAATTGATATCTGTATTTGGTATAAAGACAGGTAATTTTTAAGCATAAATAAACTCAACGACCGTTGTGTGGAAACATCCAAGCACAATCATAGAATCATAGAATCACCAGGTTGGAAGAGACCCACCAGATCACTGAGTCCAACCATTCCTATCAAACACTAAACGATGTCCCTCAGGACCTCATCCACCTGTGCCCTAAACACCTCCAGGGAAGGCGAATCAACCACCTCCCTGGGCATCCTGTTCCAGTGCCAAATGACCCTTTCTGTGAAAAACGTCCTCTTAATGTCTAGCCTAAATCAACCCTGGCAGAGCTTGAGGTGATTTCTTCTTGTTCTGTCCCCTGTCACTTGGGAGAAGAGCCCAGCTCCCTCCTCTCCACAACCTCCTTTCAGGTAGTTGTAGAGAGCAATGAGGTCTCCTCTCAGTTCAGGAATATTTGAAAACATGAATTTCCAGCTGTTTATTATGATCCACTACCTAAAGTTTATTGTTTCTACAGTTCTCTTGTGGAGAAGAAAGGTCTGTGAACCATCAAAAGCAAGCCAGCAAATTGGGGAAGTTTAAGCAAGCAAAATCAACAACGGAAGTGATGATGGGTGTCTTTACATTGACTCTGCTATGGGACTGGAACACTTTACATTGGTATGTCCATTTACAAAACAAAAGGTTGTTTTTTCCCTAAACTGCAACAAGGGGGAGTGTCTTCAAGGGACCATTTTAGCAACATAGAAGCATCAGAAAATTCCTACCGTAGCATTACCATTTCCTCAAGGAGGAACCATCAGGAAGTTGACCTCATCAGTTTCAAAGCTGTCATATGCTCCTTGAACACTAAATAACCTAAATGAGGTGAAGATTGCAAAACTCATAAACAGAGCAAGACTGCAGGTGAAAGGACGAGAATTTTTCATCTTATGGGTGATTTGCTTATGTATTTTGGAAAGCTTTCACACAAAGAAACATACAACATGTGAGGTTAGGTATATAAAATCTAGTACAAGATAAGATAGTCAGGTCCAGAACATTGACATTTGACAGTACTGACACAAGTTATTTCAGAAAATAAAATCCATACTGCACTTAAGCAGTCATACTTTCCTTCCCAGTTATGATGTACAGCCTCAAAGCCCCCATTATAGCAGATCCTCCTGGAAATTCTGCTGAGGAACACGGAAAATAAAAAATTATCAGTGGCAGCCAGTATGGCTTCACGAAGGGCAAATTGTGCCTGATGAATTTAATGGTCTTCTATGATGGTCCTACAGTGTTGGTGGATGAGGGAAAAGTAACTGACATAATCTATCCAGACTTGTGCAAAGCATTTGATACTGTCCCATGCAACATGCTGGTCTTTAAATTGGCGGGGCACAAGAATGATGGATTGACCACTCAGTGGTTAAGGAACTGGATTGATGCACTCAAAGACTCATTGCCAATGGCTCAGTGTCCAAGCGGAAACCAGTGATGAGTGTCAGTCCTTAGGGATTCATGCTGGGACAGGGTTTAACATCTTTGTTGGTGACATGGACAGTGGAATTGAGTGCATCCTCAGCAAGTTTGCTGACAACACCAAGCTGTGTGTTGTAGTTGACACACCAAAGGGAAGAAGGGATGACATCCAGAGGGACCTGAACAGACTTGAGAGGTGGGCCTGGGTGGACCTCATGAAGTTCACAAGACCAAGGACAAGGTCCTGTGTCTGAGTCAGAGCAATCCCAAGTACAAATACAGTCTGGGTGGAGAATGGATTGAGAACAGCCCTGAGGAGAGGGAGCTGGAAGTGCTGGTGGATAGGAAGCAAAACATGAGCTGGCAAGGTGTGCTCACATCCCAGAAAGCCAACTGTATCCTGGGCTGCATCAAAAGAACTGTGACCATCAGGTTGAGGGAAGTGAATCTCCCTCGCTACTCTACACTTAGGAGTGAGACCATTCACTTGGAGTACAGTGTTTGGCTTTGGATTCCTCAGTATTAAAAATACATAGATCTGTTCGAGTGAGTCCTGAGGAGGCCACAAAGATGTTCTGAAGGTTGGAGTATCCCCATATAAGGACAGACTAAGAGAGTTGGATATATTTTACCTGGAGAAGAGAATAGAAGACTCCATGGAGACCTTATAGCAGCCTTCCAGTACCAGGAAAGCTGGGGAGATCTTTATCAGGGTGTGCAGTGATAAGATGAGGGCTAACATTTTAGATATTTAGCTCAGATATTAGGAAGACATTTTTTACTGTAAGGGTGGTGAGGCACTGGAACAGGTTGCCTGGGGAACTTGTAGATGCCCCTAGGCATTGCTAGATGTGTTCAGTGCCAGGTTAGATGGGGCTTTGAGCAGACTGGTCTAGTGAGAGGTGCATGGGGTTTGGAGTCAGATGATCATTAAGGTCCCTTCCAACCCAAACCATTCTGTGATTCTATGATTATCTTCAATGATGGCACAGAGAAAAGGAAACCCAGATCATGAAGGAAATTATTAGAAAAGATGAGCTTTAGTTCGATTAATAACTATACCGGTCTGCTAGAATTAGAGGTGTGTGCTTCGCCTTAGTACTGCCTCTATACCAGTTAGTACACAAGTACTCCTCATCGCCTGTGCATAGAAGTGTTTATAAAGTTACATTGCTCTAGTCTGAGCTGCCTCTCCATGTGATTCTGCTGGAATTTGCTTATCTGCCACATGCTTCTACTAGTACCATTTTTTTTAGCATACACATCAGCTTTGCTCTGCATCCACCGCAAAAAGACTGGTAAAAATTTTCCATTGGTTTACACTGAGGTGTAGCTATTTGAACCACAGTTTGATTTCATTTACCTACAACTCCGCTTTGACTGCATCTTGACTTCTCGTGCCTTCCTTGGCTTTGCTCAGGCATTGCTTCTCTATGACTTTGATGACTAAATGTTAGCTAGGGGTGATTGTAAACTGCACTGAAGGGGGCTGCCCCAGGAGTTATCTGACTCAGAGGTGTGTGACGCAGACTGCCTCCCCGCTTCCTCCTGGCTGTGGGCACGCAGGTACTCACTGCTGGCCTTATACATCCTCCAGTTATTACATGCCCATGCCACACAGCCTTGTTGTGGATGGTGATAGTGGGAGTGGGGCCAGATCTTCACCTCATGCGTGCCTCTACCTGCTTCAGTTAAGCAGTCTCACAGTCCAATTTCTTTATGGTTAGACCCCTGGTCCAGCAGCATTTCTGTGGAGGTGAATAGATATATGGGCATTTAGTGCGTCATTCTGAGGTTTGCTGGTGCTTCTAGCCAACATCTGGATATGCTATACTGACTAAAACCCACATCATTCTTTTATGTGAGTTCATTGCAGGTACAGCTTATGTCCATCAGCAATGTGATTTTAATCCAGCAACAAAATAGCTCCTTTTCCTTGTATGAGTGGCTTCTTTACCAATGTAGCCTGTGTGCCTAAACCTTGATGTGTATATAATTTTCTAGCTCATCATTTATCTTTAAATAGAAGTTAAAAATTGTCTTTGCATATTACCTGAAAAAGAGAGGTTTATATCTCTTCTTTATATTTCCAAAATAATAGAAGAGGCTTGAGTTAAAAAGGTGACAATTTTCTGTAAACTATTGTAATATATTTGATGTGGAGCTAAAGAAGTATTCGTAACTTTATACATAATACTTCAGTTGATCTCATTAGAGTAACTAGCTCACTGTAGTAAGAAGAGTAAAAAGAAACCCCTAAATCAAAGAGAATATTACATTCCAGTTTAGCAAAGGGACAATGCTTTGAACAAAGAGTTCATGTCTGTATCCATCATGTGTATGACATTCATCTTACTGTAATTAAGGAAAACGCAATATTTTAGAAGTGTTTCTCCTAATAACATCCAAATGAGATGAGAACACTACTTAGAGTAGACACGCTAAAGGCTCGATGAAGAAAGAGGTCAGGGTGTTGAAAGAATGAACTGTTGCTCAGGTCTCTGAGCTGCACACCTTGTAATGAGATCAAAGTATCCTGAGTGCCAAGAGAGGTATCACCCAGAGCTCATGGCATAGCTTCTGTGTTGTCTCTGCTACCGGTTGAGGTTTTTAGCAAACCCAAGCAGAAGGGCAGCACAATCATAGCAAGTAGTTCTACCACAGTCATGCCTGCAAAGAAAAGGGAAAGAATTTCCCCAAAAGGCTCTTCCAGGAGAATTCTCTGGGTCTCAAGTAGACAGAGTTTCATCCTCAGACTTTACTGCCTAGGCATCTGAATTTCACCCAGACCCAGGCACGAGGAAAACGACTGTTGGATTGTGACAGGGAATCTCCGTCAGATGCTCATGCGACGGAAAGGGTTTTCAGAAACTGAGATTTTGTCTATGAGGAAAGTCTGTCTAATTTGCACTGTTTGCCCATGAGTAAAATTTAAGAGATAGCTATGAGGTAAAAATCACTATTTTCTAGAGCAACAGCCTTTATTGCTATTTTTTAGTGATTATAGTAAGTAGAACATGATTAACAGGAGTATTATTGGGCAGGGTGTCTCTCTCCTGAAACTATGTTTTGCTGTAGCCACTGGTGACGGAAAATCTTTAGTGTAGACAAGCAGAAGTGCTATTCATTGTGAACATAATGTTTTGCAATGGCACAGCATGTATTCAGATGGTCTTTCCACTTTAAAAAGCTTACTGTTTACATGCATCCAAACAGACAGAGAGTATATGAGACAGCAACTGAAGCTACCTGAGCAGTGAAAATACAGAAACAGAATCTGGGGCTCCTGAGTCCCAACACCATCATTCTTCCAGTGAGACAGACTTAAGTTATAGCCACTGGTCTTCCTCAAGCAATGGCAAGTTGTACTCCTTCAAATCCTCTCAAAAACTTGAGTTTACCTACATTAAGAATTCATCCTGATACTGCTGTGTACTCATTGTGCCTCTAAGCTCCTAACGGCTCAACCACCTGCACCCCTCCCTGTTTAAGGGAAGGATTTTGCCAAAGCTTCCTCAGCTTTCCTTGCGATGATGCATAAGAGAAGATTTAAAGTTTAATGACTTCTGAGAATCCTCAAACAGCATTGGAAAGCAGGGGAAGGCCATGATTGTCTCTAGATTTAATCAGTCTTAAGTAAAAGAAATGGGAGTAGTTTTAGGAGCCTAAAAAAAACAACGGATGGAATGAATTGTTTACAGGTTTGTAAGTCCTGTAGAATCACCACTTTGCTTCTAAATATGTCTTTTTTCTATTTCCTTATTTAATAGGATTATATTTATTTAACAAGATCATCTTCTATTCCTAAGCAATAAAGATAAGTCTTTGGATGAGGAACAGGGAAGGGTTATGCTGGGGTAACTGATCTGTCTTGTTACTATAATGCATTATCAAAATAATTTGAATTTGATGAGTTTTAGCAAACTGTCAAAAGCTGTTAGCAGTGTAGAACCCTGTAGCATATAGAATCACAGAATCACAGAACAACCAGGTTGGAAGGGACCCACCAGATCTTCCAGTCCAACCACTCCCATCTAACACTAAACCAAGTCCCTCAATACCTCATCCACCCGTGCCTTAAACACCTCCAGGGAAGGTGAATCAACCACCTCCCTGGGCAGCCTATTCCAATGCCCAGTGACCCTCTGTGTGAGAAACCTCCTCCTAATCTCCAGCCTAAATCTACCCTGGCGGAGCTTGAGGCCATTCCCTCTCGTCCTGTCCCCTGTCACTTGGGAGAAGAGGCCAGCTCCCTCCTCTCTACAACCTCCTTTCAGGTACTTGTAGAGAGTAATGAGGTCTCCTCTCAGCCTCCTCTTCTCCAGGCTAAACAACCCCAGCTCTCTCAGCCGCTCCTCATAGGTTCTGTTCTCCAGCCCCTTCACCAGCCTTGTTGCTCTTCTCTGGACTTGCTCCAGAGCCTCAACATCCTTCTTGTGCTGAGGGGCCCAGAACTGGACACAATATTCAAGGAGCGGCCTCACCAGTGCTGAGTACAGAGGGAGCATGACATCCCTGGACCTGCTGGTCACACCATTTCTGATCCAAGCCAGGATGCCATTGGCCTTCTTGGCCACCTGGGCACACTGCTGGCTCATGTTCAGTCGGCTGTCGACCAGTACCCCCAGGTCCCTCTCCTCCTGGCAGTTTTCCAGCCAGGCTTCTCCCAGTCTGTACTTCTGCATAGGGTTGTTGTGCCCCAAGTGCAGGACCCGGCATTTGGCCGTGTTAAACCTCATGCCGTTGGACACTGCCCAGTGGTCCAGCCTGTTTAGGTCCCTTTGCAGAGCCTCCCTACCCTCCAGCAGATCAACACTTGCACACAGCTTTGTGTCATCTGCAAACTTGCTAAGGGTACCCTCAATGCCCTCATCCAGGTCATTGATGAAGACATTGAACAGGACTGGACCTAGCACTGAGCCCTGGGGAACACCACTTGTCACTGGCCTCCAGCTGGACTTAACACCATTTACCACCACTCTCTGGGCCCGGCCATCCAGCCAGTTTCCTACCCAGGAGAGTGTGCGTCTGTCCAGGCCAGAAACTGACAGTTTCCGTAGCAGAATGCTGTGAGAAACTGTGTCAAAGGCTTTACTGAAGTCCAGAAAGACCACATCCACAGCCTTTCTCTCATCCAGCAGCCAGATGATTTGTGTGTTGTTATTCCTGCCATGAAAAAAATGTAGAGGACTAGGGGAAACAATGCACTGCATGGACATACTGTGGACTCCTGTAAGGACATTTGCCATTGAGCCTGTGACAGGGGTTCATGCAAAATTAAAATCTGTACAGTCTGAGAGACCACAGGGTTGAAGGGCATTGCTTGGCAGTCCTGAACAGGATATATAATATTTTATGATTTTAGGAAGAAGCTAAAAGACAAAAAAATTGCTGCAGGATGCATTATTGAGCTGGAGTATTTCAGTTGCTAAATGAAGAGACACCTAAAGTAACTCTCAGTGCCTTGTTTGGGAAGTACTTAAAGTCACTGTATTTGACGAGCCTCTAAGCAAACCATTTTCAACAGGTATGTAGGAAATCTGCTTACACTACAACAGATTGCGTGATCCCATGACTCATTTGATTTGCCGAAAGGAAAGTTCACTGGGAGAATAAAGAAAGATTGGCAAAATAACAAAATAAATATAATTGATGTGTGAGCAGGCAAGACGGTGCTATCCTGTGTGGGTGTACATACTCATGGTCTGAATGTGCTGCTTACTATTGTTGTGAAAAAGGCGCTTGTTTAAAATGACAGGAGAGAAGTAGAGGATTTCAAAATCTCTTGGCTAAGAGCTACTGACTCTGTGGGAACAGAAAAACTTAAAATCCATCTGAAAGCCAGCAGTAAGGTCTCCTTTATCTTTGGTATTTTTAACAGCTGTATAATAGACTTTTGAGTGAAGTTAGCCTCATGGAAATGGCTTTCTATACAAGACACAGAAAACAATGACTATGGAAGGGGGGAAAACCCGAGCAACAAACTAGAGTATCTAGCTACTTTGACCTGATTATTTAATCTATTTTTTAGTTTATATTCTTGTTAGGGGAAATGTCTATTTAATTCTCTCTCTAAGTCAGTAAGGAGCTGAAAAGAAGGCAAATAAACTATTCTTGCCATGAGATTACTCTCTGTATTGTATGTGCTGTCATGTCCTGGATGATAGTAGAAGATGAGTTGTCCTGAGGAAACAGAAACATGCCGTTTCCCTGTGAAAGGATCTTTGCACCATGCACAAAGGGAGAAAAGAAAGAAAGAAAGAAACCTGCAATCTTTATGGACAAATATAGCTATTTAATAGCTTTTAACCTTTATGCTCCTCTACAGAGAAGGTCAAGGAGAGATATGAGGATAGAAATACTTTAAGTAATGCTTAAAATTCACATAGTAATTTCAGAGGATGTTCATAGGGAGAATTGGCCATATTGGACCAATTTTGCTTCTGTGTATATCTGCATCCTCTTTTTGCACCCCCTTCCATTAATTTTTGACATTACTGCTCAATGTCAATCCAGTCAAAGAGGGAAATAAATTTCTAAGTTACTGGTTACTTTAAGACATGTGAAAACACGTGGTTGGCTAGAAGAGGGAAATCCAGTTAATAACCCCCCTTCCCACCTCTTCTTCCAAAGGAAAATGATAAAAACCTGTCCTTTTTTTGGCACATAGGAAATCCTTCTGAAATGTACTTGGAAACCAGGCCTCAGTGTTCCTGATATTCAGATGACTACTTTTGATTTTAGTCGTTTACTTTCTGGCCAAATAAGCAAAATTCACCTAGAAGTGTGCAACTGAGTTAAAACACATTAAGCTGAAGTCAGCAGCAATATATGCATGCTCATCATGAAGAATAGGCATAACTGGTTTGAGATAATGCGCCTGTTGGGTCATGTTCAGTTTTAGAGAGATAGTTCCAGTCCAAATTCTTTTTAACTTTTCTCAACAATGGTAATCTTTTTTATATGCAGGATGTAATGACTGGGCAACATGAAAGGAGACGGAAAGTATGGAAATCTTGTTTTCTTATTGATTTAAACCACAAGTTAACAGGCACATAGAGAAAAGAAAAATCTTTGGGATACAATGACTAAATCTGCACAAGGAGTGCAGATTTATCTCATTACTTTTTTTTTTTAACTGGCATATTTTATTCCTTTTTGTACTTTTTTTTTCTTTTTCTTTTGTTGTAAAGCTGAGATCATGTATTCCTTTATTATTTTCATTCTCCTTTGTTTCTGGGTTTCTGTCTTACTTGTCTCTTTCTATTTTCCCAATTTTCCTAATGAATTCACACACCTTTACATTAAGGTTTCTAAAAAAGAAAGAAAAAAAAAGAAAAAAAGAAAAAAAGGAAAAAATAAAAAAGAAAGTAAAAGACCAAGAATCTCAGACACAAGCCCCAAGTCTTCTTGTAACAATGTGATGTCACTGTCCCTCATTCTGTTTCAACTACAATGGCAAATAAGCGTGCAGCAAGCTTTCTCCAAGAAATTATGTATTGAAATGAGTTTTTGTTTGGATAGTTCATTGGAACAACTTCCTGTAACTTAGTCATTGTGTGTTAATACTGTGTTGGTACTTGGTTATATTGAATTTAAATAATCAACTCACTACCTGACAAGCTTTCAGCAAACTTACCTGGCATCTTTTGACTGGCTCTTCCAGCCTGAGAAATTCTTCCTGTTATTACACAACACCTTTTCTGACGAGGGCAAAGAAATAAGTTGACATGCCATTTAAATATGTTCTCTTTCTCTCCAGTCTGTCAGCTATATTACACTAAACAGAATGTGTAGATTCTGTATTATTATTGCTGAAAAAAGTATGTACAATGCAAGAAGTTATTATTCCTGTGTGTGCATAACAAGTTACTTTGTGAGCAAGCAGAAAAACATTTTAAAGGTAAATCTTTTTAAGTAAAGATGGTCCTTAAAAGGAAATCAACTTATATATTGCTTTTTGTGATTCTGATTTTTACCCAGGAAAACACTCATCACGCTCAAAAAAAATTCAAGTGTTAAGGTCTTTGCTTAACAGTTAAAAATGAGGCTTTGTCTAGTAAAAATATTTGTTACCACAGTGCTTAAATGAAGTGTCAAATGCCTGTCTTACTATTGTATGACAAAGAAACTGAATTTTTTTTTTTTTCTAAATTAGAGTAACTCTTCTAGAGAAGGGCTCATGTTAAACATGGAAGATGCCAAAATTCCAGGCCAATTTGAACTCAATCATTGGGCGAAGTGGCTGGTTATGACATAGAACAATAACAACCTTGGGCTTTTCTCCCAAGGGACAGGGGACAGGACGAGAGGGGGTGGCCTCACGCTCCACCAGGGGAGGTTTAGGCTGGACATTAGGCAAAATATTTTCACAGAAAGGGTCATTGGGCACTGGAACAGGATGCCCAGGGAGGTGGTTTATTCACCTTCCCTGGAGGTGTTTAAGGCACGGGTGGACGAGGTGCAGAAGGGCATGGTTTAGTGTTTGATGGGAATGGTTGGACTCGATGATCCAGTGGGTCTCTTCCAACCTGATTGTTCTGTAATTCTATGACCTAAGCAGTTAATTGGCTTGCAACTTACCTATTGGCTAAATCTAACATTTTTAAAGGTAAGTGGGTGCCTAATATTCATATCTAGTTCATAGGGTAGTTAGATACGTTTGCGATATCAACAGGCATAAAATTCAAATCACCCAAATAAGCAAACAAACAAACAAATAATTTCTCATGTATTCAAACAGATATGGCATATAACCCCTACTCGTTTGTGAAGCATGATTAGACTATTCACATCTTCAGTTCAATTCACATATGCAAGGAATCAAATTATATGTTAAGGGAAAGAGGTGGCATAAAGAACTTAATGCAGGCTCCTGTCCACATAAACACAGTACAAATGCCACAATAAAGCCTTGTGGTGAAGAGGCTTCAGGCTCTTTCTTTAGTACATAATTTGGTCTCATGAGTGTTCAATGGAAATAGAGAGACCATTCTTAATAACAGACAAGATTTGTGTGGTCAAAGGGCAACTATATTATGTGAAGCTTTTTGAACACAGCCTGACAACTGCTGGTAGAAGGGAGATCTGATTTAAAGTACATTTTTTTGCCTTTGAACTGAAGATATCTAATATTCAAGAAAAAATTATTGTAAGAGGAATGATTAGGAAAATCATTCAAGAACCTCTTCTCCAAATCTTAATGATTTCTGAAAGCTGGATGTATTTTGATCAAAAGAATCTGACATGTTCAAACTAGAAAACAAGGAGAGAGTAGTCTTAAATTTTATTCCTCAAAAAAAGAAAAAAACCCAAATATTTCACCTTCCCAGTCTTTTGGCACTGAGCCTAACCCACCACATTTGTTCAGCATCCCTTAGCAGTATTAATTTTGTAATGCTGCATTACTGAAAGCAATCTGCACTGATTGTGAGTTCCTTTGATTTCATATCACAAGTGGTGGATGAGAATATTATTACTTCAGATTGAAAGCTGAAACATTTCTTCATTGACTTCTCGTACTGTTGAAGTAGCACACTTATGCCCTTACATTACTTTTCTTCAAGAATAGTCACTGTAAAAATAATTCTTTTTATGAAAACTCTGAAATCACGAACACCTAGAAGATTCACATTAGATGTGTTAACTTTTTTTTCTGATATACTTCATACTTGTCAAGGACTTAGAAATTAGACTGGTAACTAGCATGGGAATCAAATGTTTTGCTTGATTGTCCAGGCGATTGATTTATATGACTTAGTCAGCATGGGTATTAAGACACTAAAAGAAAAATATTGTTATCCAGAAGTGCAGTCGTGAAGATGTAAGCCGGAGACTTTCATCTGCCACCACTACCACCAATACAATTTTTGATTTTCTATAGTTTCCTGATGATCCACTTCCTCCACCACCAAAGTAATGAAAAAAACTGACCAGTGCTGTCTGAAAACTCAGTCTAGCAGAAGTTTAATTACTAAATTAAGAATAAGTGTCTGCAAAAGATTAAAGACATCCTGATGTCTTCTGTAGATCTATTAATTACTGTACCTAACATTATGAAAGTTCCATTGTTCCCAAGAAAACAATATTATTGCAGGGAGATATTTCCGTAAAAGTGTAAATAAAACATATTTGTGTTATGATATTTATAACTGAAAAAAACCCAAAGAAGCTCAAATTCCTTATTTAAGAAAAAAAATGGCTTCCTCCTTCACATGCACTTTTTTTAAACCAACAAATATTTGAAACATGTATGCAGTTCAAAATCTAGCCACGAAAGTATTTCAGGATGAGCTTAACTTTCTACTCTTCCCTGTGTTAAAATAACTGACTTATTTTCAACCAATTTTATTTTTCATTTGATGATTATTTTTAATCAATTTTTTTAAACCAGAAAACTTCCCAGGAGAAAAAAAAAAGATTTTTTTGATAAGGGTCATTTAGAGAGATAATCTCACTGAGAAAATGGCTGGGGAGCAGGTGCAGGCAGTCATGTAAGCTGTAGTGCCATGGCACAGAGGTGATGGGAGCCATATGACAGCTAAGTTGCAAGTTCTGCATGGAAAAAATATGCAATTTCCAGTTCCTAGTTTTGGGGAACACTTACAGTTCCTTATCTTACAGTTTCATTAGAAATACTAGTGAGAAAAAGAACCCCAAAGAATGTCTTTATATACATATATCTATGAAGTTATGTATTAAATACAATATAAACAATATATCTTAGTAGGTACTAAATATGCAGCTAGTCTCCTAGAAATTATATTTAGCTTCATAGAAGGATTGTTACTACTTGCAACTTGGAAAGTTATTAATTTCCATAGCATGGCAAACCCCAGAAAAATAATATAGGAATGCTGGAAGGTCAGGTACCAGAAAGTAGTTGCTGAAGTGTTGTCTCTGAGTACTGCCACCGGGGAGGCATTTTCCATTCAGCTGAATGTGTTTTTCTGTTGTTAGAGAACATCACCAAAAAGTAGGTGAAATTGAATTTGAAGTCCTATAGGCCTTTCTGGGGAAGATGAACACTAGTGAATTCAATCAGCTGTATTCTGAAGGACTGATGGGTATGGGGGTCCTGCACCCACGTCCACTGTTGAAGGCTTCCTCAACCTTCAGTAATAGCCATCTCCTCTAGTAACAAAACCAAGCTGGTGAGTCATGACTGTTGTAGAAATTTTGCCCTGCTTAGCCACAACTCAGCAAATCCAAACTAATGGCATTTATTAGCAAATGTTGTGTTAGCCTGCATAAGAACAACAGGAATGAGTGAGTGGCTTGGACGTGTGCCCAACTCTGCATAGTGTTAGTCATCTTTTCATGCTTCCGACCTTGGGTTGTGAATTTGCACATGCAAATACTATAGCTGATTTGAAAACCTCCCAAACCTTTGAGTGTTTCATGGATCAGGTAATGCTCTGTAGCAGAAGTAATTCAAAGTATATTTTCCTGAGAAGTCACAAGACAAACCTTGTTCTTCCTTCCATAATTCTCAGGATTTGATGAGAGATGATATGGGACAAACCCACAATGTTATGAAGAAACTAGTATGGACCACAAAAACCTGTGGGTACCATTTAGGGGAGATGAGATCTGTGTCTGATTCATTAGTGATACTTATCCAAGAAAGAAGAAGCTCAGCCCACTTTGAATGGCCTATGCTATGTCACATACCAAGTAAGGTGATATATACTTTGCAGACTGCAGATGATACAGATGAAGAACCAAAACAAAGGAATAATCTTTGTCTGAATTTGTAAGAGGAAAGCCAGTAGCTGTAGGGGTCTCAGTTCAAAGAAAGGGAGAGGGAATCACTTAGCCACCATAAGACCTTAATGTAAGTTCACTTACATTATATAACAAATGTACCAATTAGGTTTAACATTGTCTATGGTGAAAGTCTAATCTTCTAATGTACCCCTGGCCCAGGCTCACTGTAAAGCCTTGGTATATTTGTAAGACCACAATGAAATTGCTGACATGAATTGTCATGAAGAGATTTTAGTGTTCTGCTTATTCACCATGATTGGTAATGGTTAAGTCAAAAAGTGCAGTACTGGTGTAGTTAGAATGCCTAGGGCAATGGTGAAAGCAGCAGTCACCTCTGAACTGGTTTCAGAAAACAGACTGCCCTGGGAAAGACCTGCAGGATGAAGACACAGTGACACTAGGGTGCTGTGACTGTCCCCTTTTGGATTGGCTTAGCAAGTGATTCAGTAGTGATAAATCTGTCTAGAAAATGGAGGAAATGAAACCTAAGGAAGCCATAGGTCATGGTATCCTAAGTAGCTAAACAGACAGCCGAAGGATACCAAGGGTAAGGTCAATAGAAAAGCACCAGCATCGATGTTATGACCGTCAGCTATGGTGACTTACCACTCTGGCCACATACTACACCCTGAGGCCCCATGCCATCAGTACAGATGCTCAGGGTCAAAAGGGGTGTCTTGCAGACCTTGCAGCATGTGGAGAAGCCAGGGACTTGGACACAACCATCATAACCATAAAAGTAACTGGAGAAACCTGTTGTGATGGAGGAGCTGCTAATATTTTTATGAACACTGTGCTCAAATGCCTCTTCTCTGAACATAGAATCATAGAACAACCAACCAGGTTGGAAGAGACCCATCGGATCATCGAGTCCAACCATTCCTATTCAAACACTAAACCATGTCCCTCAGGACCTCATCTACCCGTGCCTTAAACACCTCTAGGGAAGGTGAATCAACCACTTCCCTGGGCAGCCTATTCCAATGCCCAATGACCCTTTGTGTGAAGAACTTCCTCCTAATCTCTAACCTAAATCTCCCCTGGTGGAGCTTGAGGCCATTCCCTCTTGTCCTGTCCCCTGTCACTTGGGGGAAGAGCCTAGCTCCTTCCTCTCTACAACCTCCTTTCAGGTAGTTGTAGAGAGGTTATATAATAACAAAAAGGTTATTTGCTCTTATCTATGGAGAGAGCCTCTTGATACAGAAAAAAACCTTAAAAATTCACAATAATAGAACAAATGTTCTCTGTGACAGGTACAGCTCTTAACAGTCTCAATGGCTTGACTAAATTACTCTCAGCCTAATTGTTTTTTGGAATAGCTGTTTGGGGCTGATACATTAACCTTGTAGCATATCTCCCTGAGAAGCAAAATGAGGCATTTTACGCCAACGTACCACAGCAATAAAATTGTCTTTGCTGAGTTTTTCACTTGCCTGAGAGACATTAAAGTCCAAGGGAATCTGGATTAAACCATTCCCATTACAGTATTGACACAGATCAGGAGGGAAGGGATGAGCAAAACTAAAGACAGAGTGTTTCATGAAGTAATGCTACCATTTGAATTGTTCCGCAACCAAATTTCCCACACATGGCATGGAATTTTGGCTCTATATTCAATATTCTAATGGAATAGTGAGGTGCTGAAAATATGAGTAACCTTTCACTCTCTGCCTTTCATAGAGAAGAGACAATTTGACATTTGGGAATGCTCTTTTTTCCTCTAGATAAAAGAATGGAGCAAAATTTCCTGACAGTTTTGAGTGCTTGAGAAAAGGCTATCTCATGGCAGCCATAGAAAACCCTTGACTCAGCAAATGTTCCTTTGCTTCTGGATCTCCTTCCTCTTCTCCTGGATACATAACATGTCCTGTTGCCTATCCAGTTCCACAGAGAACGCTGAAGGACTTGGCTAAGCTTCATTTAGCGTTCCTCACATGCTTATGGCTTTTCCTCTTCTTGTAAACAATTAAAAAAAAAGATAATCATTCACCACATGCTGCAACTGTAGAGATTCTTGTCTGAAGAATTCTTACTCAGAATAAAGGAAGCTGAAAATCAATACAAAGGAATGTAGAAAACATAAACCACAATAGCACTCTGCCTGTAGAAGTGAGCTAAAAATAAAGGAAAAGTTAAAAAAGTGAGAGAATGATTCTGAGCCACCTGGAGCTGGATATTATGTCTATCCCTGGTAGGCAGATTTAAGAAGTGAATCAAACCACAAATATTTTAGGTATAATTACTGTTTCATCTTGCAAATACGTTTGCATGCTCAGAAGTCATTTAATCTTAGCCATATACCCCAGCAGCCTTAAGGAAAGGCCCAGTTACTCCCTGGTATCCAAGCTCTGTCTGCTACAGTAGGAAAAAGGAAGTGTGGCATTACAATAGCAACTGGAAAACAGAGTGGGGCTTCACCTCTCTGGATCTCTCTTTCCAAGGGACACCCCAGTCACCCAGACAAGCACTGCTACGGCACAGCAATAGCAGTGAAAAACATACATCACATAAAACCCCATACGTGAATGCACATTTCCAAAGTGTCTTTTTCCACATATGTTGAAATTTCTCTGATTTTTATTTATGCAGCAGTTCACCACCATTGTATATCCTGAATTAGAAGCATCAATAATTGTATTGATTGGCTGGATTAGATTTGGCAACTGTCAGAATTGTCTTAAATTCTATATACTGCTTATCCTGAAGAGACATGTATTTATAGTTCAGAGGAAGTGTTAGGGCTGCTTTGGAGTGAATTATACCAATAATATGATTTCTTCAGGTAAGTAGAGAGAGGGACAGGAACTGAGCCCAAAGTAAACACCTTCATTTGTTTAGGAAGTTTTCTCCACAGTCCCATAGTCCTCCTAAGAGTACCTGATAGCCACATGTACACAGATCAGCATATATGTGTGTCAGTGTCAATGTATGTGTCCGTGTCAATGCATGTGTCCAGAAATCATGTTGTGATCAGTTGGTTTATAATATCATGGCACATCTACAGCTATTTTATTCTTCTAAACCACTAATTCCCCAGCTGCTGTGTCTCTCAGCTATTGACATAGCCTAGGGCATGAGTCAAGAACTGAAATGTATTTCTTTCCTTTTCTTGTTCTCTAGTACTGGTCCTTCTTGACATTTGCTTAATGGAGAGAAGGGGTTAGAAACACTTTTGGTAGCATTACGTGCTGTAGGGGCGCAGCTTATGCTGTGGTTTGCTATCGACTGAAAGCTCCACCACCACTGACGTCCTCTAGGTTGGTTCTTCAGCCTGTTACCTATTCCCTCCCTGTCTTGCTGCCTGCCAGTGTTTACTGGCTCTCTTGGGAGAAAGACCTCTAGCAAGAAGGAAGATGAAAACTTCAGATATTTTGTTCTTAAGAACAATTACAGGACTTCACCTTCACAAGTTCATGCATGTGCTTAGATTCCTTCTGCCTCTGTTCACTTACCCAGCTTCTCTGATCACCTGGTGTATATCCATAGCGCACATGTGTGCTCCTGTCTGTAGCTGGAAAACAGGTACAAAGGGAAGTTCTGTGAGTGCTCAAAGAGGCATGTTCTTGAGGAGGAAGGTTGGAGGTAGTTCTGACCTCTCAAATCTGTATGAATTTGATCCATTGTTAAAACAATGTAAAGATTGACTTTACTGTTTTGACTGTCTTTAACATTTGTATTGTCTGAGGGCCTCATCTGCAGCTTAGCAGGAGAGATGCAGGAATAAGCACCACTCACTCTCACCTGGCCACACTCACAGTCCTGAGCTGGCTGCTAGAAGGAGAGGAGATGCGGTGGTGGGTGCTGCATCCCCACGCTCCTCAGACCCACCTGCTCTGGTCAGACCCTCCTTAAGGAGCTTCTACTCACCTATGGCAAGACCTCCCCACCACATGCTGATGGGCATAGACTGCCCTTATAAAAGAACTCACAAGGAGCCACATGATGTGTGTGCCCATTTCTATTGGACTGGACCACACAGCCTGGAGGAAGCTGATGCTGCAGCCACCACGTGTCCTGAGGAACTGCTGCCTGCCCATTGAAGTGGTGATCCCTTCCTTCTCCCTTCTCTCTCTCCTACCACCACACCCCCACCCCCCTCCACACACACTTTCTGCTTTACTGTTTACTTGACTGGTATTGGAGTGTGTGTCAGATCAAATCATAGTAACCTTGGCTGTGCTCAGGGACTGCATTGTGATCTGACCAGACTGAAATCTGTCTTCTGCACCTTTGAGAAGTTGCACTCCCCTATCTTGTCTGTGCACCCAGCTATATTAGTCTACTTATTTTGGTCAAAGCCAGAATAAATTTTGCTTTTGATTTGACACTGAGAGTGACCTTGTCAGCCTTTGGATCACTGCACAGGTAAATGAACTACCTTCTTTTGACTTCAGGCTGAAAGAAGCCCAGACATGAGTGGGTAGCTTGTGGATCTGGGGCATGGCAAATAATATTAAAAAAATAGTGCTTGTTTTTCCATGGCTTTAGGTCTGTGGAAGTGTCTTGAGTTCTCCAAATACAGGATGGAGTGGAGAGTGGGAGCCAGTGCAAACAGCACCTCTTGAAGCAGGCAAATGGTGGAAAGAGTGGAGTTTGGCTCAGCCCTCTGGGGCAGTCAGTCCCGTCTTTCTGATGTCAATCTAGCAACAGTGGGTCTTCCACAGCCAGAAGCATCTATGATATGAGCACAGCTGCTGTGTGTGGCAAAATTGTGAAGCACTAATGGGCTGGAAAAATCCTCTTTTCAATCCTGTGTTCTTGGGCACTGGTGCTATACAGTTCCAAATGATACATTTAATTTCTTCCACTCTTCATATCTCACAACTTCATCCTAACATTATCATCCCTGATTCTGGCAAACAGAGCCTTAAATCAACCTTTACTATTCCTGTTTGCTGCTGCAAAAGATCATTTTCTTAAATAGCAACTTGGACAACCTCACTCTTTGTATGGTGACACTGCTGCCCTCTTGTTTCTAATCAAATACGGATGACTTGTCACTGTCAATGTGCTTCATGTTCCAGTCTCTACCATTCTCTCTGGTTTTGTATCAGTAAAGTGAAAGGTACTGCAGTGTAATTCACAGTGCCAGAGTTGCCCCATTTCATCTTTGTAGTTTCTCTCTCATTGCCCTATTCTCAGAAGAGACTGGTAAACCACATCAGTAAGCTTTGCTATCACCTGTTTCACACTACTAGTGCAATAGCTGCTTCTGTCTAATTGCCTTGCTGTGCTTAATCAGCACTTAAAAAGGCTGTTATTTCATGTTATGTTTGCACAGAGTACAGAGCAACTAAACTCTTAGGATCCCTAACAAAACACAAATAATTCAGAACAAAAGCAAGTCAGATCTCCTGAAGTTTTAGCCACTGGTGCTCACAGCCGCTTGTGGTCCCATATTTACTGTGGGAAGAACAAAAGCGAGCATTTTCAGTCCTAGATGTGAATTGCTTTCTTATGAATTCAGGTCTGCACTGGGATGACATATTACAGATATTGTTAGTCTTAAGTCCTACAGCACTTTTCACAGGCTTGAAGATGAGCACAATTTTTAAAGATTTCAGGAATGTGTCTGCAGTTTTTAAAATTACCGCTGTACTTCAGTTTCCATGAAACTTGTTCACATGGAACTATACTTATGTCCTTCTATAGGTGATTTGTTTTAAAGCATCACTATAAGTACTTGATTTAAAGGGAACTTTAGGGCCAGTGCAAATTGAGACAAGATATTTTATAAAGAAGTAAGTTACTTTTGCCAACAACAGAAAAAAGTTTGTTGTTTTTTTTTTTTTCTGGCTGAGTTCTTGCAGAGATTTGTTTTAATAAATAAAGCCCTTTTGTGCACATGTTGCTGCTTTGCTGTGAAAAAAAAAAACATGGGAACTCAGTGTGCTATAAGGCAGGAGGGAATTGTGAACTAAAAGACTGAATCTACCCTATAAAAGTTTGGGCAAATCATTTTACTTCTCTAGGTCTCAGTCTCTCTCAACAGAAAATGTCAACTGACAAGTCAGAATCTCTAAGAAGGCAGAGAAAGATGGTGACTGTATCATTACATCCATAGCAAAGCTAAAACTTCATTGCAGAGTTGTGGGAAGAAAGAGATACCATCAGATAACTGGCAAAGGGGTAATCAAAATAAATAAAACTAAGGCATGTGAATATTTGCATATATTCTCCAACCAACCTTTCAAATGTTTAAAAAAAACCTATGTCAACATTTCCATCTTCCCTTATCCAATGCCTTACGCTCCTATGTGGTCTCTGTCCTCCTCCATAATGCATCAGAAATATCTAATCACCATTGTTATCCAATTTTGTCACATGACATTGGATGAGTTCAATCAGATACAGAGAGTGAGGTCAGCATAAAACATTCAAATGATGACAGAAGCAGTTTGCTATGCATAAAAGAGTTGGTTATTATATCACATGTTTAAATTTATAGGTTAGGTTCATCTTTAGTGAAATATCTAGTTATTTAACAGCTGTTATGAGTTAGCCAGAAAGAGGATTAGTTAAAAAAACATGGTGGTAAGAAATGCTTTAATCTTGAGATACAATAGAAAAGCAAGTCTGATCAAGTCATGTCTAGTAAAGGTGACTCTCCAGTGGTACTTAGGAGTTTATCACTGTTCATACAGAACAGGAGATGTTTTAATATAGTTAATCCTGTCATCATCATATTAACCCTAGCAATTTTAGAGATAGTTGGGAGATATTTTTTTTCAAGGCATGGTACCACACTTAAATGTCTTCAGATAAGATAACCGTGCAAATGGGTAGTAAAGTGGTTTGTCTTATGCAGAGCCTTGCATACTCATCATTCTGTCATGACACAAAGTTCTTGAGATTTTCAATGATTGTGATATCTTCTTGCTACTGTGTCTTCATATCATCTCTCTTGTGAAGGTAATGGAGACATTGAGACATGAAGTTATTGTTCCATTTTTTTTTTTCATGTCCTTTAGCTATGAAACATAAAGAGAATGCAAAACTGTAAATCTGTCAGACAGGCTATAGGAAGATAACACAATTTTGTGGGTTTTCAAATGTCTCCACCCTGTGCTTAATTCGACTTGGCAACCATAGGTTCAAACTGCCAGGAGAGCAGTTATGAAGGCGAATCATATCCAGGCACTGCTAACCTGTTACTTCTGAGATTAAGGTGGTCACCTGTGCCACTGAGTCACATTATAGCAGCCCGATAAGAGCTGCCCCAATACGACATAGAAACACAGATATGAAAACACTGACTTTAATTTCTCTCCTGACTAGAGAAATAGGCTTAATAACGCTTGCCTAACGTAGTGGCGATAGGTAGGTGCTCAGTGTCTCTGAGTAGCGGGGCAGGGTGTGAAAATCAGCACAACACACAAGCAGCCGCAAGACAGAGGATCTGTCAGCCTTCAGTCTCTGCAACCCGTAGCAGTATTGTGCCTGAAAAACTTTTATGAAAGCTGGAATATCTGTAGAACTCTCTTCACATGGAGTTAAAATTCCACTGCTGGGAAAATGTTAACTCACAGAAGTCCCCATGAAAATGTTTTAATCTTAAGCATTTCAAGCACTTACTCTAGACCTTATTTGTTTGTTATCTCAGATTACATAATAACCCATAAAGAAAAGAAGCCAACATTTCTTCACAAGTATTTGAAAATGAAAGCTCACCCAAGCTTCAGGGATTTATTGAGGAGCGTGCTGTCAACTAGAAGCTAATAAATACAACTGAATTGGATCACATTTCTAAGGATGAGTGAAACTCGAATTGTGGCTGCCTGGGCAGTTTCTGAGACTTAGAGTGTACAATGAGTTAATCATAAATCAGACACATGAACTATGAAAGTGAAATACTAAAGCAAACAAAAAGTTTCTGGGAAAACATAGAAACTTTACAGCCTCTATTCCACTTGTTCCCATCTTTTCCACTTGCTAACTGGGAAATAGGATGGTAGGAACGAGCAGAAAGCAAACTGATAAAAATATTCTGCAGTAAAAATTCAACTTTAGTTCAAATGTTCTCTTCCCATCCATACCCCCCGTTGTGTCATAAATACATGTCACATAAGATCTGTCAAAATTATTTATATTCTGTAATGATAGTAATGCTAGAAACATACAAAAAATTGCAATAGAAGAACAGTGAATGAAACCCAGGAAACTTACATTGCTTAAGTGAGAAATCCAGCCCTTTTCTTAAATAAATAGGAAAACCAGCGGCAAACCCCTTTAAAACTGTTCTAAAAATAGGATTATGCTTTATTTTCAAAAATGTATGTTTTGAGATTATAATTTTCCATATTATTAAGAATTATGTCCAGTGCTCAGCTTGATTTATAGCCTTGAATACTTCAGAAGGAGTTCTTATGTTTGTTCTTGCCATGCAGTCATTGCATCTCTATACTACCTGGAAATTCAGGACAGTGGTGGAACCCGATTTAAAATCTAACATTTTCCAAAGACAACTACTGTATTTGTAATTGAAAAGATGTTTAATGCATTCAACATTTTTAATGTATCAAATTATCATTTAATATTGTGATGAAATAGTTTCTCAAAGAGAGACAGAAGCCAACTCTGTTCACACCAGTGACCAATACTATATCACATCTCATTCTTGCTGCGGTTGCACAAATTATCAATGTCAAGAAGGAACAAAGGAAAAAGTCTAAACCAAGTTTTTTGCTGATTTTCAAGGCATTAATTTTGTACCTAGAAACAAGGAGGGAAGGAGAGGAAAACAAAGGAAAAATTAGTTGTGCAAAATTACAGAAACAACAGCTTTCAAGTAGATTGTGTGCTTCTGCACTTGTATAAGCAGAATCAGAAATAAAGGTGCATTAAAATGCTTCATCATACTTTACCTAAAACCCAGCTTGCTCGTGAGAGGTGCTTGCAAATGCAAAACTTTAAGCACACCCAATTTCAATATATTCCGAATTCAGAGTCTTTCCTAGTTTTAGTCCATATCTTCTTATGATTGTAAAGAAAAAGATGTTATCAACATTTTAACTAAAGAAATAGTTTAAAAAAGTAATAAAAAGAAGGTACATCCTCAAGTCTCATGGATATTTCCGTGATTTCTTAGAGAAGAGCATAACACTGAGCAATTAAGTACCTGAAACGTTGATTCAGATCTCATGCCTTAATTAGCAAATTACACCTTTGCGGAACTTTTCACAGAATGATAGAGGAAAAGAAAGTAGGCCTTTAATTAGTCACTCTAAGTTATCTCTGTATCGGAATTGTTATTTAATGAATGTCTCTGATTAAGTTTGTTTTATTAAATTATAAGATCTGAATCATACAATGAGACCTGTACAGACTTATGAATTTCAAAGGGGAAGGAAGTTAGTCCAATATGTGTCAGCTTGAGATCAAAATTTTTCATCTTTTTGCTGATGTGGTTATGAATTGTTGACTTTTTATTTTAGTAATAACCATAATGCTGTATGGCTACAGAATCACAGAATCACTAGGTTGGAAAAGACCGACGGGATCATCGAGTCCAACCATTATGTATGAAATAGTAGTTAATTCATAGGACTCTAATTTTTAATCTCTTAAACGTACTAACAACCCTTAAGACCAAGCAATTTTTACACAAAAGAGTTTGAAATATTTACTTTGCATTGGTCCACTTGGTGGGTTTTTCCTCATTGTCTCTGTTTTGATTAAAGCTTCAAGTTATAGGAAAACCGAAAAAGAAATTAAATTAGTTACATGGTATGGAACTTTACTGAGTTGATATAATAAGATAAAGATGTGTGCTGCCTTTCATTGGCAGAGTAACTGTGACAATCTGAGTACCTTCATCTCAGAGGAATCCTGATCACAGTCATATCCTTTACCTTTTCCATTAAATGTTTAAACATCTGAAAAGTTCTTTAAAGATCAACATTAAGCAATTTATGTCCTTAGAATTAAATGAGAAATGTTTCTGCACAGAAAATTCAGAATTTATTTGTATGGCTAAAGTTTTGACTTGTAACACTGAGGCATTCAAAATAAATATGCATCTTGAAAAGCAAGTTAAAAAGACTGTTGATTCATTATAATCCTGACAGTTTTTCTCTTATTCATGCTGTGTAGCAGGTTATCAAATTGCTTCCTATTCAACACCTCTGTAGCGATCATTCTCCACTTCCAGGCACAGCCCCTGTATGCAGGTGAGGGCACCATACCAGCCTCTGCAGGTCAGGCCTACAGAACCCACTACAAGTTGGAGAGGCAACCCTCCCCCCCCAATTTTATTAACTTGGTTTAACTGTAATAAACCAAAGATCTAGGAAAATAAAGATAAATTACATAAGGGATCTTTGGCAGAGAGAGGATGTGAACTGGGATCACATAAATTTTGATGGAATTGGAATACAGCTGTCCACATCACCCTTTTATTCCTGAACAAAAGCAACTACCTTTTTATGATGGCAAACAGCTGTCATCCATACTAGACCACAGGGCACTCCCAAGACCAAAAACAAGCTGTCACAATCCAACATGCAGTCAAAGTTTTCCTTCTGTTGTTTGCAAATGTAAAACTTCTGGGTAATGCCTCCCAAACTACTCGGCACAGGATTATAGTGGAAATTTCCCTCAGTTTTCACTACAGAATTATTATAGTAGCTATAATAATTGAAGCTATAAGACCCAAAAACATGTTAACACTGCCGTAGGACACATAAAAGTCATACAACAGCATTTTCACTGAGTGGGTGTATTCAACTCATTTAATAAAGATTGTGAGTGACTGCACCCCTTTTTTGGCTACGACACAACTCAAGGATAGAGAATTTTAATAGCATATTAGTCATCTGCCCAGAGGTGAAGTATTTCATAATGAATTGAATAGCCAGAAAATTGTGTATATGTGTGTGTTTTAATATTACTCTGTTCCTACAAATGAAGTTTATGCAAAACATCACAAAAGCTGATGAGTATACATCCACAACATGACTGAAATATGTTGTAGGTTGCGTTAGGGTGAGGTGTTAAATTATTTATTACATGTCAAGTTTGGGTTTTTACTTTTAATTGCTTTCCTTGTGCTTTGAAATTATTCCTGCCACTTAGTATGAAGCTACTAGTATAAAGGTCAAGAAAAATGTCACAAGGTTTTGTGTCTGCTGTACCACCTACCTTGCCCAATGAAGAAGGCAAAGGCTGGGTTATACAAGGAATATCCCCAAACATCTGTAGGCAGCAAACTGAGCTTTTCCCGTCTTCTAAAAACATCATGCAAGCTTGCCGTATGTACAAGTGAGGGGGAAGCAGGGAAGAATATGGTTAGTCAGAGGACTGGCAGTGGAACAAAGAATGTACAGAAATACCGTGCCCATTGACCACCAAGTCTGAATTGCTGGCAAGCACCAGAAGGCTACCTTTCCTTCTGTCTTGGATTTATCATGGCTGTCAATACTTCTGTGCTGTCAACTTGTTGCCAAGAAGAAATGGGAACGTGCCTTTTACACCCAGCTGGGACCTGAAATCAGCCCAGGGTCCAGCAGTCTAGGAAGGGCCAGCAGATCTGCAGTCCTGATTCCTTTACTCAAGAGGAATTCCTCTCAACCCACTTAAGCACATCTGGTACCACTGCTCCTTAAAAACCTCCAGAAGATACTGCCTTTAGAGCTTCATGTGCCTGGGGAGCCCCTAATTCTTCCTGTGGAAACAGCTGCTCATCTGGGGTTTTGCTCAGGGCATGAGGGTTGAGAGACAGCACACATCAGAGAATGTGTCCCCACTGGAGGATTACTCAGAGCATCCAGGTGCCAGCCAGGAGATGGATGTTAGGGTACTGCCTTGCAGGTCTAGCACTCCTCCTGCAAGTATGGATCTGTGAAAGCTGGCATGTTCCCTGCTGCTGAGAACAGCAGTCCCCAAGCCGGGTTGCCAAGCATGCTGGAGACCAAAAAAGTCCACTGCTTCACCTGGCCTTCAGGTGAAGGCATCTGAAATATGGCCAAGGACAGGCACACAGGATGTCTCTTGTGGTTGTCAGTCCCTCTTAACCAGGGAGAGAGAAAAAGAGGCAAAAGATTAAAAAAAAAGTCTTCCATATTTGGCTGAAGGGTGTTTAAAATTCATTGTGAGTGCCTTGGGCACCAGACATTAAGTTGGTATCTTTATATTTCATTTGTCTGGATTTCTACTAAATAGTTTTTAACAGGATTTTTACTGGTAGGTGTATCATTCCTGAGAACTAGTGACTACTGAGCATTTTAAAACGTATGGTGATTATCAACTATTTCTCCAACAGTCATGGCAAGCTTTGTTCTTGTTGGCAGTATGGAAATAATAAGAAGGTAAGACTGGAGTAGCCTTCTTGTCCATATCAGTGTGCAGTGCATTGTCATGAGCAGCTGCAAGTTGTTTTAAGAACAGTAAAAGCTGCAGATCCAAATACAAATATGAACTACATGTAGCTCTGCACATGGTAAAAGCAAGGATGTACTTAAACGTACTACTGATCTGAGATACGATGGTACAAATTATACCTCCGCTACCACATCTGAGATTCTTACATGAGCTTAAGTCTTATGTTTGATGTCTTAAGCACAATAATATTGTAATTTACAAATATGTGTCATATACAATTGCTTCCACAGTATCTATTTATTAATTGTCCAGAATGCACATATTGGCAGAAGCAGCTTTGGTAAACTCAGGAAACACTTTTTAGTTGATTCTGAATTTTTTTGAAACCAGCTCTTCCCATCTTTATATGCTTTTGAGTTATTCTCAATGCTAATGATCTTGAAAGGCTGTATGAAAACTTTTTAGGTTTTTTCAGATTTTGAAACTTCTTTGCAAAGACTGTAGTCTTGGTCATAGAAACATCTCCTGCATGAAATTTCAGAGTACCTAATTTCAGAGAAGTGAGAATAGCTTTTTTTGTTGAAAATCACCTTTCTGAATGCATGCCTTAGCGGAGGTATGCTATAATTTGCTCTTTGCGAAACTGGTGGAAAAATCTGTAGCAGTATAAGAAGAAATCATTTCTTTTTCATGTTAACTTGATATTTATGGAATTCTAACCCACTTGTTGCTGTTTCAGAAAGAATATATACAGTACTCTTTACCTATCTGGGAAGAAGCTTGCTGTCCTGATTTTTAATTATTGTTACTTAGGAACAGTCTCAAAGACAAAATTGTGCAGCATCAAAGCACCAAGCTACAAAAGACTTCAACCTGTCATGTATTGACTAATATCAGAGATAAATCCTACTGACTTCAAGCAGAATTAATATTAGTTTGTGCTTCTGTAACTACAGCTTACTAACAGAGACCATTGTTTATAAATTATACACTTCTACTTATATAAACCACTTTCACTTCATGTTATTGATTCTTTTGCACATCTCTCAGTCGAAACCAGCAGGAAAGGTGGTTGGCAAGGTACTAGTAGGAAGCTCAGAGATAAAGTAGAAGCCTCTAAATATTTTTCTTCATAAATTAAAGAGTTATTTTCCTTTCATTCCCTAAAATAAAAATGGTTCCTGGGGCTTATGCCTTGCATGTCAGAACCCAGATTTCTGAAATATTCCTCCTGATTTATGGTTTTAAGACTTATTCAAATAGACTCTGTTTTTTTTTCAAGAAGACATAGAAGTACATGGTTCACATGTTTTTTCAATCTTGTATTTTTTTAATTTGTATCATTTTGGATTTGTTTGGTCACAAAATAAGTTATAATCACAAGGCAATCAAAATGCACTTTTCCTTTTTTAAAAAATATTTCAGTGCCTATAATTGTAAATAACGACCAATCCATTGGCAGAGAAATCTTCAAAAGCTATGCAAGATAGTAATCATGCATGATAAAAATAATTTATTAAAGAAAGCATATTTCAATGTGAAGTTTCCACAGAATTTCACTGAAAAATGATATAAGATGGTGATGTCACAGTGTCCTATGTAAACACCATTATGTGTATAGGTCACACTATATTCACACAGCAGTAATAATAAAGTGTGAACAAACTCCTCAAGAAAGGTCAAATATTTTGCAGGAACTTTTGCACCTTACCCCACTGATGATTAATCAGCAGCAGGGCCGAAAGAGATTTAAGCAAGTTGTGTAACCCAGATCTAAGATAATCCCAGACAATACATACCATAACTTCTTTTGTAAAGGATCCCATAGCAACTTAAGTTACTTATGAAATTTCTGTTAATATGGTTTAAAATTTAGGTTAAAATTAATGTCTGGGTTTTTTTAAAGCATTAGTAATCTGTAATGAGTCATTGTTACTCATCTAAGCAACCTGGGTTTTGTGTAAAGGGGTGGTAGACTCATGCACTGCAATTGTACCTCTTCTGATTTTTTTTTAAAAATAAAATGACTAGCTAGCTTACCATGTACTTACTTGTCAGGTAAGAGGGAATATACCTTAAAATGTTATAAATAAGACTGGAAATATGAAGTTCAATCACAGTATTGCATAATCTTATGGATAATCATGGGAGATCTGCCAAACCAAACAGCACCTAGTGATTGTTCAGCAGACCACCTATACTCCTGCACAGGACTGCTATCTTTCACTGCAACTGAGAATGTAAAATAATAACTACTGTACTTCCTATGATATCAGAAAATGGGGAAATAAGGGAGACCTAGTGTGCACATGAAAAAATATGCCAAGTATGTCAAGGAAGAAGAGGATGAAATTATTTTGGCAAAGCCTTTGAACTCCCCTGTAAATGCATGCACACATGTGCATTGCTGTGTGTAAGTCTAAATAATCAATACAGACAAAGAAAGCAATAAATAAAGAAGAACCCAAGCCAACAAAAATACTATCTAAATAAAGTTCTTCCAGGATCCAATGTCCTGAATTTGCGGTAAGAAGGGCAAGAATAGAATCATCCACTTCAAATATATCAAATTTATAAGAACACTGGCATGTACAGAAGAAGCAAAAAAAAGATCAGCTGTGACACTGTAGAGAAAACACAGCAAACAAATACACACCTCAGCCTGTTACTGGGCAGACAACATAGGCTCCATTCTCCAGCTCCTTGGAACACAAAACATAGGCCAGAATCAGGCAAAAGCCTGGGAGTAGGAGTAGAACTAGACTTCCAAATACAGGAAGGAATGACTTAATCTTGGACACCAGTACTCCAAACCCAGCAGCCTGCAGTGGCTCTGAGGCACGCTAAACTGTAACTTTAAACACACATGGCTAAAGGCAAAGCATACAAGGTCATTTTTGTACCAGACACCAGCAAGAAAGGACAGACAGAGCCCCAGCCTGCCCCTGGGGACCAGGCTACACCACTCTGCCCACGCTGTGCTTCCCTTTGCCAGTCCAAACTCTGTCCATTGAAACTTTGTATGTTGCATTTTTTCTTGCAAAGTGCTTCTGAGCACTATGTAAGACCAGAGAAGTGGTGGGAGGAAAAAGAAATTAAATTAATCTTCCAGAGCTTCAGAAACTACTACATTAGGAGGGCTCAAAAATTACAAAAAAGGATGGGTTTACAACCCATTAAGTTGATAACTGTCTCCCTTCAAGGAAAATACACATTTGTCTTTCATAATCATCGTTTACTAAGCTTCATAGGCCAGTCTTCACCTCTGTTATTTTATGTATGTTTGCATGCATGTATTTCTGTATTTGGTACAAACACAGAAGCACAGAGACATATAGACTCCCCCTCCTTACTTTCCCTAGTCACATAAATGGTGATAATATTTTATCTAAAAGCCTCTTATAATAAATCTACTTTTAGTGCTTTTATTTAAATTAATGTCTGGAAATAAATTTGACAACCAGTACCTTATATCCATCCCCAGAAACCTCTGCAGGGACCTCTGTCCTAAAGTCAATTCAGTGCTCTCTAAAAATGGCCATATACAGAGGAACAGAAATTGCAGAGACACATATACTGAAAACAAGATCATTTGTATGAGTTTTTTATCAGTGTGAAACAGGCTCTCAGCATTATTTCAGCATTGATTTAGCTAGTTTCTTAGCTTTTAAATACTCATTGATCACACCCAGGAGCATGTGATGCTTTTCATATTCAGGAAATCTTCAAGTCTGATTTTGCTACACTTTTATTTGCTGGGCTGTGTTCATCAAGTGAAACCCTATGTAATATTAAGTAGTTAATTCTAGTCTTCAAATTGTGGCTGCATGAATGTCTCTGCCCCAGCTTCATGATGTCTCCCTGCTATGTCTGAATTTTGCATAACGACAGTGTATGATTTATACATAATATACATAACAACAGACATACATGTGTGCACATGCTTATATAAAGGAAAGGAAACATTTTCATCCTTTCATTCCTTGCTCAACAGGCGATTCAATTGAGGAGCAAAGGTCAGCACACCTGCTTTATTTATTTCCAAAACATGGATAACTTAAAGAAGTCTTAGACAATCATCTATTTTTACAGTATTTCTGTCCACCTTAAGCAGCAAGCAAAGTGAAAATTCTGTGAATTATTGTGTCGCTGCATGTGTGCAAGGCCTAATTTTCAGCACTGAGTACCTTTATGAGTTCACATTTTCCCAATTTACTTCTCATTGTGGACACGATGAGCAATGATGCCTGGTTTCAAATGAACTTTCCAGACCAATGCCTCTTCTTTTGAAAGCAATAGTTTTGCCATTAACAATATAACATGCTTCGTATTTGTCTCTGACATGAAAAAGAATGTGACAAATACAGCTATTTTCCCTCTACACCACATAATTAATATAATCAAGCGAGTTGTTTGAAGTCATACCAATAAAATAATGATTCTATTACTCTTCAACTGATTTCTTGCCTGTCAGTATTTAGGGAAAGCTTTCATTTTCTACAACATAACTCATCAAAAATCAAATAAACATTCTGTTAAAATTCCAAAATTAAGCCATGAGTAGAACAAGTGAGCACTTTTTGTCTGCTCTGGCATACTTTATAAGCACTTTAAATGCAAATATTACAGCTATACACAGCATTTCCACATGCTAATATTTACAGTTGGAATTTGTCACATTTATCATATTATAATTTCTCTGAATTATGAGTACAGCATCAGACTGGAAAGAGTAGAAACGGGAGAAGAGAATAGCCAACAAGAATCAACAGTTAATTTCTATCAAGCCTAAATAATTAAACTATGATATTATTGCAATAATTGACTTTTGTCTACTCCATAGTCTTTTTTTTCCTTTTAACACCCAGATTATCTCTGCTCTTTTGGAAGTATTGAGTTCTGAAGGTTTGATTTCTCTATCCAAACAACATGTCCCTCCCAGACAACTGAACAGAATTCTTCACCAACATTCCGAATACACAGGTAACCTTAGAGTTAGAGGGGGTCATTGTAACAGTAGTGAGAATATCATTAGTCATTCTCCCTGCAGAATTTGTTCCACTCCTCATAACTGCAGGATTCTCAGCAGCCTGACTTGATCTATTTGTATTACAGGAGAATTTTTCATACTGTAAACGTAGCTGTTGGGTCGAGTAAGAAATATTGTATGTTAAATATTTGGGTACAAATTTTGTAAAAGTACAAAGTACATTCAGGCTACTGAAAGAATGTTGCGATGTCCTCCACAAATAAGTACAGTGAACTGAGCATATAGGAACACAATTTTTTTCAAAATTTTTTTTCTGTCTCATACTGTACAGAAACTAAAATTTTCCAGCAAATGCATCTCAATTTTGCACCTCAGTAACCCCTGGAATCCCTCCAAACTAATTTTTTTTTTTTTGAGAGTATGTTCTTTAAATTGCACATTGCACTTTGGAAGATGACAGAAATCACTAGGCAGTTCAGTAGTATAACTGAAGGAAATCATATAGGGATTAGAGTGGATGACAATCTGAAAAGTCAAAGCTTTTAACAACAAACAAAAACCCCATAATTGAACCAAATGAATACAAACAAAAATCCCCTGCAGATCACTGTCCTTGTTGGAAATAAAGAAATGTGAAATCTCATTTATTCTCTTCTAGATCAGCAGCTGCAGCTACTCCTTCTCAAGTCTCATCTTCCTCCAAAAAACACCTGCAATGTGCTTCCATGTTTTTCAGATCCCAGTCTTTATGCTCCCTTTTTTGCTATGCATACCTAGGCAAGAGGAAGCCAAATGTGCAGTGTAATGACAGAGTGGACAGGACACATGTGCCAAACCTCCAACAAATCAGGTATCTCTAGGATGGTAGTTGAGCCCCCTGTTACCTGCCCTGACATTTATTTTAACAAAACCCATAAGAACTATGGATCTTCATGCATTCTTCTGTCAAATTTGGTTAGTATGGACCAATATTTAACAATTTATTCAGGAAACCTGGAAGATATAGAATGAGACAGGGCACAGCATAAGCTCCACATTACAAATCAGGAAAAGAAACTTATTCTGGGACATTATGCAGAGCAGTGGTATATCCCAGAATTGGGAGCTGATTGTTCTAACATTCATTACAGTTTAAATGATGTATCCATTTTGTATTTGACTTTTTAAGACAGATTAATTGTAAATCAGTCACAAAACAAGAATGATAACAGACTGGGGAAAAGTGATCTATAGAGTAAAAAGTAAGAGGCATGGGTATGTCTAACTTGGATTAAAAAAATGGAAGGTTATGTAAAAAAGATTTTAAGAAATTGATCAGTTGCTCTCCATGTCCAGGAAAGAAGAGACTGTCTTAATTAGCAGCAAAAAAATTTGGAGAAAACATTAGGAAAAAAAAAATGTGCTGATGGAATCAGTTAAAGGCTTTCCAAGACATTGCACAATCACTTACCATAGAGGCTATTAACTGCAATTTACACAAGGACACTCTCTTGTAGGGACTTCCAGTTTTACATTTCTGTCACTGCATCTTAAACATTTTTAATGTGGGGAGATTCTAGAGATGCACTAGGCATCACTATAGTTACAGTAGCACAAATTGTCCTCCATTTGCACAGTTTGTTGAGTTTCTAAAATGCAAATCTGTGATCTAGTAACAAATCTGAGAAAAATCCAATTAAGAAAATGTAAGAGTTGCCATAGGCTTCAGTTAATTTAGGCTCAGGATCTTAATGCAGGAAGGTAGCATACTTAGGCATTTCAGCATCAATCACGGAGAAATTATCTTTGTTCATGCTCTTTATTTTACTAAAACAGTGTAACAAAATCAAGTTAAACAAAGGAAAACCAAAATATTTCTAAAGATTTCCCCTTCTCTAGATTCTAGTGTGAGGATTAAAGTAATGAAGGTTAAGCTATTCATCAAAATTGATGTAATAATTTACCAATAAAGATTAATAGTAACCTTCATTTTTGCTAATTTCCCTCCTCACATTCCCCCAAAATACTTATTTTAATATTAGTGAATGACTGTAGAGACAACTCTTCATTTACATTTACATTTCTTCTGTAAATGAAGAGTCCTTCCATGTAAGGCAAACTGGTCTGAAACAGTTTTGTTTTTCAACTGGGATATTGTAAAGTTTCAGTCCTACAAACCGGTACATCTGTAGACAATCCTAAACCACAGTGGGGCTTACTAATTTCAAATGAGACATTTGCATGAGTGAAAACCTATGAGGAAACATTTTCAAAGATTAGAACTTAGAATTAAATTCTTAACGTAAGAATTGAAAAACACTCTTTCTTGCTTATTATGCCAGAAATGACACTTTACTACAAAGCCCTTTTTAAGTTTTAAAAAATGCAGAGTCTGGAATATAGTTGATATTTTATTTTTTTAAAAATGCATTACAAGAAATGTAATGTATAATAAGTTTATAAATACGGCATTTCATTCACATTAATTAACCCATTCATTTTAATATATAAGAGTGTATGAAATTTGTGGAGTTTTAGGCTTTGGAAAAAAGAAAATATCAGATTTGTTCTCCCTCTTAAATATATGCTTCATGTCTATGTAACACGTCATTTCTTGTCCTTAAAACATTAGTCAGATAATAAGTAATTTATGACTACAATCCTGTCAACTAAACTACTAAATGAGCAACCATTTAACTTTGACACAGGAGGAACTGAAATTGCCGATATGCAGGAGGAAGACGTGCACTTGCAGAAACAGCAAAGGTATAGATAGAGAGACCTCATATGTTTATGTTCAGCATAAATACTTTTTTAACATAGCAATTGAAAGGCGGATCAAAGGATCAATCAGAATGCAGAATATCCCAGTTGTCTAGTGAAGTCTGCCTATATTAATCTCTTAATACTCTGCTTAATTTTCAGGGAAGTAATCTCTCTAAGTCTGGTGCTTTCAATGTCACAACTTATGGTACATAAGTCACATTGCTTGGCAGCTTTGAAATTGTTCTGATTGATAATGTAATGCAGCTATGTTAGTGTGAGGATTTATGGTCTTGCGGAGTCAAAGCCCTTATAACAGGCATTTCACTAAGCATGTAAGAAGTCCAATAGGAGCAAATATTACTGGTATATGAATATAGCATTATTTGCTCCCATTGGACTCCCATGCAAAATGTGTGGCTGGATCTGAAGCCAAGGATTACATATATAAGAGAGGAAAGAAAGGAAATTCCACAATAATGACTAGAGCACAGTCAGAGTAAGTACACAGGTGCCAAGGCAGCAGCGGTTTCCTGAACCACAGCAGTGAGCTGCACAATTTGATGTTATCATATTTGGTCTCCAGTCCATTACTTAGAGGATTAAGGGCTGGAGAAAAGCACCTCCAAGCAGACTGTGCCAAAACTGCACCACTAAAGGAAGTCAAGCTTGCACACCTCAAAATTAATGCATCGCTTGCGCATTCAAAAGATTTCAAAATCAGCAAATGTCTCCCTTTGCTAAAAATTCCAATGCCAGAAGATATATGATTGACTCAAAGCAAAGAGCATTTCAAGTGAATCATACATCCAGGCAAGCCCAGACAGGACACAGTTAAGTATCAATGGGCCATCATAATGGTTATCTCTCTTTAGGAACTTCAGTGTCAACAAAACCCCTGGCAAACACAGACCAATCTCACATTCCGGGCTCAGACCTGTACTCTTTCCCATGGTAAAATTCCCACAGGTAGCAGTGGAAATTTTATGTTAAGATCTGTGCAGCTTTGCTGTTCGTGTGAAGGTCAGAGCTGAGTCTTGCTGTAGAGAACAAATAGTAACACACATATTCATGCTGTTCAGTGCTGTCCCCTCACTAGAGAGCTTCCAACAGAGTACCTGGGTAATAGAGGACAAAGGAAAAGGACGAATGTGGTCTTCTCCTGATGCAGTTTATGGATCAGCTTATTGACCCTCCTTAGTTACTACCACCATGATCAAGTCACTCAACTGAAGTTTTGTCCAATGCTCAACATTTATTTTCTACTATTCTTGAATGCTAATTGGTTAATTTACAAAAATGCATAGATAAAATGCAGTGCTCAGCTCCTAGAATTGGAGGCAAAGCTTTATGGCCAACATGGTGAGGATGTTGATCTATAATAAGCCAAAACTGACTTACTTACAGCTTGGGCCAGTGTTCCTACAGCTAAGCATCAGCAATTCAGGTTTATGGAAATACATCAGACAGCTGTCCCTGTCCAGTCATTAACTAAAACTCACTCTAATTCTTCGATGAGCCATGATTTTCCAATAAATGCAGCCATAGGGTCCCTTAAAATGGAAGTCAGCTGATGAGGAGGTGATTTCAAGAGCACTATTGGAGAAGCTATCTGGTATATAGAACAGTTAAAACTGACTGAAGTTAAAGATGAGGGATTTTATCTATTCACATGTTTTTCTGTAGTTTCCACCACTGGACTGATAGTATCACATTCAATCCAGAAAGTTTGAGAGCCTCCACCAGCAGGATTGTCATACTACTTCAGTGAGAATGCAGATATTTTTCTTATAGCTCTGTTTGCCCACTTAGAGGCAGTTCTCCTCACTGAAGGCAGTTTTATGTGGTGAGACAATGCTTTGCACAATTGCTATAAAATGCGTTGCATGAGCTTTAAGACTTATCCATAAAAACTTCAGAGATTGTCAGGCAGAATATAAAAGTAAAATCGTGCTTACAAATGATCATTAAAAACCCTGCAGCTTTTCTTTCAAAGGGGAGGCGTCTCTCTGTTATTTATTGTCAATGAAAACATTAGTTTGTACTCCTTCTAAAAATGGCCACATAATTGTTTTGGTGCCAAAATCCTCCCATTTTCCACTCCACCTACGGCTGCAGCAGATAGATGTAGCAATGGCAAAATGCTGCCACGCTTCTGTGGAATTTTGTGGATAATGGGATTGTTTTTCACAAAGCATTTTGGGACATTCATTGCTGAAGCTACTGTCCAAAAATTAGTGGAAGGAACTTGGACTGTTAATAAAAGCAGTTCAATGTAATCAGTATATAACTCTACTTCAATATTTATTAACATTTAAATTAAGTAATAAGATAAAATGTATGTTAGCATTTTACATTAATCAATAAATGAAAACTAAAATGAAAGGTCATCCATGGCATGAAAGTAGAGTTTTAGGATGCAGTAGCCATTGTAGCACAAATGTGAAGAGAACTAAGCTCAGTCACGGTGGGTCACCAATTTATCTGAAGAATTCTCCTGATATGATCAAGCAATAATGATGTTTCATCTAGAGCTCCAATGATTAGCCATTATGCTGGCTTTTGTAGAGTTACTTCAATTAGGAAGATGAAACGATAATATGGATATTTTTTTGTTTTCTGGATATATTTTAACATATGTATATATACATGCAAAGTTGTTTTTCCTGAAACATAGCTGAAATGAACAACAGCAGCAAATTTCAGTCAATAGTTGGCATAGAGGGCCAACTGCATTTGAGAGGATCATACTCACAATTGCTTCCTTTGCTGGTTTTGTTGATAATCAATTCCCTCCTCCTTGTGATTTCACAACTAGTACTAGTTAAATCCCTGAAACTACACGTCTTAGCTCTGCTGTAACTTTCCAGCCAGGGCTACTCACAGCTGCATTTAATTACTCCATCCAGTCATCCTGGCAGAAAGAATGGCATATGTATCTGTTGTCCCTAACCAAATCACCAGCTGTCTCTAGTTCACCTTCTGATAGCTGGCAGCCATTGACACTCTCCAGAGTAACAATTCCATTCCTACAACTGCTTTTTCTTCCACTGAATCTGGCAAAACATCACTAGGTCTAACAGCAGAAGTGTAGACGTACAAAACAGGTTCAGGCAACTACATTTTATAGGCAGGGATGAAAAAAAATACAATCAGAAGGTATGATATAATTACAGGGTAATAAAACTATAAACACTGTTAATACATTAATTTAATATTTGGCTTTCTTCTCTGGGTATGCAAATCCACAGATGTCCAATTGTTTCCATTTTAGGTTGGAAAAAGGTATATATTTTTTTACTGATGTCTATGAGTAGGTAAACTTTTCATAAGTGACACAGAATAAAAGGTATCAGAAATATTACCAAGGGAAGCTGATCTCCCCACAGAGTAGGCAAAGAGTTCATTTGTCTGAGCATGAATACAAACTCTACTGGAGGAAATGTTTATATAAAATTAGGGAGGGCAAACTCTTACTGCTACTATAAAATTGTTCACTAAATCCAACTTTTTCATACCTTTCTGAATATCTGTAGTGAAATTCTGAAACCCTTGGACCAGACATTAGTTCAAATGAAGCATATAAAATCATATTTGTCACCATTGTCCCAGATAAAACTTTCTCATGCTGAAAGCCAGGTCTCCTTAGAAAAACAGAGGGGGAATCATTCCAGCTCTAATGTCCAGAGAGGCAAGAAAGTCAGCTAATAACAGTGTGACCAGTGAACAGAGATTTCCTTTTGTTCCTCCTGAAGAGACAACATTTGCAGGAAGAAGCAGCATGACACAGTTCTGTAACTCATGGCAGAAAGGGCTGGGTGGTAGGGAACAGGGCTGAAGGGAGACAAGTGGGTGGGATAGAGGATTTGTTCCAAGGAATGGCTGAAGATGAGGAAAAGAAGGAGAGAGATGGAAGCAAGGATAGTTATGGGATTTGGAGAGGCATCAGTTATCATTCACAAAATTCACCAAGCCTTATTGCCATCAGAAAACCCACAGAGATTTGTCAGTTGCTGGATTGAATAAAGTGAGTAAACATAATCCTCCAAGAATACTAGCAGTTTTTATAACTGGAATGAGTCTGGGAAACTTGTTTTGATTTGCTTGATTTAAACTACTTCCCCAAAGAAGTAACGCAGAAACTTCTTGGGAGCTGGGCACACTATTGTTCTTTGTTTACTCTTTTTGCAAACTGGAAATTCAAGCACAAGAAAAAAAGTTTTGTATGAAGAAATAAACAGCAATAGCATTTAAAATGTTGATCTTGGGTGTCAAAGAGAGAGCTTATGTGTCTTTTTCTTGTTACAACAAATGCAAAGCTGCCATGAAGCACTCCACCCCTTATTTAAAGCAAGAGTTTCAGAATATGAAAATCACCCAACAAAAAGCTGTTTATGCCGCCTACAGAAGACAGATGTGTTCCAAGCATGCTCCATATCACTTATCAACAATAACATGCCGGCAATTAACTCATGGTTTTGCTGAACTCTGAAAATTCTGTTGCAGCTTTTCAGAAAAAAAACCCAAAACAACAACAAATCAGCCAACAAACTCGCAAAGTCATATTAAAACATTTGCATACAAACACAGTACTGTATGGAATTCTGCATATGCTTATTACAAATAATTGTGAATTGCTGACAGGTAGGATAGAAACCTTTGAATGACAACAAGTAAGATAAAACCACTGTTTAAACAGCTAGCCACTAGAACAATGAAGTTTAGGGATTATCCTGCTGGGGTTTAGGGAGGTGATCTCATTTTGTCCACGTGAGATGGAATGAATATGCCATCCTGTGGCTCTCACTATGTTCTCCAGAACCTTCATGGTGTTTTTCTGCATAATTGCTGGTGGTGTACAAATTGAGAACAAAACCACTGTATTTTTAAGATAATTAAATGCCCCTTTGCAGATTATGACTTTGAAAATTTATCATTTAAGAATGGGTCTGATCAGAGGACACATCCTAAATCCCTTCCATGTGGGCAGCAATCTTCTCACAAACCATTTTACCCCACATTTCATTTGAAGAGGACGTAGTACTTGTTTTCTTTTCTAACAACAGTATGATGTCAGATTTGGGGCAACGTTTGAAAAGAATATGAAAAAGGGGACAAAATGAAACAATTGAAAACTACCATTTATGAAGCAGTGGCTATAAAATTCCATCTTTTCAGCTATACACTTCCAAATGTTACTGTGAAAATCACAGTGTCCTTTGCTAAAATAAATTATCTGAAAACACATTTTTACAGTTACTTATAAGGACCAGAATACTCTTGTACCATACCGACTTAAAAGAAAAACTGAAATTTGTTTTTAAAAAATCTGCAGAGAATTCAAGTTGATAACATTTTTTTGCAGAAATTTCTCTCTGTATACCTATAAAATATGTATACACATAGACGCATGAATTTGTATATATGAAAAAAAAAAGCTCCAGCCTTACCTACAGAGAAAATCTGGCAGTCACATAACAATGAAGTGAGATGAAGCTTTTAGTCATAATGAGGATCAGATTATAAAAGAAAAGAAGGTGAAATCTGGAAGCTAGTTCCTACTCGAAAAATCACAACCGTGCAGAAGGATGTAAGTTTCTCTATGAATCAGCCAAACATCAGATCTCTGGAGATAATTAACTGCCTGAAAATAAATGCATCTGGAATCTTTTTGAGGAATAGGAGGTAGCAGAAATATGGAAGCAACATAAATAAAGCCAGGAACCTTTGGTAGATAACCGCTATAAACAATTTCACAATTCCTTGGTAAAAATCAGTGACTACTGAACACAAAGCAAAGAAAGTAAAAATTCTAGCAGCAGAGGGTGCTTTTTGATCTACATGAGTAAAGCAAAAAGAAATCACAGAATTACTGAAATAGTAGTATCACATTTTTTAAAATAGAAGTACAACATCTTGTACAACACCAGCAATTATGGAGAAGGGGGCAATCCTTGCAAGAAGAGAGTGGGGAAAAAAGCCTTCCCTGCTAGAAATGATTAAAATTAAGGCAGTGATTCAGAGCAGATCTGCCAAACATAAACCTTTCCATTCAAATATACAAAGCAGAAGTACTGGCTTTTGGGGAATATCTTTCTGCATTTCAGTGCGTCATCAGCACACAACTTGAAAAGAACCTCAGTTGGCCCCTATTGCATGCTCTGAGCAGCCTACCCATTCCTCAGGTACCCCTGATGGGTCACTGCCAACTCAGTTCTCTGGTGACAGTCAGAGGTCTCACATAAGTGAGGAGATTTGTCCTAACCATACTCTGTTTCAATTACAGCTAGAGTGTGGTTTTACTCCTCATCAAAATGATCATAAGTAGGTGGATTTTGAAAGGCCCTAGGTTCCTTTCTACTACTCTACACTGATACTGAGAGATGCTCCTAGAATTTATCATGAAACCAAAGCCAGTGCACAGCAATGCTGCTCCTCTACAGCTGCCCCTGGCAGAAGAGCTGGGTTTTATTTCTGCTGTATAAATAACACATGGAACATCTTCTCCACCCTCCTCTGCTGACTGTTTCTATCTCCTGTGGGGTGAGATTTCTTTCTGCAATGTCTGCGTAGACCCTGGGAGAACAAAACCGGGCTACCACAGATTTCTGCGAAAGAAAGTGATATACATTTTTCCACTGGATTTTTTAGAGCTAACTTACCAGTTTTGAGCTTACTGTCTCCTAATTTACATACCATGACGTCTAGTTTGCTTACACAGATGCAAATATCGTTGGTAGAAGGAAGTCCGCCTGTGGATTATCATTTCATCTAATTCATTAATTTTCTTTTTTATAGTCCCTTCAGTCCTCAGTACTATGATGATTTTCTTTTCTCCCTTTATGAAGTTTTCACTGATAAGGAGGCAAAAATGCTGTAATCCCAAAGACAGAAAATGACACATTTGTTCTATTGGGTCTCCTCTTTTAATTTTCCTTAAAACTGCAGGTTTTGCTGCTTCGTATTACCTCTGCCTTTCCTCTGCCAGCCATTAGCAAATGATGGCAGGGAACCCAGTCTGAATATGCTTTATAATATTTTTTATTCCACTCATCTCATAGTAGCCATTCTGGGAAGACAGCAAGGAGGAAATTTTGCACATGCTGGAATTTTCAGGAACATATTCACTGTATATAATGACTTTTCTAGAATTATGACTTAATAGAAATGAGAATTATCTTCTTACATCCATAGGCATTGGAAATATAGCCTCTCTGTTCATCTACTATTTAAAAAAACCCATATACACAGGTAGGATAGATTCCATTCCAAAGGACTCACGGTTCAGCCCCAAGAACACGATGGAACATAATCCATCATTCTGGAGGTGCTCCCAAGTACGCATAGCCACATCTCATGTAATAAGGCAAGGCAGTGCACAGAGGTGACATTAGGTGGTTCATAGAGCCATAGACTCAGGGGTTCTTTATGTCACCAAGACTATTCAGCCTGTTCTTTCTGAGTGATATCTACCAAAATTAGCCTTTTGTAGGTCCAGCACAACTCCGGATTTGGACCTGGTGAAGATGCATGGGCTGTCTCCTCAAAAGTGCTCAAAGGCCACTCTCAGGGCCAGTTCAGCTACCTGCACAGACAGCAGAACTGTCAGTGCAGCCCCTAATCCAACCAAGAACTGTTTTCCCTGAATCTGTCTGGTATGTGACAGATGCACTCTCTGGAGGGCATTAGATTCATTTATATATGCTGTCCACAAGTTGCCTTCAAAATCACCATGTGGAAAGGAAGATCTGAAAGACTTGCTTGGTCCTAGGCTTCTCTCAGTCACCCAAGAGTAAGACAGTGGCAGACACTCATCTTTGGCAGCTGAGCCTCTATGGTAGCAAATATTCTGGAACAGTTAGATGACTCTGGTCTAGAAAGCCAGAAAAAAACCTTGGCATCCTTTAAATATCTCCATCAACATCCATTAGCAAATAATGCTCAGGAAACCCTGGGACTTCGTGTAAGATTGCTTCTGTTATTCTAGGCTTTCTCTTTATTATTTCCAGGCTGTCACTTAACTTCTTCATTCTCAAGTGAGACTGTTCTGGTCTTTCTACCACATCCCAATACAACTCCACTGATAACTAAACACTAGCTAGAGACAGAAATGTTATTGATGTGACTCATTTTTCAATGGCACTGATTTACTAAATCCATTATCTTCCCACCAGTGATGAATAACTGATGGGAAAGTAATTGACCAGCAAGATGTTACATATGAACCATGCCAATGCAATTGTCTGGGTCTTCTGACAATCTTCGAAAAGAAAAATTACATAAAAAAAGAAGCAAACTCCTCCGAGCTCATTATTAGGAACAGATAAATGAGTTTGTCCAAGAGGAGAACCAGCATGATTAGCAGTCTGAAATCTAAATCTAAACACCTGGAGGTGCTTCAAGCCTTCCTCTTCTCCTCAGACCATTTATTTAGTGCTGACAAGTCACAGGCACAGTGACTGCAATGTTTTCTGGTGAGTCACATCCATGAAAGTTCCTGGCATGCAACATCTAACAAGTAAATCCTCAAATAATCTTGGTCATGGTGCTGCCAAAGGGCAGACCTGAGAGTTCTGCAGGAGGGTACTTAAGGGGCAAGAGTGTTAGAGATAGCAGCATGTGGACATGGGAAAGATGGTCAAATTCCTTCCTTAGGATATAGGAAAAGCTTTGGCTTTCCTTGAATTTCTTCGTTGAGGGGGATGAGCAAGGAAAAGCAGTCTAGCCAGAGTCCTGTTGGAGGCTAGGTAGGAAAATGAGCATCTTTACAAAACAAGCAAAGGCTCATAGAGATGATCTCCATATGATAAACAACAAACTATAAAGTGTTGCAGGACAATATCATGCTATCTCCAGGGAAGAGGTATTATGATATGGATGCAATAGCTAAATGGCTCTTGACTGGAGGAAGGGAAGTCCAGAGTTCCCAATTATTAAAGGATGGCTTCAAAACACATACACCTTGCACATATGTGTGAATTAGGGTGATCAGGAAGGGACCAAACTAGGAATTTTTAAGATGTTGCTTTTTTCATGAGAAAAGGACAGTTCATTGAAAACAAATCTTTACCAGGAAAGGGGCAAGTTTGAGGACTGTCTCTTCACACAGTTTTCAACCAGCTCTCCAAAATATTTGGTTTAAAATTTTGTAACTAGAAATACTTTATTTAAGTTGGAAAGAAATCTGTATTGTTAGTGAGAGTAAACTGAATTTCTTTAAATTTAATTAATTTAAATCTAGGAATCTTTTATGTGTAACTAGTATAAATCAGTATGAGGAGTTTAAGTGCAATAAAACCATCTCAAATTGTACAGAAATGGATGTATTTGAATGAATGTTACTAGTTTGCAGTGTTCATTAGCAAAATCAAAGGATCATAGAATCGTTAAGGTTGAAAAAGACATCTAAGATCAAGTCCAACCATCAGCCCAATGCCACTGTGTTTACTAAACCGTGTCCTGAAGTGCTACATCTACATGTTTTTTGAATACCTCTAGGGATAGTGACTTCATAGGCAGCCTCTTGCAGTGCTTCACCATTCTTTTAGTAAAGAAATCTTTCCTGATACTGAATCTAAACCTTCTCTGGTGCAAATTAAGGCCATTTCCTCTTGTCCTATCACTTGGTACCTGGGAGAAAAGACCAATACCTGCCTTGATACAATCTCCTTTCAGGGAGCTGTAGAGACTGATGAGGTCTTCCCTTAGCCTCCTCTTCTGCAGATTAAACATCCTTAGGTCCCTCAGCCACTCCTCACAACCCCTGTGCTCCAGATCATTCCTCAGCTTCATTGCTCTTCTTTGGAGAAGCTCCATCAACTTAATACCATAGAATCATAGAATCACTGGGTTGGAAAAGACCTTTTGTATCATCAAGTCCAACCATTCCTATCAACCACTTAACCATGTACCTGAGCATCTTATCTACCTGTCCTTTAAACACCTCCAGGGAAAGTGACTCCACCACCTCCCTGGGCAACGTATTCCAATGCCCAATGACCCTTTCCATGAAAAATTTTTTCTTGATACCTAGTCTGAGCCTCCCCTGGTGGATCTTGAGGTCATTCCCTCTCGTCCTGTCCCCTACCACTTGGAAGAAGAGGCCAGATCCCTCCTCTCCACAACCTCTCTTCAGGTAGTTGGAGAGAGCAATGAGGTCTCCTCTCAGCCTCCTCTTCTCCAGAATTAACAACCCCAGCCCTCTCAGCCGTTCCCCATAAGACCTGTTCTCCAGCCCCTTCACCAGCTTCATTGTTCTTCTCTGGACTCGCTCCAGAGCCTCAACATCCTTCTTTTGGTGAGGGGTCCAGAACTGAACACAGGATTCAAGGTGCTGTGTCACTAGTGCCAATCCACTCAAGAGTATTGACAGAGCTGGCAGATGTGGTTGCCAAATCCCTTTCCATCATCTTCTAGCAGTCCTGGGGAAGTTGTTGTACCCATCTACAAGACGGGTCACAGGGAGGATCTAGGGAACTATTGTCAGTCTGACCTCAGTGCCAGGGAAAAGTCATGGAACAGGTGACCTTGAGTGCTATCATGAAGCACATGCAAGTGATCAGGCCCAGTCAACATGGGTTTACAAAAGGCAGGTCCTGCCAAACAAACCTGATCGCCTTCTGTGATAAAATGATTCAACTACTGGATGAGGGAAAGGCTGTGGATGTGGTCTTCCTGGACTTCAGTAAAGCCATTGACAGAGTTTCTCACAGCATTCTGCTATGGAAACTGTCAGCCTCTGGCCTGGACAGGCGCACACACTCCTGGGTGGAAAACTGGGTGGCTGGCTGGGCCCAGAGAGTGGTGAAGGGCCCAGAACTGAACACAGGATTCAAGGAGCGATTTCACCAGTGCAGAGTACAGAGGGAGAAAAACCTCCCTGGACCAGATGGTCATGCTGTTTTTGATACAGACCAAGATGCCATTGGCCTTCTTGGCCACCTGGGCATACTGCTGGCTCATGTTCAGTTTCTGTCAACAAACACCCCCAGGTCCCCCTCATCCTGGCAGCTCTCCAGCCAGACTCCTAGTCTGTAGCACTGCTTGGGGTTGTTGTGCCCCAAGTGCAGGACACGGCATTTGGCCTTGTTAAGCCTCATGCCACTGGTCTCAGCCCAGTGGTCCAGCCTGTTCAGATCCCTTTGCAGAGCCTCCCTACCCTCCAGCAGATTGACACTTCCATGCAGCTTAGTGTCATCTGCAACCTTCTTGTAGTGAAAGGCCCAAAACTGAATCAGAATTTGAACTCAGTCAACCAGTACTGAGTTCAGGGGGATGTTCCCTTCTCTGCTCCTGCTGGCCACACCATTTCTGATACAAGCCAGGATGCTGTTTGCCTTCTCTGCCATCTGGGCACACAGCTGGTCCACATTCAGCTATCTGTAGACCAGCACCCCTAGATGCATTCCAGACACTCTTCCCTAAACCTGTAGTGTTTTGTGGGGTTGCTGTGACCTTTATATACTTGTAGTATCTACTTACATTGTATAAATATAGGACTGAGCACTACCACACTTGCCCCAGAAAAATGCAATTCTGATGAGAAGAGTTAAGAATTAGATTTGCAAGAAAAGATGCAAGCATCATGTAATTTAATAATATAAAAGGCAGAAAATGGATTCTAAGCAGGCAATAAAAGACACAAAACCATGTAGAGATTTGGAGGAAAGAGCTATGAGTAAATTAAACTGAAATTTCTTCCTATCGGTTTAATGTAAGAAGTGCATAGGCGTAATTTTTGTGAGAAGTATATGCTGTTTAGCTTGTATGCTGTTATTCTGGTTAGAATATGTTATGGGAGGGAAGGTAGATTTGTCTGTTAAAGGGCAAAGACACAAATATAACTTTTGTATCGCTTTAAGTAACATTATTAGGCTGAAGATCTTATAAAAGAGAAGACAAGCGTGAGTAATTTGATTCCATCAGTACATGTCAACCCTGTGTCACAGACAATAAGCCTTTAGACACCTGCCCAGCAAAAGAGAAATGAAAAAGAAAATAAAATATAAATGGCATTAAGTGGTACTTGAAATGGCCTAATACAGGCAATTAAGACTTGGTGAACAGATAAAAAATATGGAATCAATTTTTTTTAAAGGGGATGGAGCAGGGTGGAGGAGAAAAAAGTCTGATTTTAAGAAACATTATCTGAATCATTATGCAGTTGGAGTCTGTGGGCTGAGCTTGGGTCTGTTCCACCTGCCTTGCACCAGTTCCAGTAGTTTTATACATTTCAAAACCTACTTCTGCTGCCCATCAAATTATGCCTTTGGTGTAAGGAAATCCCCAGCAGTCAACCTTTAAAAGTTTCCTTCTGGGCTTATCTGTAACAGGCAGGGACAGTGAAAAGGAGTGTGGTTTGAGACATCCACAGGGTCTTTTGAATCTGGAGTGTTTACCTGGGGACAGAGTCTGTGGGCATTAAATCACTAGCCAATTTACTTTAATTTAGGCAGGCGACTGTTATCAGCTAGCTTCAAAATACGACACATAAATATTAACCAAAGACCAACCACAGGAAGAAAGCAAGCTGCACTTTATACCTGCAGGTAAGATAAGTTCACTGTTCATGAATGCAAAATTAATAGACTGATTATTTTAAAACAAGTCTCTTCCTTAGATTGCAAGGAGATATACAGAGGGAGCTGAGTTTCAACTGAATCCAGTGAACTCATGCTGAGTTACACAAGCACAACAGTCAGGGAAGGTATGTGAAAGACCAGAGGAGGCAGAAAACAAAAAGGAGGAGGATGATTCAGCAGAATATTTCTTAAAATAAAGTGATGCTATGCAAAGGCCAGGATAGTTCTTGTTTTTGTAAAAACAGTTCATAACAGCATAAGCGAGCAGTACATGGAAGGGAAACAAGGAGGGCAGTTCTGGCTGGTGACATTGAGGACTATCTAGCGAACATAGATTAGCATTCCTGGAAGTGTTCATGGCCAGACGGGATGGAGCCTTGAGCAGACTGATCTGGTTGGAGGTGTCCCTGCCCATGACTGGAGGTTTGGGACTAGATCCCTTCCAACATAAACCATTCTATGATTCTACAATTCTAGTATGCTGTCAAAAGCCTTGAAAGGTGTGTCAAAAGTTGCACAATAGTACACAGTTTTGTGAAGGTACCAGAAAATCCAAAAGTCCATAGGATATCTTAGAAAGACTGCCAGTAAAGCCAGAACTCACCTTAACACCAAATTTTGCATAAAGACCTTCTAGTGCTGTTCCCCACCCCACAAAACAGAGGGCAAAAATTCCCAAAGCCCCACGCTTCACTGACAGCAAGCATGGAACTGTACCTTTCAGAAGAGAAACAAAGTAGCCTGCCTTTAGTATTGAAGGTTTTATCCAAATGATAAATGAAATAGATTATCTGAAAAGAAAAGGAACTCTGTAATGAAATCTATATTCCAGTTTTCAGCTTGTGCTGGTAGTATAACGTACAGGAGCCTGCAACTTAGTGATCGTGACTGCTACCAGTCAATTTTGCCCATTTCTCACAAAAATATCGTAATTAGTTGTTAATTCCTTATTCTAAAGTATTATTAACCACAATTAACCGTTTGGTGTACAACAGTAATCACTCTGAAACTTTTTTTTCTACTACTTAGTTTCCCCTGTCAATGGTATGAATGTCTGCACCAGTTACCTTAGACAGGGAAATACTAAAAATCTTAACATGTTTCAAGGATTAGTGTGTATACATGTGTATATGTATATATTAATACATGCACAGACACATATCCAAAAATACTTCACTGAAGTGTAGTGAGTTTTGAAGAGAACTTGGCACTACTGAAAGATTCATATAAATGAACCTGAAAACTGGTTGTCAAATAATGCAAACCAAGTCAAAGAACTCCATATACAATATTAAATACCTTGAGCTTACTGAGTTGCTTGCTTAGACTTGTAGGAGAAACCTGAAAACTGATATATATAATCAGTTTGAAACTGCACCGAAGCATGTGCTTTGCCTTCTACTCCTGCATAATTTATCATTTATGTTAATTATGACTTTTAATGATGGGTAATTTTAAAAGATGTATAGGAAGATCTCAGAGAGAGAGGATGAATACAATAACAGACTGGGTACAGTCACAAATCAAGGGCTGGAGTAAGGAAGCAGCTTTGGATCTGTGGGACAAACAACGGCATGAGGGGGCCAAAGGTGGCAGTGTGTCAGATAGAACGTATATTTTCTACTAGGGGAAGGGAGATATCGAGGATTTCAGTGGTGTGAGACAATCTGAAAAGAAGAGCCTGCCTGACATGGGCTTTTAGGACATCTGGGTAGCAGAGCAGGGATGTAAAGTTATTGCTGAAATGACTGAAAATTCAGGTTTTGTAACCTGAAAGTCTAAGTGATCCTCTGGAGTACTGTATCCCTCACTGTTGATGGTAGGCATTGTCTTAGACAAGAACAATTTCAAAATTTGAGTTAGGAGCCCAAAGACAACTTGAAAAAACAGAGTTTTCAGCAAATAAACATATAAAACACATTCAGGAAGAATAGAAAAATCCCCTTGGACTCCATCAGCACAAGATATCCTAGGCCTGACCACTACTGCCTTAGAAAAAAAAGGAAAGAAAGAAAAAAATGGCATCATAAATCATTACAGAAAGACAAAGAAGTTCTATAGCCTTATACTCTTGTAAGTTATATAAGCACTGTCCTCTCCTAATATCCAGCAAACAGGTGAGAATGAACTGGAGAAGTAATGGTGATCTTGTAGTCAAAAGAATAAGCCATTGACTGCTTACATCCATTTATAATTCGGTTAAAGAACAGAATAACTCTGGGCCCTATTCAAGGATGGATGGCAACATGCTGCATGTCAAAATACAAGAGACTACAAAGCAAACCCCTTGTCTGAACTTAGAATCATAGAATCATAGAATAACCAGGTTGGAAGAGACCCACTTGATGATTGAGTCCAACCATTTGTATCAAACACTAAACCATGACCCTCAGCACCTCATACACCTGTGCCTTAAACAACCTCCAGGGAACATGATCCAACCACCTCCCTAGACAGCCTGTTCCTGTGCCCAGTGATCCTTTCCATGAAAATTTTCTTCCTGATACCTAGTCTGAACCTCCCCTGTTGGAGCTTGAGGCCATTCCCTCTTGTCCTGTACCCTGTCACTTGGAAGAAGAGGCCAGCACCCTCCTCTCCACAACCTTCTTTCAGCTAATTATGGAAAGTGATGAGGGCTCCCCTCAGCCTCCTCTTCTCCAGGCTAAACAACCCCAGATCTCTCAGTTGTTCCTCATAAGACCTGTTCTCCAGCCCCTTCACCAGCTTTGTTGCTCTTCTCTGGACTCGCTCCAGAGCCTCAGCATCCTTCTTGTGGTGAGGGGTTCAGAACTGAACACAGGATTCAAGGAGCAGTCTCACCAGTGCTGAGTACAGAGGGAGTATGACATCCCTGGACCTGCTGGTCACACTATTTCTGATACAGGTCAAGATGCCTGCTTGGTCACCTCGGCACACTGTTGGCTCATGGTCAGTCACTGTCAATCAACACCCCCAGGTCCTTCTCCTCCAGACAGCTTTTCTCCAGACTTCTCCCAGTCTGTAGCTCTGCATAGGGTTGTTGTGCCCCAAGTGCAGAACCCACCTTTGGCCATGTTAAACCTCATGCCGTTGGACTCTGCCCAGTGGTCCAGCCTGTTCAGATTTCTTTGCAGAGCCTCCCTACCCTCCAGCAGATCAACACTTCCACCCAGCTTAGTGTCATTTGCAAACTTGATAAGGGAGCACTCAATGCCTTCATCCAGGCATTGGATGAACAGACGTTGAACAGGGCTGGACCCAGCACCGAGCCCTGGGGAACCCCACTTGTAACTGGCCTCCAGCTGGATTTAACACAATTTAATCACCACTCTCTGGGCCCAGCCAGCCAACCAGTTTTCCACCGAGGAAAGTGTGTGCCTGTCCAGGCCAGAGGTGACAGTTTCTGAAGGAGAATGCTGTAAGAAATTGTGTCAAAGACTTTACTGAAGTCCAGGACATGTATCAGTCTTCCAAAACTATCAGTGTGTGACGACTTTGGTACAGCCCTGCTGCATTAGCTGGCAGGGTTATGTTGCAACAGAAAGAAGACAAAAAAAAAAGAAGTCAGAGATCCTGCATATTCCTTGCTCATAGCAATGCTGCATTTAGCCTGAAACTGTGGGAGTTCTTGTTTGGTATCACCTCTTGCTTCTCCTGCTAAATGTATGAATACTAAGGCAGATGAATATGAAGCAGAAACACAAGGCAAATTCCCTTTTCACAATTTGGGATGACAATCTGAGATAACTGCTTCGCATTTTAAGGAACCTATCTCAGAGCTGAATTTTGTTGAATGTTTATGTTTGAACGTTCCTCATCTGTTAATATTATGTATACTGCTGTTATTAATTTATGTATTCAAGCACTATTAGATTACTCATTTGATTATTAATAGCATCAAATAATTCATTTGTTATATAATTCTTCCTGATTTTCAATGCTCTTGTTGTTTTCCATTAATATCAGAAAATGTTCTATCACATGGAAATAACTGTCCTTAGATATCCAGGAAATTTGGGGTTCAGAGTGAAAGATACAATCACTGCTGTGATTCTTCTTATTTAGTATAATCAAGAAGCCAATCCTGCAAGTTCCCGAGCAAGGGAGTCCTACAGATCCTCACTGGGAAGGAAATCACACACATGAGGCTTCCCAGTGAAGAACACTGGGCAACCACCACATCCCTTCTTTGAACTGGTACCACCACTCAGTTGATTCCTGAGGTTTCTAAAATTAATATTGGTGATTTGGAGGAGTTAGGGCAAGTTCTGAAATCAAGTCATTTGAACTGATACATTCCAAATGCAGAAAATAGTATCATTGTGCAACATTCTGGATTATTATATGAATACAATGCATAAAGAGGTAACTTCTTTCTGTAACTATAACACTGCAAAAAGAAAGAATCTCTACTTCTTGAAGACGGTCACTGAAAAAAAATTGCACATTAACAGTCCATGAATCTCCTTCATACTCTCTTTTACCTCACAGAAATCTATAAATCTTGTCATGACTAAAATAAAATGGTTAGGGAATTAAGTCAAATGCATAGATCCATTGCTTTCTTCAGGTAGATTAGATAGCATTCAGGAACAGGGATCTCTGGTATGATAAAGAATGCTACTAGTACATTTCCTTGAACAAGAACACAGAGCAAAATAACATAAAAAATATCTACCTCATCACAAAAAGTTGCCTTTGTAAAAAAGAAGAAATAGTTCTGCTGAAGAAAGAGAAGAAATGAGACAGGCTCAGTGACAGCAACCACTTCAATCCATTTAAATTTAAGAAACCTTTGAATTGTACATTCACTTCTGAGCTGTTGTGTTTTCTCAGCACAAATATTCTAGAAAAGCAAATATTAAACTCCAGTGCTGGAATACTAACTATGAGTAAAATACAAGCCTGAGCAGGCTTCAGCATTTCATTTATACAATAATTGCACTTCCACATATGCTTTCAACAAGCAAGGTAACATACTAAGCACGCCTGCTCTGCACAAGGGCAAGCTTCAAATAAAATGATGAATTCTGTAGTCCATATGAATATTGCTGCCTGGCCGTCTGACTCTCCCTCTCCTTCTGAGGTTTGCAAAACAGCAGTTTGCTACTTCAGTCTTTGAGTCAACAAGGAGAAACAATATCACAGCAAGACAGAGCCCATTGTGCTTGAAGGTCACTTGTGTGGAAAAAAAGAAATTATTATTGACTATATTTTAGTAAAGAACAGAAATGTTCTGAAACCAGATTAGCAAATCCTCTATAAGAGATAATAGTCTGCTTGGCACAATCAGCTCGAGTGTTGCACTGACTAGTGTCTGGTTTTGAGGTCTTAGCATAGCACAGGATGAACACAAACTGTTCTCAAGCAATGGTTAGCTGATTTGGCACAAGGTACTATGAACTTGATTTTATGAGAAGATTGGTCAGAAGATGATTTTGTTGTCAACAAGTTATTATGCTACTAGGCATGGATAGGTAGCAGCAAGCAACAAAAACAGAAGTAAACACATTCTTACTTATATTTTTTTGAAAACATACTGCACAAAAACAGATTAAACTTTGTATGTATGCCTATGTGTAAACATAAAGGAGATGCTATTAAGGTTGTTTTGCAACATTAATTTCACTGGAATTCACTATATGCTTAAAATGAAAGGGATACATGAATTTGTAGATTCTCCTTGAAACCTATTCATTATTCACACCAAGTAATTCCTGAACAGTAGATCCCTATGTTGATGAAGCCCTGACTCCGGTAAAGCCAGTAGCACTTTTGTCCTTGACTTTGGAGGGATGATAGTTTCCTCCGTGTACTCAAAATTCAGAGCATAAACATAAAGGCGTATACTGGCTTTCACTGTAAGTGTATTTGTACCTCATATGAATTATGTTCACAAATCCTAACAACTTAGCATCTTAAAATATATTTCACATGCATTTCAGTAGATGTTTCTCCCTTTTAATCTGTTAATTAATTCTTTTTTCACATTCTTGCCTTTTTTTCCTTTGAAGTAGATAAGAAAAATTAAAGTGCTAAGTTTTTCTGGTCCTTGAACAATTGGTTAAGACTTCATATAACACTGACAGCTAACATACACAAATTTCACAATGCCTAAGACAAGTAAAAATCTGTTTGTGGTTTAAAGCAGAATCTGATTTAAAAACAGTTATTCCTTCAGGGCATTTACAATTCAAATATTACCACAAATGCATAAAAAGTTATTGTCAATAATCTAGAAACTGTAGATAAAAATTTGGATTGGGTGTCTAGGTAGCTAAGTATTCAAGCTGAGGGATGCAGAAAGTAAAGAATTAACTAGAAGAAGCTCTAACTATTAATTTCAATAGTTGGAAATGAATATTTCTCACAAAAGAGGACGGGGGAGTGGATAATCCAAAACCAGGAACAGAAATCCTCATACAAAAGGATTAATAAAAAAAGAAAGAAAATCACTCAGATAGGTCTTAGGCTGCTGCAGCATATTTTGTAGTCAAGGCTGAGAGGAAAGAATTCTGTATTCATGGGAAGGAATAACATTTTTTTTCTACTTTGAGTGGAAAAGAAAATGTGCAAGAAGTTAGAGAAAATATAGACTGCCGTCTAAAAAAAACTGCCTACTGCAAAAAGTTCATGTATGTGGTGTGGCTCATGTAATACAACAATAAATAAATAAAAAAATAAAAATAAATAAAGATAAATAAAAATTATTATTATTAATAATAATAAAAATAATAATAATAATAATAGAGCTATTTTTCATACATAACTTTATCAACACTAGTACACTGAGAGCTGAAAGAACTGAAAATTTTTCTAAAATTGGGCCCTAATCCAGCAAAACACTTAAACATATACACAATTTTAGGTACAATAGCAGTACAATTCACCACAGCAGCAATATGCAGGGTTATAAACATCATGAAGGACTCCGCTGGACACATTTCAGTCGCAGTCTGAAAAACTTACACCCAGAGAGATCATTATAGGGTTGTTTATTTCTTTATACAATCCTCCTGTGCAGGGATGCTTTGACAAGAAAAAAAGTAACCATTACAAACTGTTTTCAAACTGCAAAGCTCTTGACTCAGGGCAAGGGGACATGATACTACTGCCTTTCTGCTTTTTACCAACCAAACAGTGATTTAGTTCTGCTAAATATAGTCAGGTGAGACATTTTGGTCACAAAACTAAAGCCAGAGATGTCTATTAAGAAATAAAATTTACTTTTACAAGTACAAATGCAACTCAAATGAAGCAAACCAATCAGGAAAAGTGAAACTTCAGCATTGTATATCTTTGGCACAGCATCTCTCAAAGATCTGAGCTTCAGTAATCATTTATACTATATATAAAACTAAAATAAACCATAAATATGCAGAAAAAAAATATAAGTGTAATGAAGTCTAATTTTAAGACTTTACTGCCATGATCTCCCAGGCTTTAATTTACTGATAAATTTCTGTGCGGTTTTTTTAACTCCTCGCACATACAGACATTTCACAGAAGCCAATGAAATTGTTGCCAGGAGGGCAACTCAAGATAATCACAGACTGCAGAACATGCTTAGATGCTAGGATTTACAAAACTGTATGCATATCTCCACATACGCACATTCCTTTATGCATACTGCTTTGAGCTTCTGCTGTTCTCTTCAGTATAGTTTGGTAACCAGCCTGTTAATAAATCAGCAAATCTTCATTTAAAGGAGATCTAGAATTTCTGTTTTGTTGGCTTGCATAGAAGTAAAGAAGAAAAAGGGAGACATAGGCAGTTTTGAACAGGTATCTTGATCTCCCTTATCATAATGGTCTAATGCCAGCTTTTAACAGATCATACACCAGGACAAAGAGAAGTTAATTACTATGTGTAAACCTGGTTCTTTTTATGACTCATTTGTTCTCAATGAGTTTTTCCTTATGCCAACTGTTAAAACAGTACAGTCATTGCATTTTTTACAACTAATTCAAATTCTAGAGCTCTGCTGCCATCACAAATGACAACACCCATCTAATGTTAAAACTTGAATAATTTTTTCCAGCTGTCAGAAAATAGGGTTGTATTACATTTAGTGTTTGATCCTGCAGTCTTTATTCATACATATGTGTTTTATCTGATTAGTAATTTTGACATGGATGCCTTCGAGTCAAATCTGTTGCAATGTAATTACTTCCTTCAGGGTGACCAAGTCTAGGGATTCCCAAGCACCGCCAGCACAACATTTGCATGTAGCTCAGAAAGGTACTTGATAAATCTTCAACAACTCAAGTCACATGGAAGGTACATTTTGCTTCCGTCTCCCTAACAAGATGTCCTATTCATGAACACAGTTTTGAAAGTCCTGCTTTAGGCTTATCCCCATAATACAGGGAAGACATTCTGAATATTGTCAACTCTTCATATAAAAGCTATGCAATGAAATGAGTCAAAATGTGAAGGACAGAAAGGAATCTTTGTGATCTTACTATAACCAGTGGCAACCTCCCAAATTCACCCCAAAGAGAAACCCAAGGGCAACAGAACCTACAGAAAACCTGTAACACCAAGGTGGTTGTATTCTTTTTTTTTTCTTAAAAAAAAAAATCTCTGGGTTTCCATTAGGAAGATTTCCTAATATCATTTTGGACAAGGTACTACATGTGTATCATTCATCAGAGACTCTGGCACTTCTGATAAAGCAGATATGGCATTCATTGCCAGAGTCATCTGTTCTCTCCTTGGGACACTAACGTTCTGTTTACTTGGGGTTTTTTTCCTGCTTTCATGCCATTTGCTCTGAAAATTTGTCAGGGAAAAGAGCTTGAAGACATAGATGAGGAGACATAGTAATGAGACATTACTTGTTCTTCATAGTAATTTATTTAGTATAAGATGACCTGCTTGTATACTTTTACATATCCCATTACCTTACTCCCACCCTTAAGTTGCTGTTAAATGCTTCAAAGACCATAATTTCTACAATTTCCATGTTGTATTTTGTCTAGCACTTATAAAAGACCACAAAGAAGGGAGCAAAGACAATGAGTTTATGAGAAACCATGTGTGAGATTCTGTGGCATTACTGTACAACTGTAAGATTTGTAAGATTTTCTACTACTTTTGACTGTCTAGACAGCACCCTGTGAAGTATCTACAGATTAAACTTATTTTACGTATTAATCAACTACATATGGAGAAAAAGCAATAATCAAAATATTATACAAATAATTTAAGTATTTTTCCAGAGAAGGTGAAGACACTGTAACTCTCCCACAAATTAAATGGACTAGAATATTCATATCCAGCAAACATAAAATCAGAGCAGGAAGAAAACAAACAGATAAACAATTGTAAATAACTTATGGCTTAGAAAATACACTTTACCACCTAGGAACTTTTCTGTAACATAGGGCAAATCTCTAATCAGAAACACATTATATACTGAGTTGCCAAGGTTCCACATTTTAGAAGGCTCTTTGCAACCAAGTTAAATTCTCTCATTGGCAAGGACCACACTTCCAACAAGTTGCTGAAGGCTGTAATGTGATAAAAAGCTTTAAATCAGATTAACTACCATGAAACCATACTGTGGAACCTCACCTTAGTATGTAGTGTTAATGCACCGTTTTAAGAAATGTTGCTGGACAAAAAATTTACAAGTATTCCCTTTGATTTTCTTTTACAGAGATCTCAAATAGGATTAGTGAACATGGGTGAAGTTATCATAACTGTTCATGATGAAACCCATTCATCTCATTTTCCAAATAGGAAGGATGGACACAAAGGGAGATAAAAGTACTGTACCAGTTTTCAGTGCAACTTGTGGTAAAGATAGAAGACTGAGAAAATACATGAGGAAGATAGATACTGGAAAAGTCCTAAAGGGCTAACTCCCCTGACAAACTCCATATGAATCAGTGGATCAAATTAAGCTAAATGGGACAGAAGAACAGAGGCCTCAGAAGCACTACATTCTCATGATTTTCATAACAGGCAGCAAAGAACAGGACGAAAAAAAAATACCTATTTGTGCCTTTCAGGGCTGGAGCTTCATTTTTAAAAGGATTGGTCTTAAGGTACAAACTCACAGGATTTCTGATTTCTGTTGTTCACACAACCATCTGGGGTTTTTTTGTGTCCACTACACATTTCAGTAGGGAACTCCCAAAAACATTTATGCTTTGAAAGGGCATGGTCTACACCTGAACTTGTCAGATCCAGTTCTTCCCACATCACTCGTAGCAATGATAATGCCAGGCTCTGAATATCACTGCATTTAGTGTTGAGCAATCAACTTGCTGAGGTTGTACTATATGTACTAGTACTGACTCCCCAGGTCCCACATGACCTATTGAAAATAACCTTTCAGGATTATGATTTTGCTAGGATTGGACATTGCTATTGAAATTGTAGTGTCCCAAATGGTCTTCTTATTGATGAGTTCAAAGAAAATATGACACAAATGTAAAATCAATGCTATAACACCTACAATTATAGACACTTTTTCAAAACTAGGAAAAAATATTTGAGAGTGAAAGAAAGCAAAAATACCACAACATTCAAGTTCACTGAAAAGTATTAACACTTCCTCAAAAGTTAAAAATGCAATTGACTCATAAACCCACAGTGAATGGGCACAGAGGGCAATATAAACACTTTATAAGGAGTTTCTTATAAGGAGTTTGTCACTCTCACTGACTGCATGCAAGTATTCTTCACACGAGTCCATGGATGAAAACTCATCTGCAAGTCAGGGCCGTGTAGTGTATTGCCTGAGAGTAGAAGTTAAGTGGTTCACAAAGAGATTAAACTTAAAAGACAAGCAGTTCTTCCATGGGAGGAGATAGACCCCAATTGCATATCAGCCCTGGTATGGATAACAACTCCATTTTCACACTAGCTACTGAGAGACATCATCCTTGCTGAATAACTAACTCTCTAATTCCAATCCTACAGTAATACAAAAAGTGTTCAATCCATGAAGGTAAGGCTCAGGTTTGAGCCTTGATTAATTGCTTCTTTTAGCTTTGGCACTGGCACAACTGGCACACACTTGTGAAGCAATATCTCCTTCTCTGAGGGTAATAACTCCTGAAGGTAACTCACCTGCATCCATAGCAGGACGTGTGACCAAGAGATGATTAACACCCATAAAAAGTGTTAGGTTTCCACTTGAATGTAGCAGGGCTTTAAGGCAAATACCAACAAGACCAGGGTAACTACCTGTATCGTTGCATGTTAACTAGTACATTTTGCAATCCTAAAATCACTGGAGATAACACTTTGCCCAGGCACTGTTGGATAAATGCAGTTTAAAGGAGTGGGAAATTAATTTCAATTCATTACCTCAAGGGGACAAGATAGATGTTCAGTATGCAAAGGGAATTCATGCCTTTCTAGCTTTGCATCACTTCCTTTGGCAGCATTCCTGCTCCTTTCATACACCTTGATAAGGAGTAACACTGATTCAGACTAATTCTAAATCAGCTTTCCTAGGAAAGTCATTGCACTTTATTCATTACATATCTCATTTGGTTGTGAGATCTAGTTTGAACCACAGAATCATTAAATATGTGAAAATGTCAAGACTGGCAGAAATGGAGCCATGTGAATTATCCCAGAGCAAGAAGGGTACACAAATTGACTGAATCTTCCATGACATGGTGATCCTTTTAGCTGGCTCTGAGGACATTCACATGCCATATAGGTTGAGATTGAGGAAGTAAAGTTTCATTTCTCTTGTTATTTCCCTGTTGTTGGAAATACTATTTATAACTTTTTTTGTTTTGCAGAAAAATATGTATCATTTCAGGTTTTGTTTGACTACTTTCTCATTTATTCTGAAGCATTAAAAATATCACAGTTGCTGTGCTTGAAGATATTAGTTACTTAGGTGAGTATGTGTTTTCCATCTGGCAATACCAAGGCAAGTCCAACCTTTTGCATTTGCTTGCAAAGTTAGATGTATAACTTTTATTATAAAGGTGTAAATACTAAATCTGTAAGTAATAAAGTGTCAGAAATACTTACAGGTTGAAGTATGGATGCATTCCTTACATGAGATGACAGTTTTATATTTTTATATACAACTCTATTTAACAATATATTTATATTACTTTATAACATTCATTCAGAGACATGAAAAACTCAGCCTCCTATTAGACAAGAAAAGCTGCAGAGGGGCTGTCAAAACAGACTGAAGGATAATGGTTTGAGGATCTAAAAAAAAATATTAAGCACTTAAAATTTGAAGGGTTCAGTATGATGTCTTGTTCAGTCCTGGCATCATATCTCCATATTTCCTTCCTCCTGCCTCCTTGAATGAGGTTCTATAAGCTTATCCCAGCCATGTAGTTCAAATCCTTTCCTAATTCACTCCCAGTCTGGTGACAGTGCCCACCACATTGTCTGCTCGGCTTAGGAACTGTGGGTTGAAAGCCACGTTATTTAATCAGTCATCTCCAATCTCACTCAATTCTTGCTGAAGAGACTCTTGGTGGCACAAAAAAGTTTAATATCATACTATTGAGGCCACTGCCTGCACTCTTCTGCTTCAAGTGATGGCCAAAATGGTAGCAACTTTTACTTTAAGAAAATTTGTTTCTGTTGCATTGGTTTTTGGAAGATAGACTAGCTCTTGGGATCAGCTTGCTCATATTACTCTGCATTTGGAATATGAAAAATAACATGAAATCATATGAGGCACACTAGCAGATCTCAGAGCCCTTCAAAGAGCTGAAAAGCAGAAATACTTTTCTTAAGCAGAAAATGTTTATCAGCTTTCATTAAATTTTTCTATTTCCAAAAATATTCCATTTATCATTTGCAAATTAAGAACATTTATGAAGGAACTATAAAGACAGGAAGCTACTACAGGAGGCGAAATTATTTTATAACCACTGTAGCAAGTCTGTAAAATGTTGAAAGTCTGTGGGGGTAGACTTACCATAAGAAATGTGATGAACTATATAACTTGTAAGCTGAAGTTTCTCCTTTTGAAAAAAACCAAAAAGTGACAGTTTCACTTAAGAAACTGTAATTTAAGAATGTGGTTTTGTAAAGCCTTCAGAGTTTTGCCTACAACATGAAAACCATTTTAACTACATGCGGCAAAGCATTGATCTAGTATAAAGTCATTTTGCTGGTTTGAATTAGTTTAGAAAATTTTGAAGTATTAATTTTGTACAAAAGACTGTGGTCATGATCAAATATGGTCAATCTGCACAATTCTAATTTTATGGAAGCATCATCAGTCATGCATAAAGCTGACATACTTACTGCGTTGAGTAGAAATTTCACAGACATATAGTTGTGTGCCCAAGAACATTTGGATCAACCCTACAACGATAGTTGAACTACACCCAAGTAGGGATGAGTCTGCAACAGGAAGAAAGGCTCATGAGTACTTCCAAAGGCATAGGGCTTGTTTTTGTTTGATTGTGATTCAATTGGACACATCCACATGAAAACACCTATGCTTCCTTAGATGGTAGGTTCAGAATTTGTCATTCTTAAGGCTGCACTTAAGAAGTAGGTGTAAAAAAACCACAACAGCAAGGTGTGCCTGGTAAACCCAGGATATGAGTCATTTTAGCTGATATTTGCATTATTTTCTTCCTACGTAGTAATTACATGAAAGAGGGGAAAAAAGAAAGGGTAACAGAAAAGGGTTGAAAATACATTCCCTTAAGGTGGGGTTTTCCCTTTGTCCATAAATGTTCAGGCTAATCTCCCTCATCAATTTATTAGAATAATCACAAAAAGGATTAGTGAGAAGGATCGCAGTAAATCAATCACCAGTGAGAAGACAATTTGTTGACTAAGAATTACGTGTCTCCAAAGACCATGGCTCAAAAGTTCTTCCCGTGGATGGTAGGACTCATCCTGCTCTATTTCAAACCTACCCGAACAGATCTATCTGTGGTTCTTATTCGTCTGGTCAGCCAAAATGGGAGCACAAAAGAGAAACAAAGCTAAGGATTCTTTATATTGTAGGTTTTAGGAACTACCAGCATTAATAATGCCATCACCTTGAAAGTCATTCAGATGCCAGTCACTAGAAGGTAAGGCCAACATTTCAGCAATATTATTCTTTATTTTTTTTTCCATATTGGAGCACTGCTGGGTATTCTGTGCAACTCTAAAATATTGATATCATATACATTTGTATGTGGGTACTACTGTTGTCTTTGTGTGAGCATGTCTGGTGATGGAAAGATTCTGGGCAGTGCTAGCAAAATTTCCAAGACTAGAACCATGTTAGGAAAAACTGGCTTTTTTATTGCGTAAAATTTAATATACATCAAGGTATTGTTTTCAAATCTTCCATGGACAAACACATATACTTTGAATTAATTCTAATTAGCCATTCACATATCTACCCATCCAAGCCTTTTGTGGTGTGTTTTTCTAAAACACAGTATGATGGGCTAGTCCACTCATCTTATTCTCATATAACTTCTGATGTTACTGGTTTGTGGGTCCTTATGGACTTCAAAGAAGTTGACTAAACAGCAGAGATTTAAAAAAAAAAAAAAATACAACAAAACAACAGGAAAACTAATACCTCTTGAGCAGGCAGCAAACACTTTTTATTTTGAATATTTCTTTGAAGGATAATAGCACCTTCCTCCCCTTCTCTGTCCACATCCACTATAGGAAGTAAGATCTATCTCCTTTACCTCTTAAACTATGTTTACACCTAGAGGCCATGAAACCATGCAGAAAACAACAGATTTGTAAACTCATCCAGAATGTTTAAAATATATTGTTTAATCTGTCATTTCTCTCCCTCCCTTTAGTTTAAAACACACAGTAGAAATATCTCCTTTTTAGGGATGATATCAGCTTTTGTGATGTGGTCCAATTATACAGTTAGCTTGTAATCCCATGCCTAACACAAGATTCCTCCGATTTAGAAATCTTTCTTCAGGGATAGTCTGCGGTTTGGATATAATGTGATTCTAGTTAGAAATTAAGACAGTTGCTTTTAAGGCACTTTTGACTGCTGTTGGCCACCTAGGATAAATCCTACTGAATTTAACAATACAAATGACTCACTTGGGCAAATAAATGCCTGCGTGTGTTGTGACGTGTACTTCATGCTTTTTTAGCTTCAGCTGTTTGCCTTCATATCACTAATGGTGACTTTGGATACACACCAAAACGGATTTTTGTAGTTTTACTGGTGGCTTTGGAAATTATTCTAGTACTTATCTTTGAAATAAGAATTGTACACCTAAATCCACTATGAACAATTTGAATCCTTTAGAAAATATAATTAAGTGCTTTACATTAACCATGAACATTGTTTCATATCAGTTGTCCACATGTATGAATATAACAGTTTTGGAAGTCTTTCTATGGTCAAAGCTTGCCTAAGAAAGGGGTGAAAGACACCGTATTTTTAAATTAAATTTCAAAATAAACTAACATCATGAGTCTAGGAGAAGCTATTTGTGCACCAGAAGAATGAAAATGTTAGCCAAAACCTAAGCCATTCTTTTTTTCTGCATTGAGCAACACAGGGAGTACAAAAAGTTTCAATCCAGGAGTTAATTCCTTTTCTGAAGAAAAACTGCACGACTGTTCGAGTGTTGCATTTCTGTAAGCTTTTACCTTTAATTTTGGAACAGACTTTTTAGTACCTATAGAGGAAATAAATGCTGCAGTCTGCCACATGTTCCAAAAACTTCACACCAGTCTTCAGAACATCTACCAACTTCCTAAATATATAAAAGACTGCTTTTTCCCCCCTTACAAAAATAACACAAAATGAATAATAAAAAAGAATGTAAACATTAAAGAAGTTGCAAAGCTGTTTTAAAACTTACTAAGTAAAATAGCAAAATTTCTTTCTCTGCTAATGTAGTGCTTTTACTTCACCTAAGTTACACTGTGATTTATCAGTTTAGCAAACAGTATTTTTCAAAATCCTCCAGGCAGCTTGAAAAATGTTATTATTCAGCATTTTAGCTGAATATAGTTATCTAACTATGGTAGGTGGTACCACCGTAGACCTCTGTTTTACTTCTGAATTTTAGGACATTTTCACCTTTCTGTATTAAGCCTGAGCTGGTACAATTTCTTGTGCAGTGTCTGCAGAATAGACCTAGGAGCATAATGCAAGTTTTTCCTTGTTTTTTAATGGATGCACAGAAGTGCCACCTGATCTCCTCCTTAAGGCTCTACCAGTGAAACAACAGATAGACTGTGTCACTGATACTACGCTCCAGATAGCAGTAAGCAGAAAACCAGTGGAGATACAATAAAAGACATATTTAGTGACGCTACACGGCCTACAGTCACCTCCAGTGTTAAGGTTTTTTTCTTACAACAATTGTGTGAATAATCACAGCAAGTCCATGCAGTTAAGTCTTAAGTCAGTTGGAATGTGGACACTTCGGTACTCTCCATGTGTTTAAAAACACCCCATAGGTGTCTTGCTTGAACCTTAAAAGACTTAGTCTTACAGAATGGGCAGATAATAGAAGTACATGAAAACCTACTTAATTCATTACAATGAGTTTCACAAACATGTAGAAATCACAGCAGATTCGTGCAATGGAAAGACATAATGACTAACTCCTTAAAGCAGGCTTAAAACTGGATTTGAGCAATGTATGTTAATTACAATATTAATATTTTTAAAACAGATAAATAGGCCAATCAAGCTGGTATCTATCAGCATAAGATTTTAGGACGTTTTTTTCAGCAGCCCAGGGGCTCAACCCTAGGATGACTCACAATGGTAATCGCTATTCCTGCATGTGTCTCAATCATTCTGTAGCTGAAGCTGGAGTAAAACCTCCTTGTCTCCTACAGTCCCACCAAGAATGTGATACTTTCCAAATTTCCTCCAAAGGTACAATCTTAAAGTATTAATACTAAGAAAAATCTACCTTGAGGGCACCACTGCCTCTAAAGTGCTTTTCTCCAGCTGCAGGGTGAAAGGAGAAGCATTTATATCATGAAGATTATTGCCTGTCTATCACAGATGAGCTTAGTGGAGGAAAATTAGTAAAATACAAAATAAAGAAAAGCAGGAGGAGACATCTACCTCGCAGCAACACAGTTAAAGCTAGAGAGTACTTTAGTCAGAAATATCTTGAGAAAGCACACTGATGAACACAAAGAACAGAATGATCCATTAATCTTACTTCCTCCACTGCTAAAGCGAAAAAAAAGTTACTCAGATTACTTACAGGCAATACATAGCTAAATCCAGGGCTTGCTGCTAAGGATAAGAAGAAAAAACGCAAAATCTCATAACAGTATAAAAATTTAAAAATTTCAAAAATATTTAGATTAGTATCACATTTGAACAATAGGCACCTAAGCTGCAATTTCTTAATTGATTTTAACTCTGCTCCATTGATCAAACTGAGAAGCAGCCTGTGATCAGACTGAAAGTATTAGGAGGAACCAGAAAAGAAGAGCATCTGAGCACCCATTTAGGATGAGGAGTCTCACCGAACAGGAGTGTCTTCACTGATGTGTTTTAATTGAAGTGGATCAGTCCCAGCACCTCCACAACAGTCAAAATGCATTTTATCAGATTGCTGACATAAGAAGCAATGTTTTAAAAATATTTGGCTGTTCAGGTTACTTTCTGAAACACATCTATATGTTAAATTATTACTTTTGTTCTCTTAGCCATTCAGAACAAAACAGCTCCGTGTTTTGCAAGGGCAGGGGAATGAAAAATGTTAGTAATCTAGCACCTTAAATCATATGGCTTTGTCTCTTAAACCTGTGTTCAGTCAGAGCTTCATAAAAGCAAGCAATTAGAATACACTGTACAGAAAAGTGCACTACCGATGGCACAGAAATACTTGCAAACTCAGCCATAGTTCCCACATTAGGTAAATTTTCACACTTTTATTTCAGGTTGAGAAGACTTATTTAGGAAACTGATTTTGAGAAAACTACAGCATTTTTTTTTCTCAGATAAAACGTGAGCATTTCTCTGAGGAAGCCTCTCCTCAGAAGTGTGTATGATCTAAATATCTGGTCTAGACTTTCCAAAGAAAAAAAAAGAAAAAATTTTGGCCAGCTACAACTCCATACTTGAAATAAACTCCCCCTAAGTATGGATTAATGATTAGTTAATGTCCTGGAGCAAATATTTCTCTTCAGAAGGACTGTAAAAGTACTGACAGTCTTTTATTCCCTGTGTTGTTTCCTCTGAAGCTTTAAGCCCTCCACTTGACTGCAGTTTTCTCAGGGATCTCAGAGTTTGCTTATCTATGACCACAGTTTCGCTAGCTTTTCTAAGCAGAAAATTTCTTCATTTGTATCTCAAGTCCAAAGCACTGATGTGCAGAATTCAAACAAGTTGAAGCACTTGAATTAAATTACAAGATTAGTATAACTATTAAAATATTGGATTTGACCAACCGTTTATTCAACAGCAAGCACAAAACATACCCAGAATACTTGGGGCAAGGTATTTGGCGCAAGAACTCTCAAGTGTTGTCATGAAGACGTGTAAAATCTAGTTTTTCTCTAGAAAGTCAATTCTGCTCAATACATTATACTTAGTTGTTAAAGGTTGTTCCACAGTTTATTTGCTGCTACTTCAAGGTCCTTTCTTTGTGTTCAGAGTGGAGCAAAGGCATTTTGTTGTAAACAGAACAAAACCTACCTCAAACTCAAACTAAGGACTAAATAAAAACAACTCAGTGCCAAACAATTAATCAAATATAATATGATTTTTTTCAGAGTGTTCTATCTGATTTATACACACTACACGTAATTAAATACACACTGAATTACTTCATTATTTCCAGAGCAAAACTGTGTCTTGACAGCATTGAAAACCTGTTTGGTGTTAGCTGTAAATGACTACTGCATCATTTTTTTAAGGTGCTGTATAAAGGAACTTACTGCTGAGAGTTGTAACAGCAAAGGCAGCCTTACTATTGACCTGTTAACTTCTATTTCCAATGTAGTGCTTGTAGCATTTCTGCAGTACATATAAGTGATACAGCACTGACTGTATATAACTCAAAACATTCATTAGTACGTAGAGTAAGTTCTAGTCATAAGTAAGTGAAACAAATAATGCTGGAACCACTGATCTCAGTTCATATGGGCATAAAGTTAACTTGTTTGTCATCTTTGGATTTATTAAATAAAGACAGACAAATTGTGTCCAAGAGATATTGAATGTATAGGTGAGTTAATATATTTATTTTTAAAGAATTCTAAATTCATTTTGTCTGACCTCGTAAAACATTAAACATCTCTTGTTAGCCCTAAGCCTTCTTTTGTCTTGCAAAAATTGTTGACTGGAGGTTTTCAACATCCAGCCAAAAAGCAGCTAGTATCTTTCAGCAGTGGACACCATATCATGGATTGTGCAAAGAAACTTTTCCTGGGTGTACATAATATGCCGTTAATAGCTAAGAGATAATGACAAGGACGAATTTCCTGCAGAGTATGTTTTTGTTTCAACTGGTGGTTAAACTTTGTGCATTTTCATGTGGACCCACAAATGCCAGCTCATATTTTGGATATGAAATTATTTGGAATTTACAGACCATTTTTATTAAATTGTAGGCCTAAGCCTAGTTTTGAAATCTCTTGGATTTCATTAAACTTGACAGCAACGGAATTACAAATAAAGGCTGCTGAACTGAAATGTTCTAAGCCAACACCTGAGCTAAAACATGCATGAATTGAGCACTTTGTAACAAGCCGTCTAAGCTGAACCAGGTGTTACAGAGGAAGAAATAAATCTAGAGTTTAAAATAGCATCAAGCCCTTTCTCCTATCATTTCTATTAGTACAAAACTGCATTACTGCTGCACAGGTGGGAACACAACCATTCGCTTTCTTCAAGTAATTCAAATACTTAGAAGCGGTATCTGCAGTCTTTATGAAATCTGTAGTCTTTATGAAAATATTCCATACCATGTAAGACAGCTCTAAAGACTCTATGAGTAAGTGTTAATACTTACAAACAAAAGAGATGCAGGACTTGATCTGATTATCTCATGTAGGAATTTTTCAGACACTACTAGTAACATCCCTAAGAATGTTTCCTATGGGATATGATATTAACAATAACTTTAAATTGCAGATAAACTTGCCTCTAGAGAAAGCAGAAAAGAAACAGGAAGCCCCAAACTGCAAGTCCCTCTGGTAACAAGTTATCAAATATGTATTTATTATTATGAAGGGCAAGCACATCCATAGATGTGCAGATTAGTCTTCTCTAGAGGATCCTGATGTTAAAATAACGTCTAAGCAACCCTTTTTTAAATGGCTATCATAAATAAAAGGGTGATTTTTGTCCTTCAACAGTATTTCATAGAATCATAGAACAACCAGGTTGGTAGGGACCCATCAAATCTTCTAGTCCAACCATTCCTATCAAAAAGATCATTTGAAAGACTTGGAACAATATTTGTTACCCTAAAAAGTAACAAAATCTGAGTTCCGAAGGAAAAATAGCAGCAAGTTAGAATAACACAGGAGCCACACCATGCTTTCTGTAATAAGAAAGCCAGTGTTGTAAACTTCATATAACACAGAAGTGAGGTATAAGGATATAGGTATTAGGTATACCTATAAGAGAGAATCCGGTCTTCCTACTAACTGATGTGTTTCACAGAAGATTAAATTCAAACACATGGGACAACCAATATGTGGATAAATTGTAAATAAGTATTTAAAATATTTCATAAGAGAACTCATTCCCCTGGGAGCACAAAAAACCATATTCATTGTCTTTAATTGTATCCAGGACCTCAATATAATCAGAAGTGAAAAAGAACCAACTGATTTTTATTTTACCATCAGATAGGGCTAACTTGAAACAGCAAAAAATTGTAAATGAGAGAACTCCATCCAAACAGAGGAGTGTGAGAGCAGAGCCACACTGTTAAGAATACAAAGCATGGAAACTCTTACCAACTAAAGCCACCCTAGAAAGCTTGGTTGTGTGCACTGTTTGGGAGTGTAACAGTTTGCCTATATGGGGAACCTATTGCAAAATAAAATAGGGTGCACTCCACATGTATCAAATTTTTTCCCTACAAATTTACTCTGGAATGGATCCCTGTAAGGTTTAGCTCAGCCCACCATTACAGTAGGTTTACAATAGGAAATTTGTGGGTGCCCTTCTGGGTGGCTAGTAGAGAAAAACTCTCATAGAAGATACTGAAACAGATCCCTGACCCTGGTTACTCTAAGTAGACTCCAAAGAGAGCATGAAGAAGCCAGCCACCTTTCTCACATGCAATGTATCTGCAGCTAAATGCCATCTTCAGCCCCAGACTGCACCTCTTCACTCCTTTCTCCTGCTTCTTGGCTTTGCACTCAAAAACTTGTTTAAACTTCTATCTACACTTTTATGTTTGCATAAGAAAAAAAAGCTTAGGGGTTCTTCTCCCTGATTTTGAAGGAAATACCTTCTGATCTTTGTTCATCTACTCACAAAAGTTTGTAAACATAAAACGGGCATGGTGCAAAAAAGCTGGAGTGAGAGGAGCCACAGGAACACCCACTGTGGTCTTTTGGGATCGCTCTTAATGAGAATGACTGCAGACAATTGGTTTGGTCAATTTGTTTCACCACTTCTTCCCCACAGTCTTCAAATTGTAGGAATACCTAGAAAAGACAGGGAGAGGACACAAAGCAGCATTGCTCAGGTCTGTAAATCTCCAAAACTACAAAAATCCAATTTTCTTTAGTATTCTACTTGTTATGCAAAGCTGCAAACTTAGAAATCATTAAGAAATAAATACTCAAAATTGAATTGCAGGAATTAGCAATTTATTGCAAACCCCAATCTCACTCAAATGCACCCAGCAACTGCTTATACACAGCAAGTTGTAAATACATTGTAATAAATTGTGAATTAATTATCTTAATTTATTTTCTCTAATCTCTAGTTTATTATACCTAGAGTACTTTTAATAATATAAAACTATGTTTATTTTTCATTTTGATCTCTAATAATGGGAGGTCATGGGACGTTCAGAAAACAAAACTGTGAGCAAATCACCATGTGGTTATAAATTTCCAGTGGGATGTTAGAATAACAAGAAGTCAGGCAGAAGGAAACATTCCTGTGTGTTTAGCCATTTCAACCAAAATGAAAAGCTTATTTATGATTAATATTAGAGCTAGTGGTTGATTTGAAAGGCAAGAAAATTAGGTAAGACAAAAACTGGCTTTTCTGGAAACAGAGAACATGTGACATGATTCTATGACAAATTACTAGGATAATACAAAGTGTGTTCTTGTATATTAATATTGGTTTCTATGCTTTCAGATAAGACTTCTGGTTCCTTTTCTTTGAAATAATTTCATCTACATTGCACGGGCTTTCTAATTAAACAAATACGTGTGTTGCTTTACACAGACTTTTCTCTGTTTATTAAGACAAGAGAAATTGAATTTGATTGTTCATCAGAACCATGTTACACGGTGCTCATGGGGATCATTGTGTACCTACTAAATTAAGAATGACAAAAAAAAACCTGGAGTAGTTCTCCAAATAAAAACTTTGCTACTTTAGTTCTGCCTGTCTAAGAGAAATCTGGAACTTGACACGGATTCCTTTCATCTGTACTTAAATTAAAGCAGGTCAGCGGCAACAAATATACAGGACACAGTTAGGCTCCAGTGTTTTCTAGAAGGTTCACACAGATTTACTTCTACTAGAATAAACCATCAGCATCTTAAACAACGGTTGTTTGCCGTCTAAAGGTATGACATGTTGTGAAAGTATCAGGTTGTGAAATGCCCCTGTCTTCCAAGATTTTACAAATAAAAACACTTGATAAAGGAAAAGAGCATGTTCATTGCAGTTATATTACAGTATATATACTGCATATTCCAGTGACCTCCCCAATAATCTGTGAAGTCCAGGTACTCAGTTCCTGTAGCTATTATGAAACAAAGGTAAAATAAAATATTTTCTAGTTTACAAAATGTGCCTAAGTGTCTACTATATGCTCATATTTGAGATAAAACTTGAATATTAAGAATTAGTTTATTTTTTGTGTTCTTAGAACGTCATCCACTTCTGTGTCTGACTAGGGCTGCTAGTTGAAGTGGGTCCTGAAAGCAAGCTGGCTGATGTTTTCATACCGGATCTTTATCCAGCATGTACTTTTATAAATGGACTCCACAGTAAATATGGTTTTTATTTCTTCCCTATTCCATTTGAGAATCCAAAGCTGTGTAACGACAACAAGGAATAGAGATGAAAGGACATCCAAAAAGAGTGTTTCAGAATAAAGCGATACTTTATCACCTGAAACAGATCTCAGACTTCATAAGGACTAAGAATGTGGATACCCTTTACCTAAGTATCAGTGATGCAGGGGCAATCCCACTATGGCAAGCAGTTCTGCTCTCCTTACACTTCTGCAACTCTTTAATACCAAAACCAAAACTAAAGTCATTCGAAGAGTAAGAGGTGTTTATGTGGCACACTAATAACTATTTTTACCACCAAAATTTGGAGTGGTTACAATCCTACAGATGTAATCTCTCCATTCAGTGATACAATTCCTATGAATGTCTGATTTTGGCACTTGCCTGTGGAAGCAATATCGATAATGAAAGATCAAATTACTTGCTCCCACAATGGGTGTGGACCCTATGATCATGAGATAAGTAGATGCCTTATGAAAGAGATTGCAAAATACTCATGTGTCCTTCATAGTAATGTTGAAGACTATGAGAAAGTGGTAGAAATTTGGACCAATTTAATTGTAAAATTTAGATATGTTAGGGCTCCTTATGACTGATATTCTGCTTGACCGATGTTACCACAGCAAAAAAGTAGCCACTTTCAAAAAGTTATGAAGGCAGCATTTTTAGGAGCCCTTAGGTTGTTTGCAGCTGTCCTACAGAAAATTATACACCAGCCTGTCACAGGAAGGAAGTTAACCAGTTAGCTCAATAATATAATTAACCCTTGAGATTAGGCACTAACTCAGAAGCCATATTATTCCATTTGCCATTGTTGTGTCCAGCAAATTGATTCCACCACTTCAGGTAACTGTCAAAAGTGCTGCACCCCCTGGAGATAGCTCTATGGCTGACAGGTTCTGGAACTTATTCATTTAGTGCTACATGGAGGATCCCTGCGACTCATTTGAATGTACTGAGACCAAGGACAGTTGTGTTATACAGGGTTTGTGCATCCCTTAAAATATTTTCATATGAGTGGCAGTAGTAGCATGAGACTCATCACTCTGCAAATCCTGCTCTCCAACAGCCCTGTAAACATTCATGCAGTGGCCTGCACCATTCTCTGTGCTGCAATGGTGACTCTGCCAGAGGCATCCAGTCAGGAAATTCAACTCAGGTGTGTCTGTTGGAGCTGCAACGGCCGGAGTGTAAACAAACCCACCAGCACTTCTAAAAATTCCACTTTCACTAAATTGACAAGCACACAACAACTGTGTTTTTTAGATGCTACGCAGCTGTCTTAAAGAAGCTGGTTGGAGCTGCTTTCTGCAGGCACACATACACAATGTTCAAGCTCTGCCTTTTTCTTCTAGACTGTTGAAAATGAAGGGACAATTTATTAAAGAAATATCTTCAAAACTGCTATTGACAGTTTTCCAAAGATTGGCTTCCTTTAAAATTTTACATAATAACCTAAGACGTGGCGCAGATATTGCCTTACAAATGAGGCCCTCCTTTCCTGCCAACATTATATTGTAGAAATGAGAAATCTTCCTTCATGTATAATGACAAAAGTTCCCCCTCGATAATTAAAAAATGAATAATCTAAATCTTGTCATTTTCATTCTTACTACCTTATTCTAAACTTTTCTTGAAGACTTTAATCCAGAAAATACATAAGCACATGGTTAGTTACATGTATGCATGTAGTTCTATTAAACTAAATGTGTCCTTGAACAATACAATTTTGAAATATAAGATCCATAAAAAGAACCCTAGAATGCTGTGGATAGACACTGCAGAACCACTTCTGTTCTTGACCATCCAGATAGAGGATATTATTAAGGAAAAAAAATGGAAAAAATCCATTTATATGACGTAGAACTTTTTCTGTGTGCTCCTATCATTAGCAATATATCGTAGCTATACTGTCTAACCTTATGCCATCCCATAATTCAAAAATCTTTCCGTAGCAGACAGGCTTGGCCCATAGAGTATAAGGTTATGAAGAGACTCGGGGCTGATATTCTGTGCCTTGTTGCATTGAAGTCTCTCATTTAAAGTCTCATATTTAAATCCAAATGTATAACTGAGCTGCTGCAGAGGGGTAAACTCCAGTCTGACAAAATCCTGAATCTCTAAGGAGACAGAGTAAATACAAAGAAATAAATGTATCAAAACTAGTGAAGATCTACTGTTCTGCATGCCAGGCAAATATTTCAGGATGGGAACTACAAACATGTGTAGAGGGAAAACAAAGAGGAGGGAAGCAAAGGTTTTTATATTTCATGAATATAAATGGAAAAAAGCTGAACTTGCTTTCTAATTTATTGGTTTTTTTAAAGCATTGTACTTTTTGATATCATACTTCAGTTTAAGTTGCTAAAGATTATAGAGTGAAAACAAGGTTAAATAATCCTCCAGACTCAGTGCCTTTGTAAGATTTTCACTACCTTCTTGTCTGAATGCCAATTCTCTGAATCTATGAGTAGCAACAGGGTCTTATCCAATATTTGTTCTGTTACACCCTCCCCCCCCAACTTTTAATAAATGAAGAAGTCTACAATTAAACACAAACAACTAACAACAGCTTAAGCCTTTGAGGCTATTGCAGGGTGACTGTGGTTATAGGGCCGATTCTGGTAGCTCAGACTGCTGCATCTGCATGACTAACTGCTAAGCGAGCTTTCTCAGCCTCTGGAAGAAGTCTCAGGTTTGCCTGCACAGACCTGTAGCAGTTTCAAGCCGTGAGTTTCTCCCCTTACTGTACAAAGACAGAACACTTTAAATTGACGAGATGCTTGGAGACATTTGTAATGACAAATAAAAAATAACAAAAAGCATGGCCACCTAAGATCAGGTCATCCATGGCAAGGACATATACACATATGAACAAATTCAAGGAACTCCCCAGTACCAATGATAGAATTTGAACCCCCGAATGCCAATCATCCAAATTAAACCCCAACCTATGAGACCTGAAATCTCGTTTCAGTCAGGAGCACTCCCAAGTTCTCATTCAGCTCTGGCTTAATTCTATACCCTTATTAAAAACATATGAGATAAGGTAGGAACTAGTCACTTGTAAATTCACAGCTATAGAAAAAAACTCTAAAGTAAGAAAATTTAACACAGGGAAATTGTAGCTCAAGCATGCATTTCCAACTGCCCCATCTTGTCTTTTCTTTTAATACCGATAGGCTAAAAGAATAATACAAAATGCCAAAAGTACAAATGAGGTAAAGTGATCAGAAACCATGCTGCCTGCCTAAAGAAAAAGTTCTGTCATATTTTAATGTATAAGGATTATTCTACTAGTAGCAAGAGTTTTGACTCCCTCATCCTTTGCAAGCTGCTAAATCAAACAACAAAAATTATCTTTGTATATGCATAAACTTTGTAAGTAATTTATACATACATTACATAGAGCCTTACAGAATTTACAGATCTATGGAGACACTGTTCATTCATGGGCACCAGATTTTGACACTAGTAAAAAGAATCTTCTTTAGGTATTACAGTGCAGGACTCCCAGGCTATTTTTCTTTTATTCAGTCTTATAGACAAGCCTGTCAATAGTTTGAAGTGATTACCATTTACTCAAACAAAACAAGTTCTTCATACTTTTCATGTTTCTTTATTCAGTGCTCAGAATTTGCAAGGTACTACTTGGCCTAAAAATAAAGAAATACTATTTCTGTTTTAAAAAACTATCCAGAAATATCTAGTACAAACATGCAGAAAGTTTCTCCCTTTCTGATAGAGTCTGTCCAAGAACTGATGTCTCTAGGGACTGAACAGTTCACTATTGACAATGGGCCTAGGACCTCACAGGACTGCTGCGTTTTCTTCATCTAGGGTCTAATTAGTATTCAATTAAATTCAAATGGTGCTTTTGTATTGGCTTCAGATGATGGCAATAGGTTACAGTAAAATACCCCTTCCCTACTTCTCTCCCTGGTGCCTAGAAATGTTGTGCGTTGAAGACTCTAAGTATTTTTAACTGGTTTGCCTTTTACAGGTCATTCTTCAACAAAAAATGTGTTTTAACTATTCCTCAGAGGAATCTGAAGTGTCTTGCCTGCTTCTGCACATCGCCCAAAACACAGCAGTAAATGGAACCCTCCTCATGGATGTCCACTTTCGTTGTTTCAATGAGGACAGGGTTGAGAGGGAGGGGATAAACACAGCCACTTGTACAAACCCTGAGGATTCCCAGAAGGAAGCACCCCTGCATTCATGGGCAGCTATTTGCCAGGTCCAGTGGCCATGCTATCATTCTGATTCCTTCTTTCTATGACAAGTGGATCCTATATACGACAAGCTAACGCTGCATAACCCCATCACCCCAGCAGATCAGTAGCAGCTGTGGTGTAAAGACTGGCTCTCTTAATTCTTTTTGGACTTTGTTTCTTCCTGTAACTCCAACTGCATTAAGCCCCCAAGGAGAGTCAGCCGTGAGATGCAAAGAAAGAAGAACAAGTTTTAACCTGTTAGACAGTCACAGCATAGGTTTGGAGGGGAAAAGGAGACCAATAGGGCACAAATGCTCTGCTCGGACTTTTAGAAGTAGACAAAGCCTAACACAAGTGGAGATGGTAATTTTGCTCTGCAACAGATTTTCTTGAAGACGTAGCAGAATGAAATGCTCAGGAAGCAACTCTAGGATTTTCCTTTCCTAGTACTGGCATTTATAAGACAAAGTTGAATTCTCAGTTTCATCTGCCTTTTACAGTGGGTTCCAGTACAGCAAAGATGCCTAAAACAATGCAGCATGTATAACAAACCTCCTGCATGATAACTCCTAGGAATTCTTTTCCCAATTAAACACAAGACTTCCCAAACCAGTGGTGCTGACAGACTGATGAAGCCCAGGCAGTTAAATTGAGTGATTTTGCTCAAAATCTAGCATTGTCTTATTTTGTGTGCTTCAGAGGAATTCCATAGATGTCTCCCATATTACATACTTTGCCTGGCACCAGCAGGAGCCTCGTAAAGCTGTTTCTATGTGTGTAACACACACAGTGGTGCTAAAATGACAGATATCTATTCTAAACCTGTTTCACTTCCATACAACATCAAAAATCACTGACCTGTCAATGGCAGTTGTTATTGTTATCCTGTTGCTTGTCTTGAGTGTTCTTCGAATGCAGATGTAAGTTCACAGCAGCTATGAAAATCATACTATTCTCAGCAGGATCTAACGTGACTCACTCCACCTCAAAACTTCTGTTCCTTAAGACAGCAAAACTGGGATCTCTGTTTTAATGCAGAAGATAGAAAAGACCTTTTTATGATGATGTATGTCGTCAGCCAAATGAATCGTGTTCTCTGACCCTAAGCTTCCTCATTAGTGGAATGAAGAACTTAATGACACTTATCAAGCACTTTCTAAGGGCAAAAGTACTAAGGCCTGTAAGTAATTGAGGTGAAAGAGAAACACTGTTGCTTCAGATTCTTAACCTCACACTTTGGACTCTGGAATACAGAGAAATTTCATTTTTCAAAATCGCAGAAAACTGCTACTGGAATTCTACAAAGACCTGAATTATGAAAATTCACATAGATTGAGCTGTTTGATTTTTAGTGCAGTACTTCAATATGTATTCATATCAAGCCCATATGATCAAATATTTACAGACTTATACATGCACATACACAGATATCTTTGTTTCTTGATATACTGTGATATAAATCTATTCCACAAGCAATGTATCAAGAATTTATCAAATTATGGTGTGAAAACCTGACTAAGCACAGGGCTGGGGCACTTCTAATGAAGTCAGCCTATGGAAATAGTAACTCACAAGTTCCTCGCAGAAGTATGTGAGGGAATTAATACATATTCTAGTCTTGCTTTGCAGGAGATTTTCCTTTTTTAGTGGTCAACCTCATACACCATTATTACATTTGACATCTGCAATGTCTTGTAGTGCTTCTGCAGGGGTACAATGAAATATGTATTTATGAGGGTTTTAAATTCTCAACGAAGAACTAGCTGGCCATTTTGAAGGAAAAACGCCTGTCATTATTCACAACAATAATGGCACAGCTTAGTTTCATCTCACTGAAATCCTTCACCTTTTCATGTGTAGCAGGGTATAACCAGTGAATGCTAAACATTGCTGCACTAAGAAGACGTAAAACACCTAATGAAGGACATTAATCAGTATTACCAGAGTAACATCTATAGGTTTTCATCTTGACTTCAAATGACAGAGCATCTCCAGTTTCCCTCTGAACACAGAAACGGTGCTGAAAAGAGCAGATAAGCAGCCTGCCTGCCTACTGGTCTTGCATCCTGCTCCTGAGACACTCCCCAGTACTGCCATTTCTCCCACAAAGTCCAACTAGAAAACAGTTCTTTTTTTTTTACTTCATAAAGGTCAAAAGTGCCAATCCAGGCTCTTCACTACCCATTAAGAAAGTGCATATCTCTCTTTGGCCACCTTTGCAGACACACAGCTACCAGCTGTTCCATCCCTTGGTTTTTTCATACTGGAGAAAGCATTGATACATGTTCTGGGCAGTTTTGTTTCCCTACTTGAGGGACCAGATAGATCCATATGAGCCATAGCCTGGGCTGGAATCTGTCTTCTGTTTCAACCAATAGCTCATTCAAAACATACAGAGAATTCATTGGTGCTTCTACAAAGTGTCTAAATTCCAGAATCCACAGGTTTCTAATTGAGTTTGGAGTGCTTTTTGGAGAATGTATTTCTTACATAAAGGAGATACTGTCATTTTAGCAACTTCTGCTCTTCCATACACATTTTTCTAGGTCTTTCAATATTTTAGAGCACTGGAAAGTGGTAGCAAAGTGTGGCATTCCATGTAGGTTGTGCTGACTTTCTGGTTGCCCGAAAACAAACTGGAAGCGGCGAGAGCTGGTGGATGCTCAACGTTGGCCAGACAGGGTTGACATTGTGTTTATTTGCAATCGCGTCTATCGCGGAGGTCATTGCTCCTGCTGTGTGTGACACGAGTGCACTACCCACACGCACAGCCTAGGGCCTGCCCTAAGGAGAGCTGCCAGGGCAGGTGTTGGCTGATGTCGCGACAGGTCGGGGGTCACACCTGTGCGATGGCGAGTGAGGGGTGTGGGAGGAGGAGGCGATGGCTCTGAGGCAAGACTCCTCCGCGGACCCCGTTATAGCTCTGCGGGAAAAGCTCAGAACAGTGCATGGGGAAGAACACCTGGGAGAAGGTGCGGCTGGCGAGGAAAGAAAGCAAACAGGTAGGATAGACCCGGGGGGGAAGCTGGGAGAGGAAAAAAGGAGGCTGAGAGGGGCAACGGGGCTGAGAGGGACAGGGGGGCTGAGAGGGACAGGGGGGCTGAGAGGGACAGGGGGCGACAAAGGAAGGGCAGGAGGCTGCAAAGAGCAGGAGTTGTGAAGAGCAAGAGGCTAAGAGGGGCAGGAGACTGAGGCAGGAGGTTGAGGAAGGGGAGAAGGCTGTGAAGGGCAGGAGGCAGCGAAGGGCAGGTGAGGGAAGCAGGTGGCTGCGAAGCCAGGAGGCCGTGATGGGCAGGGGTCTGAGAGGGGCGGGGGCTGCAGAGGAGCAGGCGGGGTCTGTCTCCTCAGCCCTCGGTGTCCCGGGGGAGGAGCGTCCCGCGGGGCGGTGCGAGCCCAGGTTTCCTCATGTGGGGCTCCCGGAGGCTGCGGGGACAGTCCGGAGGAGCGGGGAGGAGCGAGCAGCGGCGACCGAGGAGGTGAAGCCGCATCCAGACCCGCCGCGCTTCCCGGGTGGGCTTGGGGGTGGATGGAGGGATGGATGCTTCCCCGGGGCCACCGCCGCGGCTGCGCCCGGATACAGGTCCCCGAAGTGTCTCTTCCCATAGACGCTGACTCGTACTCGCACGAGGGCTCCTTCCTCGCGTTTAACTGGATCATCTCTTCCTTGGGACTGGAGTTGAGGCCGTAGTACAGTGACTTTTGAAGGCTCTGCTCTTACTACACAATAACTTATAAGTACTGCAAATTTTCATGCTTCTCTGCTATTCTTTTCCTCCCACCCCTCACCCCCCCGCTTTTTTGGTCTGAGCTACTTCAGCAATAATTTTTCAATGTACTTTTTTTTTTTTTTTTTTTTTTTTACAAAAAGACTATAATCCTGCTGTGCTAGTGTGTTTTGAGAGATTTCTGATACAGACTGCCACTTACGACTTAATGAGATGAAGTCTAACTCAGCAGAACAGTGGTGGAGAATATGGATCTGCAGCCCATGGTTTGCCGAAATCTCTGCCATAAGTATTTTTGTGAAGAAAGAGCTCCTGAAGGCTACTGCAGCGTAACCTCGTTGATCAGTTTCCCTTTTACAGTACATTAGTTTAAGTCCGCTTAGCTTAGTTTTTCAGAAAACTTCTTAAAATAAACCGGTAACGTTAAGATGAAATGAAGTGGTTGCCCTGCATTTGTATGCAGGAACACATAGTTTTAAAGTGGCACTTATTTATAGGTTTTTTCAAGACAGAACTTTTGATAGTTGTGAGTAAAGTATCTTCTCAATGTATTTGTAAGGTTTTTTTGTAACTTTTAACCCTGGGGAGCATCTGAGCCTGTGTGCAGTAGGTTTAAGTGCAAATAGGAGAAAAAAATCATGCTTCTACATCACCTAACTTGCTAAACTCTATTCTAAACAGTCATAATCTTTATTTCTTCAGTATTTGACATCTTGATTCTAAACCAGGTACAGTGGATGTGTGTAGTTAGGGATTTTTGTTAGGCTTCCTGCATCTAGTCTGGGGAGGAGTGAAACAAAGTTACATAGGCAATTATAATTATCCCAGTTCATGATCGAATCCTTGATTTAAGTAAAACTTTGCTTCATAGGGAATGAGTTTTATATCTTTTAAATGAAGGGGATTTTCACTATGGAGTGAAGCAAGGTAAGTGGTGTTTTTGAGGCCGTACTCCACTCCTCATAGGCAACACCGTAACAGTGTAGAAACAGAGAAATCTTTAAGTGTCTTTACAGCTGGATGCAACCTCAATGTTAGAAGGAAGTGCATTAACACAAGGACTAACCTCAGATTTTGGACTTTGTGCGAGTTGTTGCGGTAGGTGTTCTGTGCTTTTTTTTTTTTTTTTTAAACTTTGAAAAGAAAGCAGGCTGCTTAGTGTCAAGCAGTCCTTTTCATGAAGGCTCTCTTTCCTTGTGTTTGACCAAAATTATTTGAAGAAATGAAGCAAGCTCTCTGCCTTTTTGGAGGCTTCTGGGAACTCTAAAATCTCATATGCAGGAATGATATTTGTTCTAGTATGTGCAATTTTATTGTTTTATTACTTAGTGCAAGAGTATTGCATGAAGGAAAAAATCACTGTGTAAATCCTGATTGTTGCCTTAGTTAGGGTTTCCTTTTCTCGTGTTTGCTTCCATTTATCTCAGCAATCCATGTGGCTATCGTTGTGTTTCCTCAGGAAACCACTAGCTAAGCAGCAGTACTTCTTAAAAATTAATAGGGAGGACAATTAAGTTCTGTCCAGAACAACAAGGTACTGCGCCTCCTCCCATGATGTAAAAAGTTACATGTCTGGAGAGGGAAAGAGGTACAGGATGGTCAGAATTAAGGAGTCTAAGCAAAGTTTTATTCTTAGTATGTCTGAACCCACAAAAAAAGCACAGTTCAGTGAAGAAAAATATGTTGAGTTTGGCTGTTCTTTGAGAGGATGGAGGGGAGAAAGCAAAGAAAATTGCCTTTACAATATAGAAGTATTTAATATTGAGCTCAGCTCAGAATAGCTCTGGCTGTCTCTTATGTGTCTCGGTCTTCCCTCACTTGTTAGTGATGCTGCATAGTTGGCAGATGAACAGATGCTATGAGAACTTTCCATCAGAGAAAAGGTTAGTGGCAGGAGGGATGCCTTTATGGAAAGGAGGTATGAAGAGTTTGAGAATATGACGGATGAATGAGTTCTTTAAGTCTGCCATTTGTTTTTAAAGAGAGACATGATGCTAAAAAATAGGATAGTGCTGTCCCACTGTACAGTCAATAAGCCTTCCTTCTCTGGATATTGTCTTTTGCTGCTTATTTCCAGTGGTAGTTGATGTGTTGATATAAGTTTTAAAATAATGTAAATCAGGTGCCATTCTCATTTAGAAGAAATAACATCTCTCTGAAGTGACAAAACAAAATAAAAACCCAAACATCTATGACTTGCAAAGGAAAGAACTGTTAAGAAAAACCAGCATTGGTGGCATAAACAGAATAATTTTATTCTTGCCCTTGATCTATGCCTTGTAAGCCTGGACATGTATGTGTTGGTAAGCTTGGCATTGCTACAAATTGACCTCTTTGGTTTTCTCCTGTTACAGTCCCACTTTCACTTGGTGAAGTAATGATTCTTTACTCTTTTTTTTTTAATATTTGTGATGTGATGTATTTAATCAGGTCCTGGTTTTATTTAATATTATCCATCGTGCACCAAAGACCATTTTTTATGTTTCTTTCTAAATATGCACTTAATTCAAGCTTTGTCTGTGTTTTCTGAGTACCTTGTGATGAAATAATTAGATTTCACACGACCTGCAAATTTGAGTAGGTGCTAAGACAAATATGGTCAGATGCCTGCTAGTCCTGGATGGGTTTGAAATCCTTTTGATGACTATTTCTGCAGCAGAGAGCTTCCTCTCACATCTGTTGATTGGCCTCTGTGAATTTCATCCTGGCTGTTCAGAAAACAAAGTACCAACGATAAATTGGTATTTATGAAAACTTTAAAAGAGGTCAAGTCCCAACTTTGTATCGGGCATGTAGAAGGAATTCAGTTTACGAACAAGGCTTTCAATGTCTGTACAGCAAGAACACTCTATTCCCTTCTCCTGCCCTTGCACTTAATTCACATATGCCCTGCAACTTCTGCAACAGAGTTAAGTCTTGTCCTTCTGAGTATCAAGCTTACTGATTTCACAGAACACAGTTTTTTGAATGGACTGTACAAGATAGAAAACTTTTGAAAAGATATTATGTGAACATATATCTGGGAACTGTTGTTAATACAGATTTCTTTCTGAAAGACAGTGAATTAGAAAACTAAGTTCAAATTTGGCAGTAAAGAATTACCTGTTGAGAACTGATCTGGTGAAGTACTGTGCATCAGTCATTTCCACAGACTTGGTTATCAAAATTATCCCTAACTTTCAGAGAAATTGAGCTAATGCTTCATGTAGTAAAATACAAGAAGCAGTTGTTTCTACAAAGATTATTCACAGATTTTTCAAGATAACCAGCAGATGAAAATTATATAGGGTAAAATAGGTAAGGTCAGTTTTTTAAGTGAAGCAAATGAGCAGTAAACTATTTCTCTCTTAATACATTCTAAAGCTTCTCTGCACAAGCCAACAAGCATGCATTGGCACCTAAAGTTAGTAAAAAAGTTAGTAAAAAAAAAAAGTGAAATAGAAAAAAAAACCCCAGAAGTCCTGACTCTTAATGTCAACATTTATACTATTTTAAATAGATGCAGCATTGATAATTACAATTAACATTCTTTTTTTTTCTTGAATGCATAACTGCAAAACAAAAAGGGCGTTTAGAAATCTGTTCATGGAGATCTTATGACCATCAAATCCTGTCTAAATGAACTAGTATGTTTTAGGAGAAACAAAAAAGAACAACTGTTTCTTCCTGTGACTGTGTACACATATGTAACCCACTCCAACGCATGATAAAATTCACGCATAAATTTCAGTCCATTGTAGTTTTTTAAAAAAATATATGCCTAAAACTTTTTTTAAGTTTCATTCTGTTATCTTAGAACTTAAAAATTCAGATAAAAGTAATTCCCTTCATTTCTGAACAACTGAAGAAGGACTAAGTCAATATGTTTTCTTTGGTTTTACTCCAGTAGATCTAAAAAGAGAAGTTAGCTTCATATAGGCAATAGAATGCCACGGGATTATTTTCAAAATACACTGAGAGGTTAACATTCGATGAAAGTGGCAACGTAGACTTTCTCCAATGGGACACTGTTGTAGGCAAATCTTTCTGTTACTGGTTGCAACAAATAAAGCAATTTACTAACTGCATTGGCTTTATGCCAAAACATTCTGGCAAAATTAGTCATGCTCAGATATCTGGAAAACACTTATTGAGCATAAAAATCTTGTTGAAATTCTGAACATCAAAAAAAAAAAATAATCTGTTTCTGTTAATCTGTTGGTCTTGACATCGCTTACATGCCTCTCAGAGACTAGTGCAGCAGGTCTCCTCCGGCAGTGACTGCCCATGGAATCGTCCAGCAGGAACATTTATTCCCTCTGGAAATTTTTCTATAGTGATGCCTGTTGCGTCATAGATAGGATTCAGTGTCCACTGCATATAATACTTGTGCTCCCCAGAAACACATTCTTTAGAGGCTGCTGAGTTTGACAAGGTGTATAGAGAGACTGTTTCTTCAATCTTTTCTGCATGAGGAAGAGTAATTCCTATGTGATATCCAAACAAATTGTTTTGGCTAATCATGACGAAACATTGCTTTTCCCTACAATCCTTCTTCAGAATTGCCAAGTTATTAAACTGTATCCTTTAGGCATTACACATTAAAGAAACTGAAAATACACAAAACCCCCCACAATTCTTGCAACAATATTTCTGTTCCCAGTATGTTATCATTGATTCAACTAAATTTCCAATAACCAGTCCTGTCTTTACTAGTAGTGTCTGAAACGTAGGTCATGGGATGAGTGGGGAGAAAGGCTCTGCTGCAGTAGACATTAGATGGCTTTCTGTGCAGTGAACTGAAAAAGTCCATGCACAAAACTGAAAAACAAAACTTCCTTAGACTGACCTAGAACAGCATAAAACTCTATTTAAAAATCAGAAATCTAGGCCAACCCCAGTTAATATGTAGGTTTCTTTCCAATAAAGATATTCTTGACACGGTACTTGACACAGCACAAAGCTGTACAAAGTCCAGCTTTACTTAGTCAGTGTTTCTTAGATCTACTTCAGAACATACTGCCCACAATAAAGTATTTTAAGAACATTATAAATTGCAAGAACACATTTGAAAGACATCTGCCCCTGGAAGACATTTCCCAGAAGCAGTAATTAAAACCTTTCTTTAAAGTGCAGCAGAGAATTTCAGGTAGTTACGGTCAGGACCAGTAGGAAAAAAAAAAAAACCAGCAAAGAACACAGGATAATTGATTTCTTAACAAGATTTTTTTTAAAAAAAATATGTTGGTTGCACAATCACAATGAATGTGTTTTTAAATCTTCAGCTATCCTTATAAGATAGATGGATGTCTGCACCATCTTTGCATTCATTTTTAACTAGGTATGGTTATGGAAGTTCCAGACTGTGAACTAGAAGAGGTGACAACAATCATTTGTATGGTGGGTAACGTAACAAATGTTATGGCTAATATGAACCTGCCATAATTCAAAGGTAACTTGATGCATATCGTGTACCCACTGAAGGGCTACACTGCAATAACTTTCCTGACAACTTAAGTGCTTTCCTATGTTCGGGAATCAGTTTCTGGTTTCTACAGAAAGTAGAAAAAAAACAGGCTGAATAATTCAGATAGCTCACAGCCTGTGAGCTGTAGAACAATTTATACCTCAAGTGTCTGGATTTAGTGGTTCATTTCTTAAAATGGGGAGGAACAGGTGGTCAATACCTAATGTCACTATATGCGTGCAAGTCTTTTGTAAATGACTTGCAGTATAGTCCCAGTGAAACCCACAAGGAAGAAATAACAAAATGCTTAGATGTTTTTGACAAATTATATCTTAGGTTAAACTTCTGTTAGTTATTATAAACTGCTGATGTGTGAGTAGTTTTGTTTCATGTTTGATTTATTGCTTAGACCCAACTGAGCCCTTAGTTCAGTAGTAGTACACCATGGTGCAGTGAAATATTGTTTTATACACCAAAGCTATTATCAATGTCATGGCCATTTGACATATGCATCCTACACCATCATATACGAAGTGGGGATTTCTTTTGTAGGACAACGAAATTGTTTGGATGAAAAGAACATTGTGGGTAAGCTTCCGTGTTCATGCAACGTTTGATTTTTTTTTTTTCCATTGTGCCTTGAGAACTGCCTTTTCTTTGTCTATTTGAACAGATAAAGTAAGTAGCCAAGGCTATTTCTTTGCCAGTGCAGAATACACAAATAAGTAGCTGGCTGACATTTTCACAGAAAAGCATTTGCCATGTTACTCATCTTAAGAGTTTTAGCTGTCATTTATAACAAACTTTGTTCCAAGTTGAAAGGAAATACTGTTATCTTGTCAAGCAATGGCTAGAGAAGCTATCCATTAGATCCCCTTCACCATGGAACTATATATTAGCAGTTTACAAGATATTCATGAAATAAAACAACACTCATTATTTTAGTCATTAACATACTACTAAAGTGAGTCTTCCAGGGGCAAAGCTAAATTTACTATCAGCTGATAGAATGCCATGTTGCTGTCCAGAGATTGTAGAACTTCCCATGATCAGTGTCATTAATGCTAGTGATTTATTTAAGATAGATTTCATAGCATCTGGGTACACTTTAGCTAAGTGACTTAGTTCTCACTGGAGAAAGTCAAAACCTTTAAGATTGTTGATTCTCCCAGAGGCTTGAATTGAGGGAAATCTGAGAAATCAGGCCTCCATGAGGTGTTTCAATCTGGAATCCTCCAAATAATCTCTCATTTCAAAACTACAATTTTTCAGTATCCAGAGAATGACAGATAACATTTCTCAAAAGGCATAGTCTATACTATGTATTTCTGTTATTCCCACAGCCACCTGTAAAGTTAGATATTTTTAAGGACAAAAATTACAGCTTAAGAAGGATTGAAATAGTGTCCATTGCAAAGCTCAAAGGAGCTCAGGTTAAGGGGGTTTTTTTAAGTAATTTAATTTTTCTTTTAGCATGAGCTAAAAATTTATCAGAGGATTGCATTTATTCTTTGTGGAAGAAGATTAGAATCACTCATACGTTAGCCAACTTCAATATGGAGGTGTAAACATCCACAAGTATTTGTACAATCAATTTTTTTTTTAAATTTCACAGATGCACAATCAAGACACTTAAAAAAAAAAAAAAAAAAAAGCAAGCACATGTAGATCTAATAGGCTTGATTCAAAACCCATAGAAATTAACTAGAATCATTTCAGCAGGCTTTGTAACCTGGTGCATTTTATGAGGCCGTGCAGGAAAATTATATGGATTAGGCTCCAGAGTAATCTCATAGGTGTTGGGAGCAGGGGAGAGAAAAGAGGAATTTTTAGATTTAGCCTGAAGAACATCCATAGAAAACTTAGCATGGAAGAATCCTGCAATTGCAGGAAGAGGATAGTGCTATTCAGTCAAATCCAATTACAAGTAATTATGTTTTATAATGCAATAAGTGAATAAATATTTCTGGATGAACAATTTATAAAATTTTCTATGGCCAAAGAATTTGTTGTGAGGGAGATATACATATGAATCTTTTTTAAAGAACTATGACAACACTCAAGATTTTCCTCAGTGAGCATTTTGATCAGCTTTTTTTCCAGCTGCTGCTTTCTTAGAGTTGATGCAATCCCAGCTGAAAACTTTTAATGGAGTTGCAGGATCTGCTGGGAAGTGATTGCCTGCTCAGTCCTTCAATCTTCCTAGTACAGAATGCTTTCAGGTTTTGAGAAATGTACCAAATATTCTTTTGGAACCCAGGCCACAGGAGAGGTACCATATCCTTGTTGGCCTTAGTCTCCCTACAGTCTGGAGTACCTCCTGATTGTTTGTCACTCCTGTTGTGCACGCATATGCTATATTGGTCTCCTTGAAGTAAAGCATTTCTTTCCTTTAGAAATATGCTTATTCTGCATTTAATGGGAAAAATACTTTAGCCAATGCAATAAATGAAAATTAATTAAAATGCAATTAAGTCAATTTATGACAGACACTTATCTTTAGAAATTTCAGGCTATTATTCTGAGGAAATTAGGCATAGTTTCTCTATAATTAATAAGAATATATACTGAAATGGGTAATACATGTCGAAAGCTGCCAAAATACTTGTTTTTAAAACCAAGATCCTTCAGGGAATGTCCCAAACTCCCAGTTTTATGGAGGTTCAGAATTTGTTTGCAGACCTTTACATTACCAGGCCTTCGTAATTACAGGGATTAAACTGTGCCTGCAAGGCTGCCGGCTTTCTCATGATGCTTTCCCTCACACACACACTGCTAATGCCAGTGCAGCTGATAATGGGAGCCCTATCATAGAAGAAGCTCCAGGCAGCCACTGGCATTTTGAATATCAGTTGTCTAAACCTGCTCAGAGCAGGTCTATACACAATAAGCAGGTGATGCTTAGGGTTGGAAAGCATCTTTGCATTCCCTACCGCAAGGTTCCCAGTGAATCAGTATCAACAATAGTTATTTCTCCCTTCCTTTCACCCCTCCCAAAAGGTAAGCCTGCAATGTTCATGTGGGCTTTATCCTTTGTTTAAGGATCCTTCCATACCTACAATTCTGTTTCTGTGAGGTGCTGATTCTTCGTCTGATTCAACCGCTTTTGCTGTCTGTCTTCCTTGATTCCCTGTTGCAGCATGTTTGAAAACTGTGAAAGCAATCTGAGAGCGTGAGACACTCCAGTTCATCAAATGAAGTCAGCCTGTAACCTGTTTGCTTTCCCCCATTGTATTCTTATCTGACCACAATGAAGAGGAGCTTGTACTACTACTTAACTTTTTAACAGAGAGAGCAGATGAAGTTGGCAAGTTATTAAGAAAAATTCACTGTTTGCAATTCCCCACTGCACATATCCGTTTATCAGTTACAGCTAAATTTTCTGCTTAATAAAAAAATTGTACTTTTGACAGCTTGCCTTATGCATTTGCTAGCATTTGATGTATTGCCAGGTAGTTAACCTGTTTGACGTATTAGCTAGTAGGGTCTGTGGAGAATTCCACAAAAAATATTAACTATATTAGATTACTTATAGCTTCCTTTGTTCCTTCACAGTAAATTTAATCTAAAATGAGGTGTGCCAGCAATGGTCCTTTATCAGCAGATGGTCAGAATTGCCCTGTTGTGTAAGCTGTTCATGGTAGTTCTGCAAGCTTTACACACCTCTGCTTTCAGTTTCAGTGATGGATTTTCCAAATAGGACATTAACTTCTAGGAGCAGCCCGTTACTGCTGCAAAGCATAGCCTTGCTGGTAGTTTGAACTGAGTGGACTTTGGCTACCACAGCATCCCAAATCCAGACTCTTTGGGTTAGTGGCACAGCTAGGATATGCAGCTTTGAAATAATACCTCCCTTGGCCAAAGTCCAGAGTAAGCTGCAGTTCATACGCTGCCCTCTAAAACAACAGGCTTCGTTAGGACAGAAGTGATTGTATGAGATATCAGATTGGCAGGTCAGAGAACGTCAGTGTTAACACACCCTGATTTTGTCTGCTGAGACTGCTGTTTAGTTTAATTCTTGTTTATGGTCATGTCAGTGTACAAAAATCTCTGCAGATGTGAGTATACTTACATGCAAATGTTTTGCAGAATCAGATTCAAAATATAGTTTCTAATTCAAAAAAACCCTTGGAAAAGTTGTTAGCTTAAGGAAATGCAGAGATATTACAAGTTTTAGTGTAATCATACACATAATGAGGTTATGGTGAAAAAAAGTTATAAATTACCTGCTTCTAGTATGTTTATAACATAATTTTACAGGCAGAAAAGCTTAACAAACACAAAATGGGTAAGTAAGTATGGGGGTTTTTTCTGTATATCCATTAATTTTATGAAAAAAACCCAATTTATACTTATACATTTCTTTCCATCTTGAAGAATTAAAACTTTTTTCCATCCTGAGACATGGTAATTTGAATGGAAAAATTCTAATGGAATTCACTGATAATATTTAACAATGGAAGATTTAAGAACTTTTCCTTAAATGGGATTTAAAAATAAGTCCTAAGGGTCTTTTGTAAGTGTAGTGTCATTCACATGTCTTCAATTCTGCACTTTTTTCTTACAAGAAAGTCAGACTTCTGATTGTGTAAGGTAAGGACAGCTTGCGTAGTAATTGCACAGGTGTTAACAAAGACAACAAAAGATGCTCTCTTGTAAGATTTTGAAATGTGATGAAGTGCTTAGTTCTATAATGACTTCTGTTATGTAATATAGAAAAGTGGCCTTCCTGTCTTCACACCTCTTTTTGGACAGTTCTGGTTTGTATATTGTTAAGTGATTTAATCACTGATAACACAGTACGACCTGAAAGAAATCATTACACAACAACCAGAGCTTTGAAAGGGCTTTCTGGAGCACAGCTTCTTCAGAAATTACTTACAAGATGTTATGCTACCAGGGTGTCTGGTGACCGTGAATGCACATGTCTTTTGTTAAAGGCGTTGCACTCAATGTAAATTAGTAACTTTTCATGTGTTTTTAAACTCTTACCTCAAAAACTAGTAGTAATTGTAAAAAAAAAAAAAAAAAAAAAAAAAGTAATAATAATTTTAAAAGTCCCACTGCTTATACAGTATTAAGGCATCAGGTCTGAATACAGAGTTTGGAAATAAAAAGCAAAGCTACAATTGACAATTCCCACAATTAACATCATTGTCTGTTCAGTAACATATATGTTTGGTGTAGCAAATGACTGACCTAGTCAATGTATTATAGACATAATTATAAAATATTCTTAAACTTATTAGGCTTCTGCTTTTCAGTCCTACTGTTCTTGCTGTGGTACAGCTCCAGGTACGAAGTAGCAGAAATATACTTAAATAGTTACCTACTTCTAGCCCTCTTTTTAAAAAAAAAAAAAAAAATCCAAACAAACCAACCACCAAACAGTAGAATTGAGGCACTGTGGGCAAAATAAATTGCATGAGGCTGTCTCCATTTTTTTAAAAGTACAATGTTCTTCCTGAAAATCTGTCTCCTTGGCAAATCTGCTGCCCCACCAAAAGCCCTCTGTTAATAATTGTTCCGGTGGAAATAGATTACAGAAAGGTGGCAGGGGGATTTCTATGAATGAAGCTTTTGATACATTTTTGTAACAGCAAATGTTTGTGTTTAAAATCTCTTCCTTTGGCATCACTCTTTTGTTTAGTTGAATCTAGGACAAAGAAACTGACCAAATCCAGAAAATGAGTGTGTAAAACATAGCCACTTGAGTATATGCTTGTACTACAGTATATAGGATACATCTGTAGATCGACCATCCTCCTTGGATTTCTTAAATGCATTGGTAAGGAAAGTCCTGCATACATTGTTGCTTCATGCAAAAAGGTTAAACAAATTCCATATCAGCTCTGCAACTATTTTAGGCACAGAATCAAAAACGGGGCCCTTTGTCAGGGCCTATTTTTAGATCTCATAGCCTAAGGGGGTGAAAAGCAATTCCCATTAGAGTTACTGTATGCTGCACTCTAAGGTTGATATTCAGATGTTCTACATAACAGTGTGAAGCTTCTACCTAAATTTTGGATTTCTATTTCAGATCAAACGAGTTGCAGTAGAAGATTCTATCATTCCCACAGATGCCTTTCCAGAAAGTTCCTTTATGGAGAGCTGGAGGGGAGGCAAGATGTTGGCATAGCTGTTGACCTAAAAACCTGCTGTGCTGACATACTGCCATCTTTCCCGTCTTTTTGCAGCAGAGAGAATTTCTATAATGGGCATTTGGACCAGTGTTAGTCTTCATAGATAACTTGAAATGCCATTTCTCTGGCCCCGCTATTGAGTCAATGTGGTAAGTGTTTATTAGTTGTATAACTGCCGGAGGAGGGACAGAAATTGGAAGTTCTTTCATTATTCAAATGACAAACAACTAAAATTGCTGTGAAAAAGTTAGTGTAGAGACGCAGAACGAAACAGGCTAGTTTTGAACTATGAGAACACAGTACTAGTCAAAGCATGAATGAGCTCCCACTAAAGAAATGTTGTAGCTGCATTTCTTGGAGCTGTTTCCAGTGCTTAAATGAGAATAAAAAAACGGCAAGACTTGATGTGAAAGGTCTCATGATTGCTGTACAGGGAACCTCAAGAAAAAGGTAAATTACATGAATGATGAAATTGCTATGTGTACGTACTCCATTTAAGATGCTACTTCACAGAATCAGCGTTTTGCTAAGAGAATCTAAAATTAGAGTCTTGATCAGGGGTAGTATTGCTATTTAAAAAAAAAAAAAGCAATCCAAAATGAAGTAGAACTTGATTCCAGGTTGTGTACTTTTGCAGTAGTCTATTTACACTCGCAATTCTTCCTTTCACTTAGCTATTGAATTTGATCTGTGTGTGTGTGTGTGTATATAAAGATAAATGTGTTATGACTGGGTTATGTCATTGCCATCCATAACTTTGGGTTGGTATCTGCACTCAGGATAACAAAAGGATTACAAATTAAATGTTCCTGTCACTTTCAGCTATCCAGTATTCAGGTTTATATAATCTTTACACTTAAGCCATGTATCTACAGTAGAAGGTCATGCAGGTAATCTGTGAACTTCTCATTTTAGTGTTCTAATGCACTCATGATCACAAACATCAGCACACTGATTGCAGTTGTAGAAAATTCCATGAGTTTTGCAAACACACAGAATTCTCCTCTCCTGACGCACTTAAAAATAATCTGGTATATAAATAACAAGGTGTTATGGCCAAAAAAAGACTACATTGCTTTTCTTCTTAAAGCAGGTTGTAGATATGACTAAAAATTCAGCTCTTCTCCTGCCTCAAGTGTAGTCCACAGAGGAGCTGTCATCTTCCTTGTGGCATGGTGACTTCTTGCCCTCTAACAAGTAACATCTCATTATTTGAGTGCCTAGGCTGTTGTTACTGGCTTCTTAATCAGTGCTACTCTTCTAATAAGAAAATACATCCTGTATGTTCTCGTAAGGGTAAATAATTGGAGAAAGGTGTTTTATATAGGAAAAAATGATAATGACCTAGTGTTCATTCACGGTTCTCTCCAGCACCTCACAAGCAGAGGTGAAAAAATACTTGTTTGTACAAAATGATGATTTTTCTTTCTCAGATCTTGAAGGAGAACTTAACATCACTGACTTTTAAATACTGTGTTTTGGCTAAAACTTAATGAAATCTGCTACAGTACTGTTTATTACTTCTGAGGGAACAAGTTTAAAACATGTACATAATGTTACAGTCCGAAGCAAATCATAGCACTAGTAGGATATCTGAATGCTGGCAGTGGAAGTGGTTCCATATTTCTCAGGGCTGCTATCTGCATGTTCTTGTACTTTTAATAGAAATTCTTTCAAGTTTGTGTCAAATATACTGGACTGAAGATTGTCCTGCTCTGAATGTGAAAAGGATAATTGAATAGGCAGTGTGAACTTTGAACTTAAAACTGCACTCCTGCTGTCTTCAATAGATTCAAAATATTTAGGCTTGTTATTTTCTACACAAACCAAAAAATTCTGATATTTTTGTGGTTTTACTAATATTAAAAAACTTGAGCTTTTTAAATTCGAAACATAAATTTATTTTTCCAGCATTTATCAAAAACAAATGTTCTTCTGTTTAGAAAACAGTTTTTCTGTGCTTGCCACGGTGGCTCTGCCTTAGGAGAGTAGAACAGTAACCCAACACAGCAGGTTAAGCCAATGTGTGACTATCTGTATTTTGGCTATCAGATATGCAGGGAATGTACTTCCTTGCTGGTGAGTTTCCAGTCAGTATCTTTTAGGTTTTGTTCCTAATAAGTGGTGGTTACAGAATGGAATGCAATACAAGTACAAGAAAAACCTAGTTTTTGGGTAGCTGTGTAAATAACAGGCTCTGAGTCTTGTGAAATGGAAGTTTGAGTCGAAAGGATAGTTTGCCAGTTGTAAGACAGTTTTGTTCACAATTTTAGTGTGATGTATATTCCTAGTATTTTCCTTTACCCCTTCTCCTCTAAACTCAGAAGATGTTCAAAAGCTTTTTGTATCTTTTTTCAATTTTTGTTCACAATAGTTTTGATGCTAGAATGGGGTTTGTATTTTTTTGTCTCAGTTTAGGTGCATATAGATGTTTCTAAAACTCATAACACCATTTAAGAAAGTAGCTGCTTTTTCCTCCTTCCTTTGCGTTTATTAAGAAGTTATTTTATATTTGCATTATAATATTTCATAGCTGTTTCATGGCAGCCCTTTCATTTTGAGCTTTGCTTATCATTATGTTTCTGAATTGCAGTCTGTATTACAATAGAGCAGTTAGCCCTAGTTAGTCTTGCAGTAATAGGCAGGCAGCCTTCTTTCTTCCCAAAACTGCTTGAGAGCCTTAAATGTGTTGCATGTCACCTCATGAACCAACTAAATCAGAATAGATCTCCAAAAGATCCAATCAAACTCAAAATCCCATAAAAATTAACAAAATTCCACTTGAGACCCTTCAGCTGTTTAGCATCAGCCCGAAGACAGACAGGTGGGATGTTTTCTTTTCAAATCCTGAGTTGCATTTAAAAAAAGAACCACTCCATGAATCAAATACTCTTTGTCTGACCTTCCTTCCAAATAACTCTCATTGTCACAATACAAACATGTTACACATACCTTAACTTTAAAATATCAGAAAAGATTATTCCAGATAAAACTACACAGGAAAGATATATTTGGATCACACAGATGTACGGACTATAGTTTTCTATACTCTTCACTCTGAAAAATAAGGCATTTCAACTGCTGTTCACAGAAAAGTTTTAGTGTGAATATTGACTAAACCGACTAAATACTTAACCAGTTAACTAGGTGGAATGGAGGAGCATTCAATAGACATTGCATTATAGGACACTTTTGATGATAATCTGACATTATGTTATATAAATCCCCAGTTTATCAGAAGATGCAACTGTTGAGCTATTTATCTTATTGATGTGTTAGGCATTTTCTTTTGTCTGCTGCTTTGAACTGTGTTTCATGCAAGTGATTGAATTGGAACCCAAAACTCACATCTTGTGAAGCATTCAGAATTTTTCAACATCTGATGGATTGCACTGCTTTAGTAATATGCATGTAGAAACCAAGAAATACTAAGCCTTATCCTCAACAAACTACGCAGAAATCAGTATAATCTGTGAAGAGAGATGAGTTCTAGCAAAGTGTTATTATTACCGTAAGAAAAAAAGTGCTGTAGAATGTATAGAATCTATACAATATAGTCTACTATACTATATATAAATCATATAATGTATTAGATATTAAATATAAATCATATTATATAGTAGGTATAAATCATGTATATTGTGTCATAAGAAACATAATAAATGCACTTCAAGTAAAGAATAACTGGTTTACTTTTTTGTGTGTATATAGATGTAAAATCTGCGTTAAAGTTCTCCTAATGTGTTCAAAAGAATGGTAAATGGCGCAGAAAAGAGTTGAATGAGAACAAAGAGAACAATACATATATTTCTTGCCAAATACAAGACTGGGCAAAATTATAAGGAAGGAGAAAGCAAGGGCCTGGGGTGAGATTCTGACCTTGCTTAGGATGAAGATACAGTCATGGAATTAAGTTTGCTGTTAACAAGGTCTGTTTCATAACTTCTCTTTTACAAGCTACAATCCCTAAAAATGCTCAACTACTGTGCCTCATTTACAGTGCCAATAGATACTCCTTGCTACTAGCACTTATATACTCAGCTCCTCTTTTGACCCAGCAGTAGAGGGAACTTGGAGATCCCTTTTTTGTTGCCAGAAAAGAAGAGAATTCATCCAGCAGGCAACTGGGGAAATGCTGCTCCTAAGCACTTCACCAGGCAGACCAATGGGTGAGCTTTGTTAGTCTCCAAGATTCAATGGCACTTGGCAAGCTTGGCTTTGTCAAGTATACTGTAAATATAGCACAAAAGTTGTCCAAAAATAGGAAAACAGTGAGGGGGAGAGGGTAATTGCCAAGAAATGCTCCTCAAATGAAGCACTATATTAAAGCTGTTTGTCAACCATTGTTTGCTTCTTACCTCATAATTAGTTTCAGTAGATGACAAAGATTTTGCTGGCCTACCCTAATAAGTGCAGTTTGATGTTTAGAAGATGACACAAAAGCATAACTGAAGCCCATGTCTTTAGGAGATCAACTATGTTAATAATGTCTATGCTGTCAAGAGAAGGCACTGCAGGCTTTCCTAAGGCAGATGAAAGCCTGTAGTTGTGTTATGCAGCTTTCAAGGTGCTCACACACTGCTTTCAAATCTGCTGTTTTTTTCTTGTGAGAGTCATTTTGTGGAGCAATCTTAAGTTCTTTAAGGAAGTGTTCTGATTAAGGAAATGCTTTTCTGTCCCAATTTCCCTCTAAATCCCATTCCACAGCAGCAATAAGCAACTGTCAGAAACAACAGGATCTTACAGGAAACTGTCAATTTGCAGGGAAGTCCCATGCCTTTCCCTGGCTCTCCATACCAGTGGCACTACTTGCAAAACTTACTCCTCCGGTTCACCAATCTCTCCTCCTCACTCAGATTCTCCAAAGGTCACATGCAGTCCTCGACAGAGGTCAGCCAGCAAGAATTTTCAAGGGGAAGTTTCAGAATAAGTCCTGCAATGTCAAGAGCTCCAGATAAGGCTTTAAATGCTCTCTGTGTTCTTGCGGGGATCAACCCAGTGACCCTGGATTAGGAGGGTCAGGCTGGTTTCCGTGACCTTCTCTCAGGGATACCCATCAATGCTGGGTTGCTGCAACGGCTGCAATGCAGTGGTGCAGAGCTTTTCAGCTCAGATCACAGTCATTTTGGGGCACCGAGGAACAACAGGCAGGACGGTGGTGATAATGGAGGTAGTAGGCCTTTTACATCTGGTGCCTTGGCTTGTAAGCCAGCAAAACAGAGAACACTGGGGTAGAAGGTGACAGCAGGAGTTAATATATGCACCCCCTACTATTCAAGGGGAAAAGGATTAGGGGGTCTTTAAGCCAAACAACAGTGCTGGATATGCCAAGAGCAATTTCCTCCTTTTATACAACAAACATTATGATGTTAAGGGTGTCAGGAAGGTATCTAAAGTAAGAGACCTCTGTGGGCTTCATCATACACTGTGTAACTATGACCAGAGCTTTAAATTTTATTTACAAGTCTGTTATCACATAGCTGTGCAGTTAATATGGGGACAAGGGTATGGTGCTCTGGCTGGAGGCTGCTGTGCAGGTTGAGTTTTTACAGAGGCACAAGGCCCTGCCTCTTAAGAGCCAAGTTGATTGCCTATGATTTTCTGTAAGACTTGTAAGGTCTTTAAAATAAATTCATTAACATAAAGGTTTGAAGTGTGGAACAAGCTAGGAACAGTTTTATAATGCAAACAAGCACCTGTGAGTAAAAATCATGCCCATGATGAGAAGTCTAGGAGCAGTGCAGGGTTATATTGTCTGTGATACAGAACACAGGTGGGAAATTGGGACATATTTCCCAAACTACACTTTCAAATTGAAATATCCCTGGTTGTCCATTTAGCTGAAGAAGGGGCAGACAAGAAAACTTAAGGAAAATGAGAATTTAAAGGGGACATATCTTATGTGCTTTATTCAGTTGCTTGTTAACATAGAGTTCAGGGCTCTGGTTTCGTAGTGCACAATGCCAAAGGTTTGGATGGCGACTTTACTATTAGTTTCTGAAAGGAAAGATGAATGTACAATTAATCACCCAAGGTGGTAAACTTATGCGCATATGTGTACTCAGCCTGTGTAGGTATTTCAAAGAGTCTTTAATTATTTTACCCATGAAACCAAATATGCTTCCCCATGCTTTGTATATCAAGAGCTGAAAGGTTATTCACCCCATGTTTTCAAAATGCTGAAACGGACCACTGTAAAAGAATGTGTTTTAACACATTTATAAGCACCTGAGGGGGTCACTGTGACAAAACGAGCAGAGTGCTTAGTCAGTATCAAACTGCCTACACTGTTCGTCCCCTGAACATGCTTTTCAGCAGCAGCACAAATGCCATTTGTCCGCATTGCAAATGACCTTCAACGAAAAGCTATATTCTTGTCATTTTACTAGCTTCTATGCCTTCATCAACAAAACAATGCCTTCTTGGATGCTTCAAAGTTATTTTTGAGAGTTTTTAAATCAAACTATGGAATATGCCTTCAACAACTGCACCATTCACCACAGGGAGACCCTAGAAACCAGGGAGACCACTGTCAGCCTGACCTCTAAAATGCATATAGCTAGATGGGTGAAAACTTATCCTAGATGCTTCTTTTGTTGTGATGCAGTCTCCCTTTTCAAGCAGAGGCATGGGGTTTGCATGCACCTTTTGGGCTCTCATTACTACAGAAGTTATGACTGTTATTCTTTGTAAATGCTGACAATACATGAACAAAGGGAAAAAAAGAGTTCTGTGCTCTAAAATATCTCCACTTCTTGGCTTTGAGCACCTTGTTAAAATGCCCTGTGACAGAGGCTTTTATTTAATTTCCAGCCCCCTCCCCCTAAAAAAAAAAAGTGAACATTACAGTCCTTTAACAACTTACTTATAGGTTGGTTTAAAAATTCTTTTATTGGTTCAGTCTGTAGTTTCTTAAGCTGGTGCTCCCTGATAAGAATTGTTGTAAAAGCTGGGATATTTAGGTATCTCTTTTGCCTAGTAGACCGATAGCCTAGACATACTTAGATAATATGTCTGTCACAATTAAGTTGCATCACTGTTGTGCTTGGAAGACTGTCACATGTCCACCAAGTCTGCTTGACACTGTGCATCCACTTCTGCAACAATCACCTTAATTCTTTTAAAGAATTTCCTTGCTGCCTTGTGTAAGCTGTGAGAGTCCTGGTTTGTAAGCCAGGCTTCTTTTCAAGGTGGCACTTTGCCTTTTAGAAGCTTCCAAAAGCTATACTCTTACAGTTCTCCACCAGCATCATAAACGGTTTTTAACAGACATTGTGGTGTAGCTACCTCTGCTAACATGCCACTATTAGACACATGTAGAAAGTGTAGCACTGAACTATAACTTTAACACAAATGCAGAGGAAGTTTATCAGCAAAGTGTGAAGGAGGCTGGTTGCCAGTTAAGGTTCTCCAGGCTTTCTCCTTTTTTGCCGTTGAACAGCACAGTCACTTCCATGCCCATTCTTTTTCCTTTGACTGCTGCTGGCTTGGATAGGAACACCAGCAGGTCACAGATTGCTTCTAACTTCTCCATGGTCCGACTGCCAGCCTGAAGGTTTCGAACTGTTCAGTAAAGTCATCAAAATTATGGACCTTGTAGGAAACACATATAGCACCAGCCTGCACCCTGTCATGGTCTTGCAGGTTGCTGAAAGGTCCACCAGAACCACCGACAAAAGGGAGCTCACCACCACCATAAGCCCTCTCTGTGCCGTGTCTTGAAATGTAATTTGTGGTTCACAGACCAACCAGCTGATTCTTTGGGATGGCATGAGCTTTTTTGGGAATCCTGTAGGGTCCTACCAGCCAATCATAGTAGGCCAGAAGAGGGAAGGAATGTTTGGGACAAAGTCTGGCTGCTACATGGTCCTTCTGTGCCTCCCAGTAGTGCTGCAGGTGAGAAGGCATGTTCCCTCTGTGCAGAACAGGCAGGGTCTCCAACCTCCCATAAAGTCAATCACCACATACAAAACAGTTTTTGCTACTTATTAGAGAGGAATTATAGCAATATTTGAATGTTTAATCAGTATTTATGTTTTTATTTCCAATTTGGTTACAGCTGCCATTGCAGAAAGACCATGTGCAAGGGCTCCAGGCAGGTCTTCATAGAATCCTAGAATCATAGAATCACCAGGTTGGAAGAGACCCATCGGATCATAGAGTCCAACCATTCCTATCAAACACTAAACCATGCCCCTCAGCACCTCAATCACCCATCCCTTAAACATCTCCAGGGAAGCTGACTCACCCCTTCCGCATAATCCTGCCAAAATCATGAGTACAGCTGTTGGTTGCAAGACGAAGGGTAAGAATGACCGTCTCCTCGAACTGGCTACTCAGGGCTGCCAGACTATTTCCCAGGCAAAGACACTGTGTGAGAAGAATTGAGGTCCCCTCAGCATGCATGGCTTTATCTTTTGACTTCTGAAAAAACGGCCATCCCCGCTAGATATGGCAAGGCAGGGTTCCCAAGCCCCAACTTGTCACAGCATGGGAGGCAGCTTGTTGCTTACTCATGTGCAGAAACAAGCGAGACTTAAAGCTGAGTGGCCTTAAGTATCCCATGGCTGCACGACCACTTTTTCATGTGCACATAAATGCTGTGCTGAAACTTCATTGCAGTAAGGACAGTCTGCTTGCTGCAGGAAGCTGAGCTAGGAGCCAAGGTGGACCTACACACAGGCAGTGACCTCACCAAAAGCTCACTGCCAAGTGCTGGTAACAGGGTCCATCACCAGACCCAGAGAAGGCAAATGTTGAGCCATGCCTAGAATCCATCTGGGGAGTACAGCCATGGGGGACTGGGATGGAGATGGCACTGGAGACAAGCTACAACACCAAGACGAGGAGTCCATGCAGGAGGCAACATAGCTACTGCCCAGGTCTGAGATGCCTTCTGGAGACAGGGCTGGGGAATGGAGACCCATGTCTGATCTGAAATGGGGCTCACATAGGAGGGATCAGGCATCAGATAAGGCTTCTAAGATTTGTCAGTTCCTTTTTGTGCAGAATGTCTTCACACCTTACAGAGATCTGGGTTTAAAGGTGACTTGCTGGAAGTTGTAAGAGGTCACAGGTCTTCTAGCCAGGAAAAGTATAGCTGTGTGCTCCAACTTAGTTTACCAAAAAAAAGGGGGGAAAAAAAGAAAAAAACATCTCCCAAACTGAATAATCCAGTTTCCCATTCATCACAGCTAAGCTAAGACACTCATTTAGGTGAAAGACAGCTGCTTGCTGAGAATTTTATTCCATTACAACACTGCCACCTCTTGTTCACCTGCAGACTTTATTTTGCCCCGCTCCAGTCTGTGGTGGATCCAAAAGCATAAAAACCTCTCTAGTTCTATTAAACTGAAACCTTATGAGAAACAGAAACAACAGAGATGCAACATCATGTACTTGCATATGAATTAGAAACAGGTACTAAGACTGTTTCCTCTGTAACAAAAAGAACAAGGAGGTGGGGGTGAACATGGACCAAACCTACAGTATTTTCTTTCCAGATTCTAGAGTCAGCAGAGACACAGAATAGCCCTTTTTGGACTACTCTGTTAGGTTGTATTTCTCAATAGTCTTTCCACAACAGGTTAGAACCTTGGCAACAGGCATTTGGTCTCTCCACAAGCTACTCTGGGAGAGACTGTTCCTCTTTCTGCTGTCTTCAAATTGTCCTCCTGTTTCATCCATCAATCTGTTGAGGAATGTGTCTCACTACTGACCTTGTACTCTGAATCAATGTCCCCAGAAAACTGGGTGGGAGATACACTGCCAAATCTTTCTTTCTTTTTGGTGATTAAAAAACTGACGCCAGTGGAACCCAGACCCTTCGCAAATAACGCATGAAGCTAAGTCTGCTACAAGGTCGTGCTAAGTTCCTGTTGAGCTATATGGTTCTCAGATGTGTGGTAGAACCCAACTATCCAACTTGAGCCAAGAGAACCAGTCCTGGTACACAGTGCTATTCCTGCCCAGGTCATTTCCCTGTATTGAATTGCATGGTTCACTTTGGACCATCATCTAGGTTGTTAATGAAGATGTCAAGTGATAAGAGTGTTGCTCCAGGACACACACCAGCAACTGGTGTCCAGCTCTCCATCTCTTACAGCACTTGTAGGTGCATTCTGCAAGGACTGCTGGGGGCTGGGACCATTAGAGGGTGCTCCAAGGGCAGTAAGGCAGAGCCAGACCCATCCCACCCCACACAGAGGGAGCAGGGCAGGCCAGCGGCCAGCAGACACCTCCCAGGAGATGGAGATGGGCCAAGGTCAGAGCAGCAGGACAGCACGGAGGACGTGTGGCTGAGCAGGAGAGGGCAGTGGGAAGCACCCTATCGCATCAGTGGGACATGGGCTGAGGGCCCAGGGCAGGGCTGAAATGGGGTCCTGGTTGATGGATGGGGTGTGTTGAAGCCCTGCCAGAGCAGAAATTGCCCTTCAATCGCATGGCTCCCCTTGAGGATGCTACAAACTCCTGTTCAAAGGACACTGGTGAACCCCGGGTGCATCTGCACTCCTCTGCTTCTGGAAAGGCCGTCAGAGAGTGTGCCCAAACCCCTCAAAAGGAAAGGTGAAATCAAGCCATCTTTTAAATGAAAAACAGCGTCATAGCATGCCATTGATTACAGGAGTGAAAAATGCACAAATGCCAACTCTGTCCTGACGCTTACAGCATGGGTTTCCCTCTTTACCTGCTTTATTCAAGCTGTGTAATAGAAACAACTGTAATGTTAACTGTTCATGAGTATAATCAGAGATAAGGGCCCTCAAGCTCATGCATACATTCTTACAGAGTATTCTTATAATGACAGCACCATGCGAGTGAGCCATAAATCCCAGTTTACTTAAATTATGTGTAGTTTTATAATGCTGATCTTTATTTAAATAATGTTTACAATTATGAGCACTATGGTCAGGCAAAACAAAACGAAACAAGAACTATAAAATTAAGACACAAGTCGAAACATTCTCGACATATTTTAGCCCAGTACTTCATTTCTCAGTCCAAAGTTATATAAATAAACCTTCAGTAAAAATGTTAGATGTTGAGATGATCTACATTGGATCCAGTTCACTGAGATAGCTGTAGTACCTGGGGCAAGACTCAGTTTTGAAGGGACTACCATAAAAAACCAGCCTACACACTCTATGTCTGAAAGTATCCAGCACCTACTAATAAGTCCTTCTCACTGTAGGGGCAGGCGGGAGCCAAACACAGATGCTACAAAAATTATTTCATTATTCCACAAGAAATCAAGAGTAAATGCCTCTATAGTGTCTCTGGGAAACACCGTAAAGACACACAGAAGCACAGTTACCAAGTCACAAAACCTAACACACACCTCCGGCCCTGTGAAGGCACAATCACACATCTCCCTCACAGGCCAGCACCCACCCACGGCCACAAATAATGAATTCACAGTGGGTCATCAGCTCAGGCTGGAAAATCCCACTGCTCCATCCCTGCTCACTTCGTATCTCCTTCTCTTTGTAAAGTCCTCCCTGAACAGTGTTCCTCCCTATTTTAGCACTCCCCTCCCACCCCCCAGCACACACAGTCCCCAGGATCGGTACAACCAAGCTCATGTACTGCATCCCCTGGTGCTGAGGTCTCAGCCTTCTCAATCTCTCCACCAGTCTTCTCGTTCTCTCTGTATGTTTCCAGCTGCCATTTATTTTCTTTTTCTCTGGACTAAGAAGAGCCCATCTCTGTACTGGGAGAAAGCAAAAAACCCAGACCCAACAGCACTGAAACCAACAATAATAGTAATAAGGACGATAAAACAAATAGTGGCATGTCTGTGCAGACTTTCTCCACCTGTTCCAGCCAGCCTTTCTCACGTAGTCTTACTCTTCAGGAGTAAAGCAGGTACCTTACAGAAATAGCCTTTTTTCTCACAAGTCTCTCTTGGTGTTCACCTGAATTTGTGCTCTCTTCAGTACCAAACTTTAAGTCTCTGTAGAGGAGTGTTTTCCCCTTATGTTTGCCTTGTCACAAGCAGTCCCTCATCTCCCTGCTGGTAGGAATAAGAGCCAATTCTGGCAAAGACTCCCAGAAGTGAACTGTGACCCGGGGAGAAGCAAGAAGCTCCTTCATCGGTCCCTCTTTTAAGGGGACAGAATGCAAAGCAGCAAAGATGATCCATCCCGCGGTGGCTGCCCTCCCTGCATTGTCTCCCCTGCCCGCAAGACATCTGGGATGAGCCCTGCCCTCTCCCAAGGGGAAAAGCTGAGGTCTGAAGTGTCTGCACACACCACAGTCTCTCTGGGCACCTGAAGGGCAGTAAGCAGCCACCAGCCAAAGCAGCGTCAGAAGACACAAACCACATTTTGCAGCCCTGTCCTGCCCTGGTTGACCACCTGAGTAAAGCACCCAGAGGTGCAAAGGGCTGCAGTAATTTTGGAGTAACCCACAGCTTGCCCCTACAAATGCCAGCGGTTACCTGCGCGTGGAACAAAAACTCCTTCCAGAAGACTGTGATCAGAACAGTGGCTTTATTCACAGAGACAAGTAAAGGATTAAAACACGTTGGGTTTGCTGAAACACAGCACACCTATGGAGGACGGACGCATTTATATACATCAGTTCTTCGTAGAAACGCGAGCAATTTGGTCTCAATGACTAGGATATCCCCTGTTAGTTTGCAATGAATCCCGACGGTTTTCTCTCCGTGATGGCTCTGCTTTCCCACCCCCCCGGGCCCCGTCGGTATCTCGGGACCACCGAACATCACCGGCACCTTCCCCGCTGTGGTGGGGGCTGAGGGGCGAGGAGAAGAGGGTCGGGGAGCTTCCAGCACCCCCTCCCAGCCATCCAGGGGATCCCCTCGTCCCAGCCCCTCCGGCCGGCAGCGAGTGGATGTCCTCCGACCCAGGGCCGGGCTTTTCCTGGACGGACAAAATCGAACTGGGTAGGGAAGGGAAGGAGAGGGAAATAAATAAAACCAAATAAAATAAAATAAAAAAAAAAAAAAACCCAAAAGAAAACGACACAGCTCCGCGGGCGTCGGGCGCTCCCGGCCGCGCCCTGGGGGGAGGGGGGGTCGGGGCCGCGGGGGGTTCCCCGCTGCGGGACCTCGTGGGAGCGGCGGCTCAGAGGCACTTGAGGAGGAAGGAGTTGCACGAAGTTCCCCGCGGGCAGTCGCAGAGCTTCCCGATGCGAGCCCCTTTCCTCACGGCGCACTGCTCGCCGGCGTCGCACTGCGGGAGGGCGGCGGGAGGTGAGCGGCGGCCCCGGCCCCGCCCCGGCCCCGCCGCGCCCCGGCCGCCACTCACCACGGGCACCTGCCCGAACTTCTTCTCCAAGTGCGGCACCCGCTTGCTCTTCAGCTTCTCCAGCACCTCCTGCAGCGCCTCGATCTGCCGAGACATACCCCCCCACCTCGGGGCGTCAGGCCTCGCCCGCCCTCTACGTCTGTCTGCCCCCTGCCTGCCCCCCGCTGCCCCCGCCCCACTACCCCCCCCCCCCCCCCCCCCCCCACCCCGCCGGGTCCCCGTCCCCTCCCGCCCCACCAGCTCCTTCTCCCGGGAGGCGCCGCCGAGGTCCCTGCGGGGCGGCCCCAGGCCCTGCCCGCGGGCGCCCAGCAGCAGCGCGGCCGCCAGGGCGCAGAGCGCCAGAGCCCGGCAACTGTCCATGGTGCTGCCGCCGCCGCCGCCGCCGCCGCCGCCTTTATAGCGCCGCGCGCGCCCCGGCTGCGTCAGCGCCCCCGCCGCCCGGCCCGGGGCGGGTCAGCTCCCAGCAGCACGAGGAGCCTCGGAGCGGGGCAGCGCGGATCCGTCCGACACGGCTCGGCTCGGCCCGCAGCAGCCTGGCTCAGCACGGCTCAGCCTACTTCGCTTTGGGTCAGCCTGACTCAGTCCAGCCCGGCTTGGCTGGCATCAGTCTGGCTCAGCTCTGCTCCCTTCAGCTCAGCCTGGCTTGGTTCAGCTCAGCCTGGTTTGATTTGGCTCAGCCAGACCCACCTTAGCTCACCTCAGCTCAGCTCAGCCTGGCTTGTTTTGGCTCAGCCTGGCTTCTTTCATAGAATCTTAGAATCACAGAATCGTAGAATCATAGAACAACCAGCTTGGAAGGGACCCATCAGATCTTCTAGTCCAACCATTCCCATCAAACACTAAACCAAGTCCCTCAAGACCTCACCCACCCGTGCCTTAAACACCTCCAGGGAAGGTGAATCAACCACCTCGCTGGGCAGCCTATTCCAATGCCCAATGACCCTCTGTGTGAAGAACTTCCTCCTAATCTCCAGCCTAAATCTCCCTTGGCAGAGCTTGAGGCCATTCCCTCTTGTCCTGTCCCCTGTCACTTGGGAGAAGAGCCCAGTTCCCTCCTCTCTACAACCTCCCTTCAGGTAGTTGTAGAGAGCAATGAGGTCTCCTCTCAGCCTCCTCTTCTCCAGGCTAAACAACCCCAGCTCTCTCAGCCGCTCCTCATAGGGCCTGTTCTCCAGCCCCTTCACCAGCCTCATCGCTCTTCTCTGGACTTGCTCCAGAGCCTCAACATCCTTCTTGTGGTGAGGGGCCCAGAAGTGAACACAGTATTCAAGGAGCGGCCTCACCAGCGCTGAGTACAGAGGGAGAATCACCTCCCTGGACCTGCTTGTCACACTGTTTCTGATACAAGCCAGGATGCCATTGGCCTTCTTGGCCACCAAGCTGAGTTTCGGCTCAGCTTGGTTTGATTCAGCTCAGCCAGTCCCACTGTTGCTCAGCTCGGCTCAGCCCAGCTCAGCCTGCCAAGGCTCAGTTCGGATCAACACAGCTCACTCAGCCTTGGCTCAGCTTGGCACAGCTCTGTTCAGCCCAACTCAGCCTGGCTCAACTCAGTTTGGTTCAACTCAGAGCAGCTTAGTTGGGCTTGGCTCATCTCACCCAGCTCAGCCCACCTCAACTCGGTCCACACAAGCCTGGCTCAGCTTGGCTCAGGCTAGTTCACTTTGGGGCAGCCTGGCTCAGCTCAGCCCAGCTTGGCTGGCTCAGTCTGGCTCAGCTCTGCTTGGCTCAGCTCAGCCTGGCTTGGTTTGGCTGAGCCAGGCCCAGCTTGGCTCACCTCGGCTCAGCTCAGCCCAGCTCACCTCAGCTTGGCCAGGTTCACTTTGGCTCAGCTTGGCTCACCTCAGCCTGGTTTGGCCTAGCTCATCTCAGTTCAGCACCCCACACCTCACAAAGTTCTGTCCCAAAGCCAGCTACCTCGGCAGAACTTGTCTCCTAGCACATCTTGTTTTCTTGTCCCACCAGGCTAAGAACTGCAGAGCCATCTCTGAGAGGGAGTGATAGGGAAGCAGCCTCTCACCCCACCTACCCACACACCCCACATCTTCCCCAAGGAAGGAGGAGGGGAAGGGGGGATGTTGGACACCTGGAGGAGTGAGCGAAGGTTGGGCCATCAAGGGGATCAGGCTTGGAAATCAACACAGGGAGGGACAATTAGTAGCCTGTGGGGTAAGGAAAATCATGGTGTGACGGGAGGGAGAGCTAGGATAGCAGGATTAACCAGAAGCAGTTGAGGGGGAGGACTGACAAAGATGGTAAGCCACCAGCTTTTGAGGACGGGATGCTTGAGTATGGACAGGTGGGACCATCAACGGTGTGGGAAATCTGGGGGCCACAGATAGCAAAGTAAGAAGCATCAAAAAGTCCAGGATAAAAGTGATTACCAGCACTTGAAACAGAGCTGTGAAAAGGTGCTTGAGGTGAAGTACCTGATGTTCAGTGAGCATCATCCACCTTTGTGTGTGAAATGAGGCCACTTCCTTCTGGGGAAGAGAAGAAACATGGTCTCCAGAAGGACCTTCCTGCTGCTCCTTGGCTCTGCAAGCTAGGTGGCCTCATGTTCAACACTGTGGCTGAAAAGATCCCTTGCAGGCCCAAACCTGCCCAAGCCTCATGGTCAAGGTGGGGACAGGAGGAAGACTGGAGCACCTTCCCCACTAAGAAAAGCAGTGGTGTGGCAAGGAGGATGTGGAAGATGAGGGGCAGTGCCCAGACCTTTCCAGGCTCACACCTCTGGGCCAAGGCTGTGGGAAAACTTGAGGGGGAAGGGGCAGGAAGCTGAGCAGCATCTTTGCTGGCACAAGACAATTTGCCCTCTGGTATGATCATGAGTGACAAGGAGGCAGCAAGCAGGGTCCACTTGTTAGGAGGTTCCACTCCCATCTCCCATGCCTGCAATGGGACAGGGATGTTCCTACCCTCCAGCCAGTGGCAGCAGAAGCTGGGCAGGGCCTTCCCAAGTGGATGGAGAATCATCTAGAGAAGAGGAATTTGGAAAGTTTTGTCAACAAAAGTGTCCTGGCTGGTTATTCGTAGAGGAGCTAGAGTAAAAAAAAAAAAAAAAAAAAAATGTTTAAAGAAAAATAGATAGGCCCAGGGATGTATCTTTCCAAATGGGAAGGCAGTCTTTAAAGGGACCAAGAGGAATGTGGCTTAACAAGTAATTTTCAACAGCACTGATTTTTGAAGCAATAAAAAGACTCCAGTCTCTCTGACTATCATGTTTCTTGACTCCAGAGCTGCATGTTCACCTCTTGCTGTTACCTCCTCCCACACACTCCTATTGATCGTCACATCCAGCAAAGGTCTCATTTGTAATTGCTGTTCACAGTAGGGATTCTCTGTGTGTTTGCATGAATTCTCCAGTCTCCTTTTGCTGTGGGGAAGGTTAAGATGTCAGACACCAGGCTGGCAGTGAACAACTCACAGTGAATCCTGCGTCCCAGGCTGGAGGAAAAGTGCAGATACATGAAGTACTGGAAATGACGGGCTTGCCAGAGCAAAACTTTCTTACAGCAGAGAAATAACACAGGCTAAAAAAACCCAACACTTCATATAAAGAGGCAGATATATGGCCTCTTCAACTTTGAAAGCAGTGTCTGTGAAGCCTGACCGAGAGTAGAAGCCGTATATTATAGTATGGGGATTACTCATGCAGAGTTGGAAACACTGCAGAGATGCTCAGAAAACATCACTATTTTCTTCCAACACGTACTTCCAATAAAAAGCTGAAGTTGTTAGTTGCCCCAGTAAAATTGTTGTTGAATGTGGAGGCAATCGCAAATTTGTTTCCAAAAGTTGTTGTATCTGGCTGGTTACAGACACCCACAGACCTGTACATTTCTGTGCTTGTTATTGCCTGTACCACACTGCCTCCGCAAATGTCACTGTACCCTGCTCCTTACGTAGTTTTTCTTGTAGACTTTGTCTCCAGAGAATAAAATAAGGCGTAGGGCACACAACAGCTGAATATTAAACAAGAATGTCAGAAGCCACCATGTCAAGGAGCAGAACAAGGTCGAAGTGTAAAACCGCAAAATCGCTTTACAGATACAAAAGGGTAGCCACTTTTTGACAGCATCGGTCACCAGCCACAAGGCCACTGGCTGTGAAATTAGGGGAGTCTGTTGTACTGAAGAGTTCAGCCCCAGATAATCTACATGAAATGTCATCAGACCTCAAAGATGGACAGCTCTGTTGCAGTTATGTGTTAATTCAAGAGTCTCAGAGTTACTTTGCTTTCCCCATACAAATGTTAATTGCAGATGAATTGCAAACAGGGCACAGCCAATATTCATCTACCTCTGCATATCAAATGGATAATTTTTGAAGTTGTACATGGTATGTGCTTTTCATAACCACACTCTTCCATCATGATAAATAAATTGAATGTTCTCCTAGAAATGGGAAAATGATGGAGATTTCTGTTGACGCTAGTGTCAAAATAATGGAGTATCCATTAGGCAGTTATGATGCATTTATGTATTTGAGTTTTGGCTTGACGTAGACACAGGTCTGTGTGGATTTTATGACTACTAGACCATAGAGGTTAGTGTGAAGCATTTGCTCAAGTGCTCAACTGAATCAGAGCCATGAAAGTGGACATCTGGTTTTAAGTAGATGCTTTAAGGCTTTGCTGAAAGGCAGCAAGCTTTTATCAGTGCTTTGTTGAATTGCCTTGATTTATTAACCTCAGTTAAAAAAAATAAAAAAAGTTAATATAATATACCATCATTGGTTTTCTGAATCAAGACATGTCTTTAGCTGAAATATGGAAGAGCGAAGAAAATCTAAGATAAATTAGGGTTCTGCCAGTTTTGAAGCAATAATAAGAGTCCAGAGGCAGACTTGAAAGATAACAACTGTTTCAGCAGGAGATACCAATTCATCCTGATGAGTAACAGATTGCAAAAAATGCCATCTAAATAAAAGATGGATTCTCACAAGAATAATGCATACACAGGTGCCAGCATGAACACTAAAGCTACAAACTCCCCTTTAAACTAGCCCCAAAATGGGTGGAAGAGGGGTGGGAACAAGCATCCAGTGGCTTCTCAAACAATTACATTTATACCCTCTCCATTTCTGTAGGCAGAGCTGTTGCAAAGGCTGTTCACTAGCCCCATCTCATTGCAGTAGTGGGAGCAGGCATGCAAGCCTCACAATGATTGTGTATCACAGGCTCTGCCCTTGATAATCGCTATACAAACTGACGCTGATTTTGGCTGGTGACAACATAGTAGCTCCCACTGATCCCCAGCATCTTCCTATTTGCCATAAGAATAAAAAAGGAAAATGGCAATGGGTAGGTTTGCATGATACATCCTGAATTCACCATTTCAGCTCAGGCAAACTGAGAAGCATCCTTGGTTAACTGCAGCAGTCCCATGAAATATGATGAATGGTTTAGCCCAACTAATTCATGGCTTTCCACTCTTTTTACTTCCTCCTACAGAGGCAGTTGAAAGTACTCTTAAGGGCACAGTATTGGCCCTCTTAAATCCCTTACTCTCTACTGTTTACCTCTCTCAAACAGGCCATGTACAGCTATCACAGCGAGCTAGGTAATGCCTTGGCCTTCCCACTGCCCTGAGGCATGAGGGAGCTATACAGCTGAGAGGAGCAATCTCAAAGGTGAGATCAAATGGGAGCAGAAAGGTCTCCTAGAAGCCTAGAGCACTGAGTTCAAGGTCCTGGTCCAACAGAGTTTATGCTCTTGGTACGGCAAAGTCATGTCCCTTGTTCCTCAACTTCCATCTGAAAAATCAGCGTTACGATAAGTATCATCCTTTCTCATAAGGAAATAGATTAATGGTTGTAAACTGTTCCAATGTCATAGTGACATGGTGACATATACTGGAGACAGGTAGGTCAAGTCTTGAAATTGTCACTTGCAGCTCTTATGTTGCCTTTGCCATCAGAATCTTAAGCCCTTGCATTACCAGCTACGTTTTGTTTAGGTTTATTTCATATGGACTCAATTACATAGTCGTTCTCACTTCCCATTGCCATTACTCTACTAGTAGCATCTCTTTTGGATATTTAATGAAAGGAAACACTGAATAAACCTAAATAAAAGGTAGCTGCCAATGCAAGGGCCTAAGATTCTGATGGCAGAGGCAACATAAAAGCTGTGGGTGACTATTTCAAGACAGGACAAATGTTTCTAGCAGCACCACCAACATGGTATGAACACGGGCTCCAGCACCTCTCTCCTGGTGGGTCCACAGACAAAGGTTCTCAGCAGACCTCTGGGTGGCAAGAGGCCATCTCTGTTACCAGATTTGCCACCAGACACGACAGGCATTGCATGCAGTCAGTGCCCACATACGAAGCACAGCATGTTAACCTGCAAAAGCACTCTGCTCTGCAGTGGGGGATTGATATTCATTAGTGATTCCTTGAATTGTTCCTCTGCAGTGAAGGTCCTGCTCTGTAACCTCCTAACAAGAACATGCTGACAAGATGCAAAGTGCATGCTGATTAATTTAATTTGTTTAACAAGTTTCCAAAGGTAAGTATTAAATAAAAATGTTCTGCCTTAATAATCAGAGACATGTTTTGACTTGGTTGCAGCACATGTTTAGAGGAAGAAGTTTGGATAGCTGTAAATAACTGTTTTTTCAGACATAATAAGCGAATAGGGAGTTATTACTCTCAGAACTATGAAGTCTCCCAAGTGTATCTACTTCCATTATTTACATCCCAGGATTACTGTCTCCAACTCAGAATGATTTCACTACCAGTCTCATTAAAACAATGTTCAAAGCAAAAATACTATTCTGACGTGATTTATTTTCTTAGCAGAAAAACTGCAGTACTTCTTATGGCTGTGGGACTAACAGAGCAGGGTGACCCCCATATTTCAGAGCTCAAAGACAACAGTTGCCTGAACTGATAGCTCAACTGTATTACAAGAAAATATGGACTGCTTCTTTTTATTGGAAGGCAACAAGAACAATCATTTCAGTGTCTGAAACCCTTGTTCTCTCTGGCTATATTTATACATACATTATTAAATGTAGGGTATTTCTAAAGGCATTTGAGAAGTCCAACAACCACAGAATTAAGGTTGGAAAAGACCTGTAAGATCATTCAGTCCAACCAACACCCTCACATCTACTAACCGATGTCCTACAGTGCCATGTCTACACCCTGCTTGAATACCTTGGGGATGGTGACTCCATCACTTCCCTGGCCACCCTCATCCAAATCCTTATTACTCTTTCAGTAAAGAAATTTTTTCCTAATATTACATCTAAATGTCCCCTGCCACAACTTGAGTTTTTTTCCTCTCACCCTGTCATTTGTTACTTGGCAGATCAACACCACCATGCTATACTTTCAGGATAAATGGATCCCAGGGCCATGTCCAACATGTTTACAAATTCATATAGTCAGACAAGAACAAAAATAATTGGCACAAAAGCACAGCTCTGTGATTAGTTGCCATTTACTGCAGTATTTACATTATTATTCTCTGCTAAGTATATATTCAGTATACTAAGAACATGTGCGTGAGCACAACAGAGCGATTACACGTGTGCAGACCAACTCCATCGTCACTCAAGTCCAGAACACTACAGCTACTGTGTTATCCAATATGATTACTCCTACTAGCAATCCTTCTTCTCCTTGCAGGCCAGTACAAACAATACCTTTATCCACAAACACTAACTTTTCTTGGATTTGCTTCTGAGTCAAGAATATTTCTGACAATGATTACCTGGGCACATGCATGGCAAAGTCTGATAAAAATCACCTTCCTAGTCCTAGCCAGCTCAGTATTTGCCTTCCTATTCTAGACACACTACACCCCAAGCATTCAGTTTCTAAAAGGTGCAATATTTCTAAAGAGAACAAATGAAATGACCAACACTGAACTCTTGAAAAACATTACACTGCAACGAACTACAATAAATCAACAAGATTAACAAAAGCACTCCACCATCCCAATAGCTCTAAAGTCAGTATGATTCAGGCATGTGCCGTGGGAGGGTGAAGCATTGATCCATGTGAGAATGCTCCATTTTTGTCAAACAAAACTGCCAGAAGGATCATACATCAAGATACTGAAATACCTTTGCGGCCAAACCTTATCTTCAGAAGAGCTCTGAGCAACCTGCAGCTCCCATGGATATCAGCATGTGCTCTCTGGCTCCTCCAGAAAACAACCTGCATCCATCAGGTTCTCTTGTTGTTTTGACTTCAGGGAACCATACAGAAGAGCAATGGGTTTGGGATGAGAGGCAGAGAAAGGCCAAAATGCCAGCTACTGTGTAAAATCTATAATGTCATGCTGTGCTGAATTCCCTGCCTGCCTTTACAGTGCTTTTCCAAAAATTCTTCACTAGCAAATGTGGATTTTTTTTTCTGTTTGCAAAAATATTTTGAACTTACAGGAGGCATAAAAAGAATTAAAAGAAATAAAGGACCTGTTGAGCACCAAATATGTAGTTTATTTTGCAAGTTATTTATATAAGAGGCAGTATAAATGGTTTCTTGTCAAACATGAAACATAACGCTAGAAATTGCAGTTTATTGATGTAATGCAGTGTTACACAAGCACTGAGACTGATCTCACACTACTATAAGAGCAGTGAGGCATGCTGTGATGATTACTCAGTGAAAACAAATAATTACAACATTTTCATTAAAAATAGCATTGTACAAATCTTTATTTTTTAATCACCTCAGCACTGCAGTTAGTTTGCTCTCCAGACCAAATTTAAATATTACCAAGGTTTAGCCCTACCCGGCCAGACTCAGAAGCTAAATCTGTGCAGTTGAGCCTCCAAAATCCCTTCCCCTGGGATTCTGACACCCTGCAGGGAAAGGAGGGTGTCTATTTTATCTCAAACTACAACAAATATACGGAAGTAATTCTGAGGAGCATACAATGAAGTTTACATCCTGAAAACCCCAAATTCTGTCTTCTTTGTAGGTGCATTTAATGCAGCACTGAGACTGAGGCCCAAAATCAGTCTTGTGTCAGCTGGATCAATAATTCCATCATCCCATAACCTAGGGGTGAAAAAAAAAGAACAATAATAATTAAAGAGAAATGAAAATATACAGCGGGTAGATTTTCAAGCACATGAAACTGGAAACAGTTTTATTAAACAGAGGAGACTAAAGAGTTACATTCTACTTGAACTCATGGAGTTAATTCACCTTAGCCATCAGTGCAACAGACTGCTGTGTATTACTCCGTGGAATTTTCTTCTAGAGCAAAGTAAAAATTTCAGATAAATGAAGAATGTCAGGTGTACCTATTTTAAATGAGATACTTCACATTTATTTTTAGTATGAAGTCATCACCTTAGAGAAAAGAAGACTGACTGTTTCTTAGTATTTGCATGAAAAATGACCTTTTGGCAATAATCTGTCTTCTTCTATTAAGAATGACCGTATTTGAAGGACTATTTCACATTACTATTTAAGTTAGTTCAACTGGCAGCTGAGGATGGTACAAGTGTTTTTTTCACCACTAAAGGAAGCAGAGTAAATTTCAAGTATTTCCAGTATTACTTGAACTGTCTTTTCTGTAAGGTAGAATTGTAAGGTAATACCCTTCTTAACCCAGCTCTGAAAGGCCATTAAATTATGAATGAGTAATTACCAAATAACTAAGTCCCCCAAATCACAAATACAAGCAAATAGTCTCTTTGATATTATACAAAATTAAAGTACTTCTGGCATCTGTTCTCAATGATAGCTCCATCCTACCCAACATAAAATCCAAGTGAAAGCTCATGGCAGACCACAAACTACTGCCTCCCCAGCAAAATAATTCAAACATGACACTACACTGCTCATTGCAACCCAGTCTTGCTTAGATAAGCATGTGTTTTAATTGGGGTCTGCAAAACAAATGCACAGTATCTTTGGTTAAGACAATAATGCTTCTGCTCCTCTCATCATTCCCTTGGGAAACTTATTTTGCATTCTTCTTTGAAATCACTGCAGTATTGGGTAGTGTTTAATTTTTTGTCTAAAAAATTCAATGCAAGAAACAGTCATAAATAAGACTGATTCTACCAAGAGAACTCATGGCCATTCCTTTCTAACTGAAGTTTCCAGCTGAAAAAAAAAATCTATAGGAGAGGAAACAATGTCTTTTGCATTTTTGTATCAATATTAAATGTGCCAATTTCACCCCCAAAAGAAAGAGCACTGCAAACAGTACATAAATACATGCTGATAAGCTCAAGGCAGCTGCAGCCACTTTGGATTGTTTTCCATCTTTGTTTTGGTTTGTGACTTGTTGTGCAAGTAAGATTCATCAAATCAGATAAAAATATTAAGAGACTGACAATGTGTGGTTTTTATTTTACAGCAAACACATGTATCTATCCTAGGATGCATAAAGTGCATTTGTAATAAAAGACCCCTGTAACAATTAGGCGTGAGGGTTCAGACTCAATTCAGGAGCCTGTTCTCCACGTGGCAGAAAGAGAAGAAAAAGCATATCCAATTCAGAAAGAACATTCAACTTTAAATTTATCTTATCGTGGTGCAGCTCTGTAGGTAGAGGAAATTGTTACCCTAAACGGGGCACAAGAGCAAAACAGAAGAGTTTGGAGTAGGGAACACTTTGCTGTTAATGGACGAAATTATGTTGTTTCCTTTTTGAGACTGAAAATTAAAACTTGATTAAAGAAATTTTACTTTACAGTAGCTGTGGCACTCACTGACCTTGCTTACAGGTTCCAGCAGCATAGGAAGAAGGGGAAGATGGGGAACTAAAAGAACTTCTTTGAAGAGAAAGAAATTATGCTATAAACCCAAATTTTTTATTTGTAAAACACAGTGAAACTGAATGAAGGAGTTCACATTTCTTTAAAGTGTGTAATAAATCTATTAAGGGCCAGGGGGAGGGCAGGGATGACTGAATCAAGAAGAATCATCTACTTACTGTGCTACTTTCCAAGCTGCAGCTTCATAGTCAGTACCACTGTAGTAAACACTTCCAAACATGAAGCATGTTTTAATGGCAGACATGAGTTTTTTTGTAACAACACAATTAACTCATTTTGGCTATCACAAAGATTTTATGTTGCATGGAAGCCAACCTCCTTTCATATGGTCACCCCTGGCTTCTGCTTCTCTTTAAGAAAACTGCATTCTCTACTTGAATGTAACATTAATAATTAAACTGTCTATTAAAACCCCACTGCTAGAACGCAAGTCATAACTATAGTCATAAAATATTTGCAACTGAGACATCATATGTAAAAGAAATTAAGTCTCCAAAAGTAGCATATAATTAGTTAGGATTCAAATGGCTGAAATCCTTTTAGAAACCGTTAAGTATATTAATACAACTCTTTAAAGAAGGTTGTTGCCTATTGACGCCTGTTAATTAAGACTGCTCACTGTGAAAGGTTCTAATCAAATAATTGATTAAAGTTTGATTAGAAAATATAACTGCAGGGAAAAGTATTGACATCCTGTACACATAACAAGTTATAATTTATAAGCAGAGTAAATAGGGAAAGTTTCTCGTATTTTAAGATCATTAGGGCATTTTCCTTCCCTCTCATTCTTGCTAAAAAATTGATTCAAAGCCTAGTGAAGTCAGCTGGAAGGGTCAAACCAATCTCAGTGGACATTAGGGGTAAGGCAGTTTGGTCCCATATCTTAGCAAAAGGACAGTGTGAGGGAGCCTTCAACACAGCTGCACCGGAGCAGCTACACAGACTGCTCCTCTCAGTAATGCAAATCATTCTCTCCTCCTCAGTAAGGCAGAGCTGTTTGTTAAGAGTTTTCTCAATGGTGTTTCTGGTGGAGGGATCCAGGTAGCACCTGGCGAAACAAAGTCTGTCCTGATTCAGTTTCAGTACAGCCCCCTGACATTTGGTTGATGGCCAACAGTTTTTTGTTTGGTTTTGTTTTCTTTTAACAATGCTTGGGACCTGACTGTAATTCTGCTTCATCTCCCTGTTTCTGCTTGCGCAGCCTATTCCACAGTAATGGAAAGTTTTGAGTCCCGAGTCCAAGATCTTGCTTAGGAACTTGCAATAAATGAAGGAACAAGGCACACACATGATAATACTGGCAGGAAGGCATGAAATCAGGTGAGAAAACATATGAAAACCTACAGATACACTCAATTACCTCTACAAGACAGCAGAGAGCAATTAAGAGCCCCTAGACAATCCAGACTGTACCTACATGGATTGAAGAGAGAGAAAACAGCATGGACTGTCTTCACCTGAGCCAGTTACACACTGTTCTCACAAGCACTCCTCAGTAAATAGACATTTCACTTTCACTGCTTTTAGCCAGATGAACCTCAGCAGGAGTTCAGCTCTGACATCTGACTTGTCTCAGCTGGGCTTACTGGCTTATGTGCAGCGTCACATGAACCCAACCACACGCAAGCCAGGCCCACACAAGTTCTCAGCCAGCTCACATCTCTGCATGTTAAGTTTCTCTTCCAAGCTATCAGCACAATAAGAAGTATGTAACTACCCTGCTTCTTAAAATGAAGAACAAGACACCTAGCATTACAAGCACTTCCTAATCCTAAAGCTAGGCAAATTTAGGCTACTTTCTCAGGTGCCTTCTGGATTTGCAACCTAACTTCACAAAATGGCTGGATATTCTGGAATTATAAACTGGTAACAATTGCTCAGCAGAGCATAAAGCTGGTGTTAAATACTAAAGTTTCATGTCTAGAAATCACTGGGCATCACTAAAACTGCAGAATCTGACTTTTTAAAAACTTTAATCTTACATGTAAAACTACTTTCTTGCAAATCAGTAACTTACTGTTATAAACACCGACAAAGGTCTGTTGGTTTTGGGGACAGGACTAGTTTTTATATTACTAATATACTAAATCCAATTATTTTCAATCATGAGTACAAAGAGACTATTGACTGTGTTTCTACTGCCTGTATAAAAAAAGGAACTGGAAAAAAAACCCCAAACCATTCACCTTCTCCTCTATGGCAGGGATTAATTTTAAACACAGGCAGTTTGACTCATTTTTCAAGTGTTTTTATATCAATGGAAAATTCTTCTGCTTAAAATCTAGTCATAAAAAGATGACAGCTATGTGTTTTCATTTTTCCCTCTTGCCTCAGGTCACAAGCTTTTCTGACACAGGTACTATGCTTGATTTTCAAGAGACAATAGAAAAGTTTTCAACAGCTGACATTATCTCTCCATTTATGGAAAGCCCTATGAAATTTAAGTCAATTAAAAAGATGAAAAAATACCAACCAACTAACCAAAGCAAAACCTATGTGCCACCAGAAAATCCATGTCATAACAATTCAAGATTTCATGGAAGTATCCTCATGGGTTGTGTGTAAAAACTCCAATAAGCTGTAGCACAGCTGCAGTCTGGAGCTGTGTATGCATAAAACTTCAAGAAGCTGAGAATATGTGTAAGTCTCTGGAATGCTACCATGGTCATGGGGGCTTCTGTGCCCCTTTTGGGTGGGGTACAGTTGAGGGGGTCTTCTAATGGTTGAGAGGGATCTGGGGGCCTTGAGGGAGTTTTGGGATCCTGGAGGACTTTGCAGGGGGGCAGCGGGGAAATTAGGGTGTCTTGAGGGGCTTTGGAGGGGGTGTTAGGGAGATTGAGAGGGACCTAGAGGGGATTTGGGTAGCTCTTAGGGGGACTGAGAGGGTCCTGGAGGGGACTTGTGGGGGCAATTAGGGGGACTGAAGCGGTCTGGGCAGGTTTTGCAGGGGTTCTGGGGGGATTTGGGGGATCTTAGGGGGACTGAGAGGGTCCTGTTGTGGGGGTTGAGGGGTCTTATGTGGATGTAGAGGGTCCAGGGGGGTTGGGTGTCCAGGGGGGTGTTTGGGGGGTTTTAGGGGTATTGAGAGGGTCATGGGGGGTATTGAGGAGTCATGGGGAGGTTTGGAGTGTCTTGAGGCAGGGAGTTGGGGGTCTTGAGGCGGTTGATGGGGTCCTTGGGGTATTGAGAGGGTCCTGGGTGGGGGGTGGATGTTATTGTTATGACCTGTGGTTACAGTAAGTTTCAGAAAAGTCATTTATATGTTACCTTGCACTGGAATAATAAGGGTTTCCTTCCTCCTCGAACCTCCTAATGATTGGCTCCTTCAAAGCTGCTTCATCTGCTTCAGATAACTAAAAAACACGTAAAAATCCAAACGCAGGTAAGATATTCTTTAATATTTTCTACCACAATGACAGCAGAGTTATATATACAGCATCAAACAAAGAAACTGCCTACAGATCTCCAGAAAGTTTTCCCCTCTTATTTCAAACAATTATCAATTTAGCATATTTGACAACAAAATTAAAAAACACTTTTCAAGATGGGTGGGTAGGAAGAGTAAAAAACATAAAAAACTGACTATATGAATAACTGGAGATTAGCATCTGAAAAATTACTGAAGCTACTGTACTGAGCAAACCCTGCTCCAAGGTGCTTTTGGCAAGATTTTTTAATAAAACCAAGTCTGTGCTATTCTAACACTGTTTCTTTTTCTATAATCCAGAATGGTCACCACTGCAATTCAGAAAATTTTCAAGCTTATAACACATTTTACTGATACTAACTACAACTATTTTTCTCAATCTTGTTTCTTTCTACCATCATGCCCATCTCAGGCATTAGGAAATTTATTAAATTAAGACACAGAGAGACATGAGGATGAATATATTCTACCCACAGTAAGCCCAGCAAATTGTAGAAAAATGAGATAATGTGTATGTACTGCTTCATTTCTCTGAATAACTATTCATGGTAAATACAATTTTAAGACATCAGAATAAAATCGGTGCTTATAGGACCAAGGCACCAGTATAAACATAAAAGCATATAATTTAAAAGCACAGCAGAAGAGAGTGTACGGAGAAGTTAGGAAAGATTATTAAACAAAATACCAGTGATTTTAAATTAAAATTATTAAATGAGTCAAAACCTTTTCCAAACCTTTACAGACTTCTGCTGTTTTAAGTTTTGTATATCTTAGTCACTGAATAATTTGAACATGAGCTTTCCATAAAAATGTCTACTTCAAAAATAATTGAAAACACATATTGTTCTCACATAATCCCAAACCAGGGAGGATCCCTGGCTGCTCATCAGAGTAAATGATAATGACATTACACCAAATGAAAGAAAAAAGATGTACCTGTTTTCCCTCCCTTGCTTTTTGGTCCTTAGCTATTGTAGCTAGAACAGTTGCAGCTTGTTCCCCTCCCATCACTGATATGCGAGCATTTGGCCACATATAAAGAAATCTTGGACTGAAAAAATACATATTGTATATTAAAACAAGACACTGTATTATTTCCTAATAAGGAACTAATTCTCAATCAGCTAAGAATTCATTTTTGTGCATGACAATCTCACAATATACTGGGTTTTAAAGAATACAACTTAATGTACTTCAATGTTTGCAGCATTACGTTTGAAAATTTGAAATGACTATGCCCTCTATTCAAGCACCTTAAAAATTATTTCTCTTTTAAGAAGAATTCCAACTCTGCAGGAATTTTTCTTTTAAAAATATCACCAACAATTTCAGTATTACCAGAGACCTTGAAAAATGTTTATGTGAGTCATGTCCAAAGGGTCAAAAAAAGAAGTCCTTTGGAGTTCTGCAGACATTATCACAAAACAAGGCTTTTTAAAGTGAACAAGGATTTTTTCACAAGCTGGTACTCCTCATATGAATGAAGAATAAAGGACTATGCCACACAACCTTATGATCGTTTAGGACAGTACGATTTTTCCTCCAAGAGCTAAAATGAGACAAAAGCATGTCAGCAAGTTAGAAGATCTCCTCCATCACTTAACTCAATGTTAATCATGAGTCTGTCAATATCTGCAAGTTTACTTGTGACCATATTCACTGAGAATTGTTTTGTATTCCAAAAAGCACAACTACTGGAGAATTTAGATTTTTTTTTTTTCAAAATGATTCTTTAAGGTAATGTTCTTTCAGGTTACTCTTATTCTCTGTCATCATCTGAAGTAACACTTACCTATAGGCTCTTCCACACATCCCATAGTTTCCTGCTCCATAAGAGCCACCAATAATCACTGTTATTTTAGGCACACTGGCACAAGCTACAGCAGTTACCATTTTGGCACCATCTTTTGCTATCCCTCCAGCTTCATATTCTCTACCAACCATGAAACCTAAGAATTACAACATAAAAAAGGCTTACTAACTTTGAATACTATGGTCTATGTCATCCTATGCAAAAATATAACCCCAATCAAACAATAAGGACAAGGCTGACTTCAGAACAGGCTGGTGATGTAGGCACAACAAAGCATGCAAGATGCTGCCTACAAGTCAGAGCCACAACAGTTAACAGCAAAGCCTGTAACATACTGAAACTTCAAAAACCTGAGGTTATTCACCTGTAATATTCTGTAGAAACACAAGGGGAATATTTCTTTGGCAACACAGCTGGATAAAATGCGTACCCTGTGGAGAGGAAATAAATTAAAAAAAAAAAAAGGAAGCCATTAAAATTTGTATCGTTGAAGCAATAACTACCAGTATTCTCAAGCCTGTGACAAGTCTCCTTCCACTGAAGCCCATGAGAGTATTCACATCATGGAGTGCTGTACTACTACTGCTTCATCCAAAGTCAACTGCAAAACATGCATTCCCTCTACCCGAAGTAAGTGCGAAAAATTCGTGAGACCGAAGATAAAGCAGAAATAAAATCCTTCCAAAGCATTACTGCTGATACTGAAAAGCTCAATTGTTTTGACTTAGTCAGTAGGTGAAGTACAGACAACTTCATAGTGTCACCTTACACAGAGTTTTGCAAGACAGTTTCATGAAAACAAAAGCAGTCAGGAAAAAAAAGTCTAGCTGTTTCCTGCACAAAAGAAAATCATTCCCTGAAACTAGGAAAGGCCCACATACATTATTTGCTCATGGTTCCACTGATTGCTGTAACCTCTCATTTTCCAGGAAAAGACCATTTAAAGACCATTTTCCTAGCAAAGATGCAAAGAGTAGATTCCAAGCTTCTGTTTCAGCTACAAATAACTGAAGTCAATAAAGTTACTTATGCACTGGTGGTAAAGGTAAATAAAAAACCAAAAGGTATATAGCACAGCAACTGAAAAAAACCTCTAACAGTTTCACAACACAAACCAAGCAAAATTTATGAAAAGAAGACAAAAAAGAGAAAAATCATAAAGCATAATATTTAGCTAACTTTTCCAGAGAATTACTTGAAAATTACTTGAAAAGCATAGTGCTGATCATGTGGAAAATGTGTCACAACACACAACTAAAAGTGGAAAAGAAAAAAAAGGAATATTATTAGACTATGACATCATAGAAACAATATCATCTACAAAGGTCTCTCTAGAAGTGAAATTGACCATCTCCTCCTAAAGTACTGATATGCCAGCAAAAGTCAGCAAGGAAGATTCCTTATGTTTTTTTCACTGATGCGAAAGAAGTTGCAGCACTAAATTATCAGAAATATACTTAATGTATTAGGAATACTCGAAGTTATTTTCAACTTCGAAGTAACTGTGTTAAAATAAATGCTAGCTGAAAACAATGCTGTGTTCCACATGGAAAGTATCCCTTCAGCACATGAAACTCAATTTTTTGTATTAAGCAAATAAATCAAGTAAAATTACTTTCTCCAAATCTCTCACCAAAGTTTCCTTTTTTCCTATAGATTTTCAATACTGATTTTCTCACCATTAGTTTGACGGCCCTGCTAGAACAAAACGACCACACATAGTTGCTATTGCATAAAATTCAACTAACAGCAATTCCTTGAAAAAAGAAAGACCTAAACAGAACAACATACAACAAGGTAAGCAACCACTCTGTCATACCCAGAAACTATCACAACCAGGCCCCCAAGCCCAATCTGTAAAGCACTGTTAATGGTAATGCAATCATAATATTCCATCAAGGATGTCCTTTACATCACTAATTATATATTTTCGTTCACAAATTTAATGGAACTGCACATTTTCACTCATTAGTCAGAGTCAGGAGCTGCCACAGCAAAGCATGAAAATTAAATCTCTGTTAAACCACTGAAGTGAGTACTGGAATCCAGGTTTGAAATTTTCCAGTTATTAAAAAACCAATGACATGATTTATTGTAGTAATTCACTATTTAGAGGATAGGAATTACAGTTAATAGGGTATTCTATGCAATCAGCATGGACCTCTCTTGTAATAGTGGTAATTTTCACAATACATAGCAACTGGGTTGTTCAAATGCTGTTTTTATAACTGTATTTTCCTATTGACCTATTTACTTCACATCAGAAAAACACCTGCAGAACACTGTTTTACCAATTATACTTACAGCTCATTAAACTATTTCATGTTTACATGAAAAACATGGAGTCAGTCCACTTCCATTACTTTTCTAAGTTCTTCACTTAAAGACCAAGTTGTCCACCATAAGTTTTGTTTCTCAATGGCAAAGCAGCAAATGATCTACTTATTTACCTTTTTTGCTGACTCTGAGAAAAGAACCCCATTGTTTCCAATAATTCCTACTGGATAACCAAATATCCTTGCAAATCCTGAAGGAGAAAGATAAGTTTGTAAATATTTACATATGTTTATTTTACCATAGCACATAAAGGTAACCCTTTCTCTTGGATACAGAAACTGCTATTCTTTTGAAGAAAAAAGGTCATTAAAAATATCAGCAGGTGAGTCAAAGAGAAGAATTACAAGTATAAAATCCGTGAGAACACATGCAGAATAATCATATTTCTAGATACCTGTAATTAAAGTATCCCCATACAAGGCTTTGAATTCATCAAATTTACTTCCATCTACAATTCTAGCAATGACCTAAGAAAAAAATGGAAAACTAAAATGAAATTCTTAATCCTACATATTTTTTTTAGAAATAAAGACCATGCTAATATGTAACTTAAAACAAATGCTTTCTGTTTAAAGAACATTATGCAGCCCACTGCTCCCATGAACAATGTGGATGGCAGGTAAAGCCTATTTATTTTTTAAAGTGTGATTTATGCACACATTTATAAAAAATGGAGTATCAAGATTAAGGATATTATACCCAAACAATTTAAATTATACAGGAACAAAGCTTTCCCAATCAGTTAAATTTTTAAAAAAATACCACTACCTCTGGTTATTGTAACCATTAATCAACAGGCTCACATTTATAAAGACAAAAACGTATACAGCCATGAGTCACTTCCTTAGAAATAAATTTATTCTAGGCTTTGCTTAAGTTTGTGACAAATGAAAATAAAGGTGTATTCTGAGGTTCCTCTGAGATGCAAAGAAGTCATTTTACATAAATACAGATCAGTTGCTACTGAGACATTTGTCAGAAGACACTTATTTCAACTTCAAATTTAACATATTACAGTTCTCAAGTGTGTAGTATGAGACTGAAAAAAATGGGTTAACTTTTTGCACTCTTAATACAAAGCAAATCCAAGTAATTTCTGATTAAATATTTTAAGAAATGTATGTCCTAGGACTCATTCTAAAAAAATACTTGGTTGGTAGTGGAAAAGGCTCCGATGATGAGATCTACTGAAAACATGGGAAAGGATGTGGTCTTGGATGAAGGTACTGAGGCAAGTAACCATACTAGGCCTGTAGCAGAGTACAACAGTCTCCATTACAGATTGGAAGAGAGGTGAATTGTTTGGGGTCCTCACATTCTATACATTTTTGAATATTTAAGCTTTACTTTCACAGGTTTAAAAGGAAAAGAAAGCTACCACATCACTCAGCAAGTGTATAGAATGCTTTGCTAATACAAAATTGCCTGCTATCTGGCACCTTTTTCAGAATGTTACCAGTCTCTCAACTTTGCTTATCCTCCTTAGAAGTATAACCAAAAAGCACAGTATTTCCAATATGTCATTGCCATTGCAATGGATCCACTGGACAAAAATATATAAAAAAAAGTTAAAAGATTTTATGACATTTAATTATTCCCTATATACCCCACATTAGATTTCTGCAGACAAACTATGTTATAAAGACTGATTTTCTGCAAGAAAACTGAGTGTATGTATGCATGACCATGTGGGTCTTGAATTTATATTCATACCTCTTTGACATCAAAGTTTCTTTTCAGCTGGTCGCCAACTATTCCATATATTTCATCAGCAGGAAATAAAGGCTCTTCTGATGGTTCTATAGTTACCTGTCACAATTTAACAAAACAGTTTACACAACAAAAATTTCTCAAAAGAAATTATTAGTCCACATTATAACTTAGAAAACCAAACCAACATTTGCCAGCTGCTTTGAGCACAGTCTTCTCTTCACCAACCACATCAAAATGTCTGCACTTGCTCATTCTCATTGCATGAAGATCAAGTTTTTTAAACTGAAAGCTGAAAATGCTTTCTCACTTAATGTTACCTTTATCTTTGCTTTTGTGTATACCTCCACACATGCTCCACTTCTTTCATGTTATCAAAAATTAAGTATGTCCTCCTCCCATTTGCTTACTTTCCCCCATGCTCTATTAGGCTGAGCTCTAATCTTCAACTCATCCTCTTGCAACTCCTGCCAAAGCAAGTTAAGGCAACTCCCTCCCCATATGCTAAGCACAATGCTTTATTTAAGGAAATTTTAAGTCGATAGAACAACATTATTTAGGTCTATCCCCTCAGGTTTGTACTTTTCACTAATGACTATAGAAAATATTTCTTAAAAAAGATGCCTTAGCAGATACCTAATATTAAGTCCACAGGAATGACCACATGCATTCAAAATTGAATTAAGCACCTTGCAAGACAGGGTTAATCTTAAAGTACAATTCTGTTACTCTGATGCACTATTCTTGTTGCTGCAATCTTGCATGTAATCCAAATGATTATTATGCAAATGATTATATAATGCAGCAGGAGTGCAATGGCATAACTGAAACATTACAGAAAACTTTAGGAACAAAGTTCATTTTCAAAGTGTCTAAAAGAGATAAAAACTGTGTTGTATAGATCAGCTGAAGAAAAGCATTCCCAACTGTAAATACACTGTTTTCAGTTTCTACGTACTTACATCTAATTTCTTTTGGATATTTAAACTTCTTACAGCCTTCCTTGCTAGATGAAGTGCATGATTGTCATCCAAAGCATAATGATCAGTTACACCAGATTTTCTGTATGAAAATAGTAATAGCAATATGAAGACTTACAAAAAATCTGATAATGAAGATTTGAGGCTTTAAAAACTTATAAGTCATTAAGAGTTTTATATTTATTTTTAAAATACAGATGCTACAGCTCTCCCTGTTTTATTATTAAATTCCTTACAAAATGAAACCTAGCTGTGAAGTTTTCTTTGAAATTGTACATTCAAGTTATCAGGCATGACATAAAATAGCAACTCTAGGAAGTAAAATACCTAAATGACAACATAAAAGATAACAAGTATTGTTAAAATGGAAATAAAAACTAATGTTTTCTTTATTCAAATATGCCCATAAAAATTATGAACTGCCTTTAAAAAGAATTTTTCAGTAAATTGAAGTAAAAATTAAGCATTTAGTGTACACCAATACTTATTGCACAGTGATATCTAACTTTGTTTACTATTCTTTTCATTTTAGAACCAGAAAGCATGTAGAATTTGCTTTGATAACAAGCATCCTCTTAGAAAACATACAAGCTATTTTCACCTTGTTTGTGGTAAGTTCTAACTGAGAGTAAGACACAGTTCACAAAACGTATCATTTTTTTTATGTGCACTGTTCTGTTAACACTCAGAACTAAACAGTATAGAATAGTCTTCCATATTATGCATGATGCTGCAGTACATTGGACACAGTAAGTATTTTAAAATAGTAAATGAAGGGGACAGGATTCTAAATAGAGTAACATAAGGTAACTGTGCTACTTTAAGGATACAATTATTCATCAATACCTGGTAAGTATACAGAAAATCTTAATTTTCAAAATCTAGTTTTAAAAGAAATCTACATAGAAATTAAAAAATAAGATTATATGAAAAAAAGAAAATAACATCAAAATAGCATAACACAAAATAAAATACACTCTACTAAAGTCTAAAGGATCTTTAAACCTGCAGTGAAGATCTGCCCCTCCAAGATCCTCTGCTGATACCTCTTCACCTGTTGCTGCTTTAACCTACCACAAGAAAATGAAAATATGCTTTAGAGTTGACGCTTGTCTTTCATTAGTAATTATATTGGCTTAGTTATAGTAATAAGGTATACTGAAAAATGCTTCATTAATAATAATTACACAGCTACTTTCCCTCAGAGCATTTAAAATGTGACAACAGAGTCTTGTCAAAATTACTTAATTTCTCTGACTTTGTATCCTTATTCTAGTATTAATATGTAAATTTTATTGAGAAAGATCCTTCACCTACTGTTTTATTATTGTGGCAAATATTTGTGTGAACATACTTACATACCCTTTAGATTTACAAATATGAATTTCACAGATTTTTTGGGGGGGCCTTAGAAGCAATTTCAAACATGATACTTTCCTGCACCGTTTCAAACAAATACTCAATTGAAACTTAGCATTGTTCAACTTTGCTTCATCTACACAATCTCTTCAGTGAATTTAAACTCATTTAAATATTAAGCATAAAACAACCTTTAGCAGCTTTGATTTCCTAAGTCTCCCATTAAACGCATAACAATTTAGTAAAAATAATTTTCTCAAAAAAATGATATTAATGGCATAAAACTGTTTGGATCAAATATTCATAAGAATAGCTGGAACGCATAAGCTACATTCTATATCTGCCAAATCTTAGGCAGAAAAGGGTAATTAGAGAGTCAGTGAACTCCTTAAAAAAAGCAGTATTATTTACTGTGTGGTAAAAACCCCCTTCTGAATGCAGTTCCACTCTACCATAATTGCTTTGAAAAAGATTCCTTATAAGCCAGCAAAATCATTATTTGTTATGCACAGAGAGTACAGAGGTAATGTAAGAAACAAGGGAAAGAAAACTATGATCACTCTCAAAACAGATTTCAGTTTCCAAGTTTGATGCCTAAATTCGAAGCACACTAAGTACATAAACATATATATATATGTATACACACTTCCAAACTGTCAAACTTATAAAATTAAGCATAATCTTGCTATGTTAGCACAATTTTTGCAATTGTAATATGAAGATGCTGCATTCTGAAACTAATTAATGAGTTTCAGTCAAAGATACAATTAACTTGAGTCTTCACTAAACAACAAATGGAAGAACATGACTTTAGGATAAATTAAGAAAGACTACTTCACAGAAAGGTTTACCAAGCACTGGAAGAATCTACCCTAGGAAGTGCATGAGTCACCATCCCTGCAGGTATTTAAAGGATGTGGAGCTTAGGGACGTAGTTTAGTGATGGACTCAGCAGTGTTAGATTTAGAGATGAACTGCCAAGGATAAGGACGTAGATTCCTCAGCTTGGGGTGAGTGCAGAAGAATGGCCCTACCTATATTACTACCACTTTGACAATTGTCCTCTTACTATTGTGATCTATCTGCTTATGCAGTCATTATTTCATGTCTTTCTAAAAAGAAGGCCAAGAAAATCTGCGCTTTAGACTACCTACAATTCACTTTTTTTTTAACATACACATCACCAGACTAATTATAACAAACTTCAGGGATTCTCTTTCACTTCCTTAGGATATCTTCCTTAGGTGGGTGAGTGATGAAATGCAATATATTTTTCTTCATATAGGAAAGACATTTTTGGGAACATGGTATACACAATAACATCTACAATATCTGCTACAACACAGAACGGAAGTTTCTGTGGGAGTCCGAAGTAATTTTGATGCTTAGAGAAAGGCAAGCAAAATATTTTCAGTGAGAATATGAAAAGCTCTACCAAACAGAAAATTTGACAGGTGGCAATATTAAAGTTTGATCTATACACACAAAGATAAGCATCATTACATCTGCAGGTTGCTAAGGAATAAATTAAATTGGTGGACAGCTGTGAAATCTTCCTCTGCAAGTGGGGGAAAGGTTTTGGGTTTTTTAGCTTTACAGCATCTTTGCAGTCACTGACTTACCTAGCAAAGTTTCCCTTTTGCGACCTGACTGAGGCCAAGTTTTTTCAGCTGCCTATCATGGCAAGAGTCTCCTATGCTAAATCTCAGCAATACACATGTATGATCTGATTTCCCTTGCAATACTAAATGATTATGCCTCTCTTAGAACAAGAGCGTCTGGTTCCCTTTTTTCAGATTCCTAGCCAGGTTCTTGGGTAGTACTGAGCCTTAGCTGTCTTATTTTGTACCTGGCTTAATGCTGAGCTTCAATGAAACTGGCTTTAAGTAAGCTCTCCAGGACACATTACTTAGTGCACCAAAGGGGTCTGATGACACTTTCCAGCTCTTACGTAACTCCAAGAAGAATCACTCAAGGTGCACAGCACGCCCCCACACTTTTGCCATGTCAGAAGAGCTAAGTTTGCCAAGGTCTTTCAGATCTACCAGCTGAGTTCCTGCAATAGATTACTCTGAACTTGAGCAAGCCTTAGAGGTTTTATCACCACTTAAGGTGCCACCGGCTCTAAGTTAATATGCTGGACTCATAAAGGGTTTGTACTCAAGGCAGCTCAGATATTCCTGCAACCAGGGTAGTTATTTGTAACACAATAACCAAGCTAACAAGAGTCTGATGTGGAAGTTCATTTCTTTCATTGTACTAACTTCCTTATCTCAATGAAAAGACAGAGGTAAGATGCTAGAAATAATTACTGCCAAAGGAATTCCAACAAAGAAACTCTAGAATTCTAGTAAGCCGCAGATAATTTAGCATTAACTGACATAGTTCCTATTAATTAGTTCATCTGCTTTTGTTGATTACTTTGCTCATCTTATAAACCTGGAAAGACTGCACTGACATACTAAGACACTTCAAGCTAAACACATACTTTATTATGGCAGACAACAAAGTAACCTTGTACTTACAACGGGGAGTGTGTGTGTCCCTGCTGCTTACAGTATGTCAGTAACATTCTGAATTTAAGATATTCTGGAACAGTAACTAGTGCTCACCGGCCACAGAAAAGCATGTTTGCATAAATAAGACTTTTTTTTCATAAGCTGCATGAAAATTCTAAATCCATCCATACACTGGACTCGGGGAAAAAAAAAAAGGTATAAAAACGCTAAATCCACTTTTAACATTTGGATGACACAGTGAGTGGGGGAAAAGAGACAAGCATAAAGAAAAACAATTAAATGCCAAAACATACTGTGGAAACGATGGTCACTGCTATACAAGTAAATGCTAAATGACATCACAGGTAAAGTTCTTCATGCTTTTAAGGAAATTAACACAATCATGCCTTAGGAATTGGTCAAGAACAAAATTTGTCAGTGGTTGTCTTTCCATAGTTTATGGGACCTGCTATATTTCCCAGTATCTTAAATGGTGGAAAGAAGCGACTTCCAGCATACTCCCCCTTCTCCTTAAGCAGAGCAATTAAGAGGAGTAGTATCTTCATTAACAGTGTTATTACAAAGCAATTTCTCCATTTAGGCCTCCTCAAGTTAGAAGGACTTCAGAGAGACATTGTTTTTGCACTTAGCTTTGTCACAGGAAGCAAGCTTAAAAGTTCCCCAAAGACTATAACAAAAAGAGAGCCAAAGCACTGCCTCAGACCAGTTCATTCAATAAAGAAATATCTGTTTATTTCAAAAACGCAAGTTGAGGCAGTGAGACTTCACAGTGACTGTAACACTTGCACTGGGTGCTGCCCCATTAGCTCTAACACTTATGCAACAATTACTACTGGAAATTCCTGTCTTCTTGTAAAGCTTGTGTTAAGCAAAATAATCTTTGTTACCAATATTTGTATCAGAATAAAACTGAGCCTACCCTAGAACAGACATTAGTAAAGCTGTTTTTACAAAAATAAACCCGACTCAAGTACTCCCTTTCCTGTTGGAGTGAAGTCTTAAAGATGACTTATGCTACAATATTTTCTACCATGAGTTCCACAATAAAGCAAGATCTAATTAACAGTACTTCTTCTGGTCAGCTTCCTTTGAAACTACTTCCTTACTAAGAAAGTAAAGAACTGCTGAAAAACCTTAACCTAAGGGCATCTCCTTTGTAAACTGACATAAAATATAGTCGATTGTCCGGCTTCTGAAGTTCACTGATCTTGACTGCTAGATATAATGTATGTGCTTGTAATTTTTTTTAATGTCAAGTCAAACCTAGAGACTACATAATTGAATACAGAAAGCAATTTTATCATTTAAAATGTGCACAGCAACCTAAAGCAGTAATATAAAACCACCGTAACAAAGTCTGATTCATATATACACCTAACACATCAAACAGATTTAATTTAGGATATAAACATTCAGATGTACTTTAAAAATGCCAACTAATCTAGACAATATCTAGATATATCTCACCAACAAAGGTCTCAATAACTTAAGCTGTATAATGGTCAGTAGCACAAATTTTTTTTTGGGGTCATTTTACCAGAAACTTCTGTATCCTTACCAGTGGTGGCCCTCCCAAGAATATTGTTCCCTGTTTGCCAACAATAATACTTTCATCAGCCATCGCAGGTACATATGCTCCTCCTGCTGTACAGGATCCCATTACTACTGCTATCTATTGGGAAAACAAAAACCACAAGTTAATCAATTGTCCACCCTTCAAAACCAGCAAAAGCACATGGTATTGTATAAAGTAGTGATTTTAATACAGGTTCTGGGACAGCACTGCAAGATTATTTCTGCCTGACAAACTTTTAATTTATTTTTTAGATTTCTTAAAAAAATAGGTAATCTACCTAGCTTTCAACAGTCTAAAACTATGATCTTCAGGCAACCCTGAAAGAAAATTAATGAATGAAGCACCATATGCTATGATTTTTGAATATTTGAAGAAGAGCATGATCCACCATAAAATTTAGTTTTACCAAAGAACGGTAAAAGGTTGAAATCTAGAGGTTGCTCCTGGTATTTACACTTAAGTTAGAGCCCTAGTTGCTGCCTATTAGCATAATTTCACCAATGTTAATATACTCTGAAGGAAATTCCTCAGATCTACTGGTATGTAACTTCAGTTCTTCAAAAGATCAACTAATTAACTCCATCCCTTCAAGGCGTGTTGATACCTTGTTATAGGCTCCAGCACAGATAAAGTCTGCTTCATCTTTATGCCTGCTTTTTAGATGAACTTCTATCCAATGAACAGTGTACACCCAAAACATTTTGGTGACACTTCCACAAAACCAACTTAACACAAGACGTGATGAATACTGTAGCATGACATGATCATGAAACTGAACTTCTCTCACTTAACTTCTCCTTCAGGAAGAGTTCCCACAAAGACCTTTTCAAAACAGCTTGTAAAGTAAAAGAAAATGAATACTCATCTGAAAAGGTAGACAATAAGAATGTAATTGTCTAATTAATACTTTTTTCCACAGCCATAAGAAATATAAAAAAACCAAAACAAGTTATTTTGTGTTAACTTTGGAAATAGTTAAAACAATAGGAAATAGCAACATCAAGTGGTGTTCTGTGTTAAAGGATAGGTTTTTGTTTGGTCTTAAAAGAAAATGGCACAGAGAAATAAACCTTCTGAATCACATTACCTGTATCTAAAACAGGAGTAGGTGAACCATGCCAATCTGCCACCATAAAATCAAGCAGCTCTTTCAGTAAACGGTTTTCATTGTGTTAAACTATACTCACAGCCACGTGATTACCTGTGGTATTTTTGTTGTGCATTTAATAAATACCTCCAGGTAAAGACAAAGGTAACATAACCATCTAAAAATGGAAGAGACTTGGCAAAAAAGTTCATTTGACTTTGTCCCCAGGAATCATATTTTTTCCTACTATTAGTTTTACCATGCTCAGGTTGAAAAATGTGCCTGCGCTTAAACTTCAACTCAGGTTTTACTTTTTCCAGTACATAAACTGGGATACATATATAGTGGAAAAAGTAAAATCTACTTCTCAAATAGTGCAACCTCAAATTCCCAATTCATGTGCTACTTCCTGAATGTATTCTTTAAATTACTGCACAGGAAATTGCCTAAGAGCACAATAAAATCAACAGTTCTGAATGCACATACAGTATTTTATATCCACATATCAGTTCCCCACGTATCTAGGCAGCACACGAGCATGACACAGCTTAGGAAGCAGCTAACGAGAAGCTAATCACAGTTTTCTGATTCACAACCAAACAAACATCAATGTAATTTAAAGCTGCAGTAGGAGGATAATAGATTAGTCACAGGTAAAAGTGGAGAGAGAAATTAAAAGCATCATCATAAACAGAGCAGCACATAGCAAGTTAACAACATCTAGACTCCCATGTCAGAAGAACTAACCAGAATGGAAATCATAGCAAGCATAATTTCCAAACATATTTCCTAATGAAACATCTCCCTAGATAGGGAAGATGATTCTAGCTACCAGAGTCTGCTAGCACAGAATCAGTGGCAGATTCATGATTGCCAATAGCACCTTTATGAAATAATGGATAGAAACTTCTCCCAAAGACACTTGTACTTCACCCTTTCTATGAATGAAGCACTCCATTAAAACATCCTTCCTAGTCTTCTATAGATATTTTAAGAAATTTCAACTTTCATGAGTGTAATACCAAGAAAACTAAACTTTCATTAGTGTCATACAAAACAAACGTGTTTTATTATAAGGCAAATCTTTCCTACTCTTAGTTTTTGTTGTATCAAAGTAAAACACTAGTGTTAATACACTATATGGTAACTGAAATAAAACCAAATTCAACATTACAAGGAACTTTACAAATATGCTGAAGTTGTTTCAAGACATGCAGCAAAACGCCTGTATGGCTTTAGAGCCAGGCATTCTGAGAAAGGTACTGCCTCAAGTCAGTAATTTCAGCCTTGCAGATTGGGTTTACATATTCATCTTTGACATAGCATCTTGAAAGCACTAATCCTGTACCAGATAATGACTAGAGTCTCTAGCAAAAACAGTGCTTACCAAAACATCTCCTAAAAAGATAATTCAGCAAAACAGCCCTGTGATTGTTGCCCTTCAGTGTTCCACAAAAATGCTGGGACCAATTTCATTCACATGTATGAATTTAAAGTACAACCTAAACTCACTGGTGACCCTGCTGGACAGTCAGTTTGCAAACTGTCTTTTTTCCTAAATATTTTTTTTCCTTAACTAAACAATACTTTCCCTCTGGAGACCACTGCAACTACTTCACTTTTACTCTTGGGAAGAAAAGAACTGCAGAAGTTAAATTATGTCAGACTTTCTAAAGAGATTTAGTTTATTGTTGGAATCTTCAGCCTTGGATTTTGCTGGAGGCAATGTATTTCAGGATTCTTTGGTAGAGGAAAATGTGAGTGAAGATCTGAAGTCTGACTTGCTTCCAAAATCTGCTAAAAAGATAACACGGTAACAAATGTAGTTTCCTCAGAAATCATGCAAAACCCAGACAGACATGTCATGTAAGGAGGAGTCAGATGTGGATGCAATACTGTATCCATAATGGGAGCACCTGCTTAAAACTGAAAGTAAGATTTGACTTCCTCCTTTTGGATTAAAAGATTCACACAGGCACAGCTTTTCATAGAGACTAAATAAAAGCAGTTCCAGCCCAACCACATCCCTAAACGACAGACGTTGGTAGGAATGAAGAAAATTAAGTCCCATATCCATTAATGATGAGTTCAACAGTCTAGTATGTCAAAACAATATGGTAGTGTAAAGCTTCCATGACAGCACTGAGATGAAACAGCAAGTTAGTTAAACATTTACTCCACTTTGGGTTCCAACATCTATTTCTAAGCCTAACTTCTCTAAAACAATTTTTCTTCTCATATGGAACATCCTGAATATTTTCTTTACATTCTTTCACCCAGCCAATATAAACTGACAGGCATTGGAGTGACAACTACACCCAGGAGCAAGTAGTTAAGATAATTCAGTGAAAACACAAGCTCACTGCTTGGTATTCAAAAAAACCCAAAGTTGTTACGAACTCCTGACAAAGTAATAGAAAAGAGAATAGCGTATATTATGCTACTATATTCACCATCAGCTGATACTTTGAGTGCTGCAGGCTGGCTCCTTCATCTAAAAAAAGGTACAAAACCACCTGTAAAAATGTTTACAGAAGAAAAGCTAGGACCATCCAAGGTACGGAACACTCTCTTGTAGGAAGAACAGCTAAGCACCGCTTGAATTCTTTGGCCTGCAAATGGGAGTAAAAGGCAGGCATCTGAGAGGACCAAACAACCATATAAAGAGGCTGGGAGCTAAGTGACTAGACAGCAATGCTGTAGGAATGACCTGTTTGTCTGCTTTGCTGGAGCCCTCCTTTATTTGGAGGAGGTTACCTTCAAACAACACAAACTCCTCCATTCACCCTGGCAGCCTCTCAGAGGTCTGCTGACAATTCCCTTAACAAGCCCAACACTATTCTCCTGAAGTCCAGGGTATTTATCCTGCTACCTTCTTCCTTCATCTCCATCAGGACTTTATACTCTGCCCTTTGCTTTCTTTGCAGCCAAGGCTGCCATCAGCAATCACATCCTCAAACAGTTCTACATTCTACATGAGTAACAGATCCAGAAAAGCACTTCTCCTAACATGTCACCCACGTCAAAAAACTGACCCAAATGTACTCCTGAAATAACCATGACACAAAACCACTTCTAAATCCAGGAACTGTGACTAACAGTTATTCTATGCATCATTAATGCATTAGACAATAACTTCATTGTTAGGGCAGTTTTATCATAAAGCACATCAGTGTATAAATATACACATACTCATGTGAGCAGAAAGCATGTCTCATTTATTAGACATCATTAAACGGTTCCTCACCTTTACAGTGCTGATGCATAGTCAACAGTTTCAAGAGTTTTCCTAGTGTTTCCTGACATGGCCCTAAGTACCATATTGTCAAGTTGCTCATTTTCCCACTCCAAGATAGGAGCAGGTAGGACATGCAATTAAAACTAAGGCCAAGAAAGAAGACAGTTTCTTCAAAACTATAATGAATTTTCAAGGGTAGTTATTGTGTTTACAGTGCCTCCAATCCCCAGACTGCCCCATCAGGTCAGCATAACAGCAGCTTTGTGCTGCCAAACACAAAGCATGGTTACCAGACTTGAAATCAAATAAAGGCAGCAAGTACAAAAACTAATTAGTACATTTCATTCTCCAGTAAAAGCAAATTACCTGCGGTATTCCTTGTGAGGACATGACTGCTTGATTATAGAAAATACGTCCAAAATGATCTCTATCTGGAAACACTTCTGCTTGCTGAGGTAAATTTGCTCCTCCTGAATCAACTAGAGTGAATGAAGATATATTAACATGTTTTTGAACAGTGTTAGATACTTACGTTTTTGGTAAGGTATCTTGAAATTACTTAAAATATATAGCAATTACTATCATTAAGGCTATATATATTTCCAGTACCTAAGTATATTAGGATAAAAAAAAAAAAAGAAAAACAGTAACATCCTCCTCCTCCAAGTAAGACCATCCCAATCATTCTAATGGAAAATAAATTTGGATATGCTTACAGATGCAATCCTACCTCTCAATACAAGCTTCTAACTCATCTTACTGCAAAACATTTAAACTAAGAACATTTTTCGATGTAAAATTTTAACTCAATTATTCTACTGAAATTCTGCCACAAGTTGCAGAAAGGGGCAAGACTAACCACCACTGAGTTCAAGAGGTATTGCAGATGTACTTTCATACCCTGATTATACAGACATACTGAAGACCTCACGCTATCCTTAGGAATGTCCATTATGCCTCCTTGCCTCATGATGTGCCCTCTAGCTCAAAGGTCTCCAACAACAGCCACCTCTTCACTTCCAAACCATGAAAACACCTCAGGTCATAAGACTCCAAAGAAGAGTAGAAAACTAGAAGGAAACGCACAGAGAGTCCAAACATCTTTGAAAACTTTGGTTCCTGGTAATTTGTTTTTCCATACAAGCAACAGCCCGCATTCACATTCTCATGACGCATGACTGCAGCCAGTAATGGTCTACATTCAGCTTTACTGTGAAGCAGAATTTTGATTGCTTCTCCTGCTGCTGCAGAACCACTGTCCCAAACTAGCATCAGCTCTGGCAACTAGACAAACTCCAACCTGGTCACCATACCAGTGCCATAAAATGGGTCATCTCAGAACACAAAAGAAAATGCCCACACCAGAGACTGACTCAGTGACAAATGGCACCAGATAACCATACCAAAGAATTAACACTAAGATGGTTACAACTGAGGAAAAAGTCAGTTCAAATGGTATGAAAATTATTAGGTCAACAAAGTACTGACTGATGACAAAAGATACCTTCTTGATTGCACAGCCAAAATGAACTGATAGGAGCCTAGGCACAGAAATTGCAAAGATAAAATAATACACCAGGTTTGAGTAAAGAGCAGTACCTGTATATACATACGGTATATATACATACGGACCATACATCTCAAGGGTGGACTAATTCTTGTTTCAAAGGCATATTTGTGTCCCATAGCTCCTCATTCCCTAAGATCTTAAAACAGTACAATCACACACAACTGCTCATTGATAACTCACCAAAAATAGATGAGTTTTCTGAACAGTTAAAATCTGCTTATAACTGAGACTAAAAAAACCCCATACAGTTGTTTTGCAAACACCAAAGCTATGTATCTTCTTTTTTTTTTATGACTAAGATAAAAATCTAGTCCCACCCTTGCCTCCAAGACACTTTTCATTAATGTGTAACAATCCCACAAGGTCCCCACTCACACCGCCCCTGCAGCTTCTCTCAGTATTCTTTGCACATTTGTCCTACCAGCAGGACAAGAAATTACAAACACTTATGCTGGCCAGGACCTACATTTAAGTTGACTATTTAAATATTAACAGTACAAGCATCCTGACTGACAAACCAATTAATACCTCTCAGCTGCTACATAGGCTGCTAAACCAAGCAGAGCAGATAAGGACTAACCCATCCTACTTTTAAAACTGAGACAGTCAAAGTGTCTTTCTCCTCTGATGCTGACCTACACAAAAACCACAGCAATGCATATTCTTAAAATTCACTGTTAAATATGGCTGAAAATGGCTACTGGGTTCTAAACTTATTACTGGGTAGTGAGACTGAAACACAGACCTTAGCAGAAAGCTTTAGTATTTGTACAAAAGCAGGATAAGAAAATACAATCTGTAGTGTACTACAGACACTTGACACTCTGATCTGAATCTTTAATAAAAGTATACACATGTAAAACTTACATGAAGGTTTGGTTAAATATGCATTTAAAAGACTAAACTCAAGATACTAAATTGAACATAATAAAACTTCTGCTCCAGTAAAATTCATCCCAAACTGTAAAAATTTGTTGTTGATCCAAACCATCACTGACACTTTTGGTACTAGGCCTTTTAAAATTGATTTGTTATGTTCTCTCACACAGATACCTACTCAAGGCAAAGTAACCTTTTTGATTTAAACTGTAATTTGAATTAAGACTGGATGAGATTATAGGATGGAATCCTCAAGTATGACAGAAGGGAAGGGAATAACGAAGAAGTCATACAGTGGCATAGTTACACCTTTATCTTAGGAATCAAGCCCTATCACAGTACAGAAAACAGACTTGAAAAGCTATAGTAATCCTCCAGTTATGGTTTTCCACCAATCTGTAGAGGTAACACAGTACTGATGAAAATACATTTATGTAAGTGCATCTGGTAGCATTAAGTAAGCCCAATCTGGGAACACGTGCATCTGAACAACATTTATCTAAAGAAGCAGTGTCTTATCTAGACATCCAGACCTGCCAGATGCAGCTACCTCTGCAATGGACTTACCCAGATATAGGCAAGGGAGATGGTTTTGCATGGCAATTTCTTGAGCACGTAAATGTTTCTTAACAGTGATGGGATAATAGGTACCACCTTTGACAGTTGCATCATTAGCAACAATCAAGCACTCCACCCTATAAATAAAACAGGTTTATGAGAGACAACAATATTTCTAACAAGTATGTTTGTTGATTATGAACTTTAACATGCTAAGGACCCTTGAAGCCCCGATGGCCCTCTCCTGTGTTCCCTCAAACACACATCGTAACAATAGCCTCAGCACTATGATGTCCTGTTTCACAGTTCCTTAACTCCTTAAAATACTGCATAGCATCATATTTCATTTCAACAATAGTCTTGGAAGTAATTCCACTGAGTGAAACTAGTTCTCAGAGTAGAATACCTCCTTTTTTTTTGAAAACTGTCTTAGGAATGGTTGGACTAGAAGATCCGATGGGTCCCTTCCAACCTGGTTGTTCTGTGATTCTGTAATCCTGCAATAATTTATTTCCTTCATTGGACACTGGAAACATTCTGTGCTGTATGCTTTCATATGGGACAGACTGAAAAAAAATCACGTCCTTTTAGCTAAGACTGAACAAATTAAGATGCAAACTTTGTTGATTTTCTGTGTGTCAGAAACAAAACACTGAAAATACTAACAGCTTAATACTGGAAACTAAGTAAAATTATACCTTGTTCCTTTTCATATCATCAATAATGTAGATCACTGGTATTTCTCACCCAGATACTCGTCCAATGCCTGTGATAATGCCTCCTGCTGGTACCTCTTCATTATCATACAACTGGTAACCTGCAAACTGGGAGAACTCCAAGAATGGAGACCTGAATAATGACAAACACAACGTAATTTTAAAAAGGAATCAGCCATGTTTGTCACTAAATCTCACTTAAAAGTTTAAATCTTTAAAAATTAATTTTTTTTTTCAAAATTAACACTTCTGTAAAATTTTAACTGTGTTATTTGCCAGTGTTTACAGAAAGAAAAGAGAAAACACACCTGTTACAGTATATACCCATAAAGGAGAAACTGATGTCTTTTTTTTTAGGGAAAAAGTACCTACCCAGGATCAATAAGCCTGTCAATTCTCTCTCTGGGTAACAGCTTTCCTCTTGACATGTGACGCTTACGAGCTTTTTCTCCACCTCCTGTGATAGAACAGTAAATTATTAGATTTACTATGGACACAGATAGATAAATCACCACTTATATTAAAACTTAGAATGGAGGCACTGATGAGTTCCCAGTTTTTGAAGTATGGACCTTAATAATGAATTTAATAAATAATAGGTTGCACTTCAGATCAGATTTAAGGTATTGATAAAAATGCCTGCTTTTCAGAATATATTCTATTTTCCCCCTCATTTTTTATTGTTAGTCTTAGGGTAAAGGCTTGAATAAACATGGTTGTCTGAAACTTTAGCAATGAACAGAAGCATTGAAATCATATACACACAGACAAAAGCACAACAGTAAGAACTACAAGAAGTACTCTTTCCCCAATTTGTTCAAAATTGCCATAGTGAATTCAATCTTGAAAGACTCAACACAATCTGGATTCAATTCCTTAGACCACTCCAAAACGGTATCAGAGTTCAGACACACAGAATTTAATGTCAAATTTATCTTTGCTTCATTTCAGCTCTTAACTTGAGGTCACCCTAAATCACACCTCTTGCTCTCTAAAGCTCTGTGTCATTTGATGCTTAGTATTTGTTGACGCACCTCAGCGTCTTTTTAACAAGAGCTTATAAAAACATTGTCTATGCAGACACACCACTGACCTGCCTCGTCACTAAAACTGCCTTCCCCTCCCAAAATAAAGAAGGTGCTATTGTGCTAACATTTATCCTGACACTTTAATATTTCTTTGTCAGCTAAGCATCACTGAAACAGCGTTTTAAGCCTACCTGTCAAGAGCTCTCTCTTACTTCCTTTCTTGATCACTATGCACATGATTTCCTACCTGTTAGGCATGCCAGAAAGCCCACAATTTACTTCTGATTCAGCCTGTTCATTAGGTCTCTATAGCTAGCCTAAGTCTAAATCTTGTAAATTGTACTGTGCAAGCTTCTTCAGATAACACCTCCCATATCCACCCACAGAGCTAATGGCTCATCCAAGTTCTCAACATCCCACATCATGACACCTACAACATTTTCTCTTACCTCCATCTCACTTTTCTTATTCACACCCAAAACTGATGCTGCAAAAGTATTTTTTCCATGCTGTGATTTTTGCCATCTCTGTGCATCCTCTCTCTTTACACACTCATCATAAACACTTCCCCTCTAGGCCCCGTAGCCATTCTACTGAACTCTTCGAAGATCAAGATGTTCACTCTACCTTAAACTAGACTCCACTCCGTAGAGTGTGAGAAACATCAGCCCTCGCAATTAAACAAACTTGAAAGCATTTATTTTGAAATCTCTTGTTTAATTTCTCCTTTACAGTAAAGTTTACAAAAACTTCACTGTGACTGCTGAGGTGCTATGACTGCTGTCAGTCATGGAGAGTAAAAGTATCTCCATTGCTTCTTGTGGCTGCCATTAGAAATCCATCCATTGTAATTTGCCATAGCAGGGATCATCTTCCTGTTGCACAGGTGGGGATGGCAGAATGGTGTATGGGTTCAGAAATACCCTATTCACTGAAGCAACAGATTAAAAAAGAAGCACACATTACAAAGGACTCAAAGTAAGTGCACATCCTCTAAAAGACAGCTCTTGGAAGATGTTGCACTTATCCTTCCAATGTATCCAACACAAGTACCTAATTCTTCTCATCATATACTTAAATGACAGGCAAAGCAGTCTCAATCAATGTCACTCGTAACACTGTTTTAACATCCTGGCAGAGCTCCATGAGATGGAGAAAAGGTGAAGGGTGAGGGCTGCATTCTTGTCCTGTTATTATGTAATATGCAAAAACATGCAGCAGTGAAGAAAGCCATGACCATGAGCCACACAGGGAAATGCTGAACAGTCTACACCCGTAAAAGACTGAGAAATAGTGCATGGGTTTCAGCACCTTCTCAGGAAATCTTGGTGTTCTGTTTCACAGCAAGCAAGAAGAAAACTATAAGCACAAAATCTTAACTGTGCTTTGTTCCAGAACTGTAAAAGAAATCACTGTCTATAACAAGCACCATATGAAGAGACAGATAGTATCAAGATGGACACAAAAAGATGAGAATTAAAACTGGATCTCAATCTCTAGCAGCAGACATAAGCATTTATAATAAACTATTTTTATTTTATCACCTCCATTAATTATAGTAAACGGTAATTAATGCTGGCAGTCTTGCAAGACAAGATGATGAAACACAAATTTCAATCCTTTAAACTATTGCAGACTTGCTTTGGTTTATCAGCACAACTACAGCCAGGGTCTTTGAAAATCCTTTCTGTATGTGAAGAGACTAAAAGGCAACTTGAACAGAAGCACATTTGGCAGACCAATTTGTTATAAAAGTTGGTAGCAGTGGATGAAGGAAGTAAGCAAGCAGGTGAAGTGCAAAGTGCATCAGTAAATGCCTTTAATAATCCTATCTACATAAAAAAACCCTTGCCATCAGAAACATACATTTCATTGACCACCAAGATCTTAACCAATTAAAAACTAACCAACTCCAAATATCCAGTTTTCATCTTCTACTTGCTAACATTTTGCCTCCTGGGCAATGAAATAAATCTGTTTGACGAAACCAGTTGGCTTTCACTTACATCTGCTTCCAGTAACTTATGTATCTGCTTTCACTAGGCTATTGCTCTGATACTCAACAGGCAAACAAAAAAAATGTGTTTATACACTACACACAGCAGTAAACAAAGATGTACTAATGGTACAGATATTTTTCTTAGCTAGTCTGAGTTACTTGATACAAGTTAGCTTGGATGTAAATATTTTAAGACTTTTGACAACTGAAAACAGTAAATCTAGGTTTAAAGAGATAAACAAAAAATTCAGTATTACTAATATAATCCAGCAAATAAGCCATATATGAATGAACTGATTAACGAATGTACAGCTACAGGGGAAAATTCAAAGAATAAAACTGGGCTGGGACCAAATTAAACAACTGTTCTAAATGCTAGACTGTCGTACTTACCTAATCTGATTTTTTCTGCTTGCTCTTTGAGTTCTGTTACCAGTGCTTTCATTCGTTCATAGTTTTCCTAAGTGGGAAAAAAACCCCAGCATATTATGTTCAGTCAAGAGTGAAAATATTGGTTTTTTAATGAATAACCCAGAAAGCACAGGATTTATCTTCTAATTTCATTTTAACTTATTAAATACTAGCTCTGTATTATCTTTCACATAATAACAATTCTACCTATTACTGCCTTTCCTCAAGCAGCTCAAAGCATTTAATAAACATGCTTTGCAAAAACTCTTAAGTGCATTATGATTATAAAAGATTACTTCCAAATGTAATGAACAAAACCAGAATTAGTCACTACAGAGTTGAAGTGCTATTTTTCACGTTTTTTGTTGCTGTTGTTGTTGCAGATGTGTTTCCTTCTTTAGCCTAATTTTGTGAAAAACATCACGAGGATAAAAACTAAGTGCTGTTATGTCTCTTGTACCAAAAGATGGATGACCTCGGTCAAACCATCTGGTAAACACTTCCTACATTCCTGTTGTTAGGTAAAACATAAAGATAAAACAAAGCTTTTAAGAAAACCAAAAATTCTGGTCGTCTTGCCAGAAAGAAAAAAACAAAGACTCTAAGTTTTGAATATAAATGATCCAGTACTGAGTTCACCATTTCTATCAGAATTATAAAAAATTCTGTGTGCTCATTACTACAGTATTTTTACCATTTCTTTGGAATTAAAAAGTATTAGTCAAGCTTAATTTGTTTTGGGGTTCTCCCCCTGACCTATTGAGCTATGTTACCACTTTTAAAAGTGTAACTGCAATAAAATAATAACTACTGCATACCCCCCCCCCTTCTCCCTTGTCTAATTCTTACTTAGAAAATATTAGAATGTACATTGACAGAAGAAACAATCTGGTGACTTGCCTGGAACATTCAGAATTAAGATTTCCCCTAAAAGCAACAAGTGTTGCAGACAAGTTTGCTCAGCTCTGTCTCTGAAAGGCACTAGGATGCAAAGCAGTAAGAAAATAAAAACAGGTATACAGGCACCTCACATTCAAACTGCACAGTAAAACTGTCAGAAGAACACATTTATCCCGCTTTGTAATTTCAATAAGTAGACTAAAAATATTCTACTGAAAGGTAAAAACATAGCATGTGAAAACAGGTCTTGGCAATTTTATCAGCTTTTATGCACAGATAATACTAGGTCAGCATTTAGAGGTCACGCAGCAAGATAAAGGTGACATAATGAAACACCAACTCCAACTCCTGTGCTTCTGTTGGCTCTTGGGAAGGATTCCCCATCTTCTAACAAAGCACTACCTACAATAGGGCTCGCAGCCTGCACTTGTATGAATTCTGCACGCTCAATCACTAGCCAACATCTAACACATCTCAAAATACCAGCCTTGGTTAATGAAATCTCTGATGTGTCCTGCCACACTGCAGCCCCTGACTACTGAGGACACAGGAGGGCACCAGACTTATGTATCTCCTCCTTCCCTCCTATGGCTGGATGAGTTCATCCACCCTAGTATTACACTTTCACTCTAGTTCTTTCCAAACTGTATTCCTCCATCTCCTTGCCCCACCCACAGCACAGCTCCAACGCCTACCTCTGTACCTGCTTTTCTCCTCCTGATCTGTGAAATCACACTGCACTGACCTACTGGCAGGCTTACCACTGTTGCAGCATCCCAAAAAAACAAGGACAAAACAAAGCACATCTTGTTAATTTGACTCCATCACTCCTAGAAGAGGCTATGGACAGTACCCACATCCACATACAGCACTTAAGAAAACAAAACCTGCTTTTATCCCTTTCTGTTTACAAGTTACTCTTTTTTTTCCCCCTTGTGAAAAATCGGTAAAACAGCCATTATAATTTCATACTTTCAAAAACCGGTAGTTGTCACAACATGCAATTTTGCAAGTGTGAGTGTCCAGCCACTCCAGCTGGTTCACTTCACAGTCTTATATACAAGGTATTTTTCTTGTTCCTCCTTGTTCAGTGAGTTTATTCTCTCTAAAGACACTCGCTTTTGCTTACAGTACTGAGCTTAAAAACTCACTTTCAACAGAGGAGTAAAAAAGTATCTAAAAATGGCAGAAGAAATTAAAAGTGACACAGCAATCACAATCATACACTTGTTTACTAGATTCTGAATTAACAACTGACTGTAGTTGACTGTCACTAGTTACTCTTGATGAAAAAAATGTGAAAGGTCGTTTTAGATGATTTGTAAAAAATACTGCACTCAAATACCTGAGTTGCTTAAATTCACTTAATTTCTATCCTTATCTTTAATGCCTTTTACCAGAACACAACTTCGCTATAATTTACAAAGGAAATGTAAAGATGCCTTGAAATCCTACTGCAGGTTTTGAACACATACAGAAAAAACTATCAGAATCAAATGTGCCAGTTTTACCATACATTTGTGGGCTCCTCATTAATTAACAATTAAAAGGCTGAGGAAGTGACTACAGTTCTTTGTGGAATCTGGGTCTTGCACCAGTAAGCTGAATAGAATTCCACTGTTAAAAAGAAGGCTCCTACAAATTTTAAAGCAAAATCAAGGGGCAAAACCTGCAGACTAATCCTACAGTTATTGCATGAGCTAACTGAATTGCTGCAACACAAACACAGCTGCCGTAAGAGCTAATCCTCAGAATCTTTACATAGATTTTCTTTTTATTCCCCAGAATTTCAGATTTACTCTAGTTTTACATTACTCTTTTCTCTGTCTGGTTTGAAAGACAGTTTACACTATGAAGGCCAGCCTGTCCAGCTGCATTCACAGCCAAAAAGGCAAACATTAGCTAAAGAGGGCAGGACCTTCATCATGTACCATTACACTTTCTTGTGTTTACACTGTTATTCCCTCTATTACTTTTATTTCAGATGGTTCAGTAACTCACAACAGGGACCTCAGCTCTCTGTGTCTGTAAAGCACTACATGCATTTACAGTGCTCCATAAATTATTTCTATCAAATACTAACACTATTAGCTATTTCACTGGTTCAATGACTTATTAGATGTACCCAAGTTTATCTAGCAGAGCTAGGCAAACTTTTATTGTCTTGACATCCCATTAGAAGCTGCTGCCAAAATACATGAATATCAAAAAGTGAAAAATGCATTCTACAAAAGTTACCAGGTCCTGCTTTCCTTTTGAGATCACAAAGTGTACAGACACAAATGCAAATCCAGTGACAGCTTAGCTGAATAAACACAATTATTAAAATACTCTTTTTTGTATGCAAAATATGAATACATACATATATATGCACATTTCATACACACGAGTTTGGTCACAGAAGTTTCAGTCACCCTATTTCTATCCCCAAACTTAGTTTCTGCAAAACCAAATGCAGAACCAAAGGAAATACTTTGGTAGGAATATGTGTTGTTGATTCACTTGACACTGGATATTTTACTTGGAAAAAATCTGAAAACAAATGTGCACCCTCCTACCAGTGTTGATCCATACCCAAAACTGTTATTCTTGGCCAAACTATAAACTCAATTTCAATCTTAAACAGGTGACATGAATAATGCTTCATTAAAAATAAGCAATTTACACCAGACGTAAGTACTTTTCTCTTTGTAAGGACAGTGGGAATTCCACATACCCCTCCTTCCTTTTGCTCTTTTCTGGAAGCATGCCCAGGACTCTGTGTAACTATCCCACCTATCTCCAACTCAGGGGTCAATTTGCACACAAGGAAATCTCCGACTTCACGTTCCACCACCTGGCCTGGCACCCCAAGGAGCAGCAGAGCTTGGTGGTGTCAGCACCTCTGGTACCAGAAGCACTGCAAATAAAGCTCTCTGAGGCTTGTTCTGGAGCTTTAGAAAGCAAGCACCCTTTATTAGGGCTGGGCAACATGAGGCAGTGATCTCCATCAAAACAAGAGCTGCAGATAAAGTGTGTTTCCCACTTATCACTGAATCACCAGGTTGGAAAGGACCTACTGGATCATCAAGTCCAACCATTCCCATCAATCACTAAACCATGTCCCTCAGCACCTCATCCACCCATCTTTTACACACCTCCAGGGAAAGTGACTCAACCACCGCCCTGGGCAGCCTGTTCCCGTGCCCAATGACCCTTTCTGTGAAATATTTCTTTCTGATGTACAGCCTGAACCTCTCCTGGTGGACTTTGAGGCCATCCTCTCTCATCCTGTCCCCTGTCACCTGGGAGCAGAGGCCAGCTCCCTCTCCATAACCTCCTTTCAGGTAGCTGAAGAGAGCAACAAGGTCTCCAAATGCATAAAATTTCCTAGAAATCTCATCTACATTGTATTTCTTTCCAAGGACCGCCTTCAGTGCCACCGTGAGCTTCCCAAGAGTCAGATCTCTCGCTGATTTGGGGCTGGCTGCAGCTCTGCCTGCCCTTGCCTCTGAGACGGGGAAAGGCTGCGCACAGAGGTGGTTCCAGCAGACACACCTGCTCAGCACAGACCGCACTGAGCACCAGGCCGTATAGTCCCCGAGGGATGAGCCGCGCCCCGAAAAACTCTGCCTGAAGGAAAACCTGACACCGGAGGGAGGCTGTGTCTAACCCTCAAAGAACGAGATTACTTAGACGGAACTTTACCTCAGCTTACAGGCACACACTCCGCCCCCTGCAACAGCCCCCCGCCCTACCCAGTCGCGGCGGGCGGCCCGGCCCTACCTGGTAGAGCGCGGAGCCCGCGTCGGGGGCCGAGCCCACGGCTGCCACCGCATCGCCGCGGAACGAGCGGGACAAGCACCCGGACAGACCCCAGACCGCCAGCAGCCGCCGCGGGGCCCGCAGCATGGCGGCCGAGCCCAGCCGAGTCCCCAGCCGAAGCGAGCCGAACGCGGCCGAAGTGAACCGAGCGTGGCCGAAACGAGCCGAACCCCCCCAGCCGAAGCGAGCCGAGCGCGGCCGAAGTGAGCCGAGCGTGGCCGAAACGAGCCGAGCCGATCCGGCCGCCCCTGCCCCGGCCCCAGCCAATGGGCAGCGCGGGCGCCGCTGTGGGGCTCTGCAAGGGTAGGGGTTGACCCGCGGGGTTAGGGCAGGGGCTTGGGGGAAGGTACCGGGGGCAGGGATGCCTCGCACCAGGGCTCGAGGCCCCGTCCGGCCTGGGCGCCTACAGGGATGGGGCAGTCACACCCTCCAGCCTGTGCCAGCGCCTCGCCACCCGCAGCGTCAATGTCTTCCTTACGTCTAGTGTAAGTCTTCCCTTTGCCACTTTAAAGCCGTTCCCACTCGTCCTCTGGCACGGCCTGGACTGACAGGATGAGGGGCAATGAATATAAACTGCAGAGGGGCAGATTTAGACTAGACGTAAGGAGGAATTTCTTCACAGTGAGGGTAGGTGGTGAGGCACTGGCACGGGTTGCCCAGGGAAGCTGTGGCTGCCCTATTCCTGGAGGTGTTCAGGGCCAGGCTGGATGGGGCCATGGGGAGCCTGATCCACTGGGATGCATATCAGCCCACGGCGGGGGGAGGGGTGGGGGTGGGGGGTTGGTGGTGTTGGAACTGCTTTAAGGTCTCTTCCAACACAAACTATTCTATGATGGGGTTGTTTAGCCTGGAGAAGAGGAGGCTGAGAGACCTCAATGCTCTCTACGACTACCTGAAAGGAGGTTGTGGAGAGGAGGGAGCTGGGCTCTTCTCCCAAGTGACAGAAGACAGGACGAGAGGAAATGGCCTCAAACTCCACCAGGAGAGGTTCAGGCTGGACATTAGAAAAAAAATATTTCACAGAAAGGGTCATTGGGCACTGGCAGAGGCTTGCCAGGGAGGTGGCTTAGTCACCTTCCCTGGAGGTGTTTAAGGCACAGGTTGATGAGATGCTAAGGGGTTTAGTGTTTGATAGGAATGGTTGGACTGATGATCTGGTGTGTCTTTGCCAACCTGGTGATTCTATGATTCCATCACTACACATATAGCATTTACATAGAGGGAACGCTAGGTACTCAGGTAACAGGTAAATTAAGCTCTGTTCTACAACAGAACCAAGCCCTGCTAAACAAAGCAAAGCTCCTGCTTCCATCCTGTCAGCCAGCCACCCTGTACACCTTCTAGTGGGATAGCTAGGACTTCAGCCACTCATTCAGCCCATACTTTCACCAATTTACTATGCCTCTGAGCATTTAAAAAACACAACTGACGCTTAAAGAAACAGAAACACAAGTAATATAAAATAATTTAGTCACATAATTTACATACAGAATATGACTACTTTTTTTTTTTTTTAAACAGAAAGCTCGTTTGCTATGATATAGGGTGCCAGGTGTAGCAAACCAGTCATTGTCACATCTTTGTAAAAATGCTAAGTTAACAGGCATTGGTATTTAACTGATCTTTTCTAACATCCTTCACCATTACAAAGCCTCCATACACAAAGCAAAACATAGAGTTGTCTTATCCATTGTTCAAATTAAATTTGTTCTTTAAAAAAAAAGTTATCTTAACAAAGTGCATTCTCTTAACAAACTGAAGGGGGGAAAAAAAGTGTAGCCCTAATTAACAGGGTAGATAAGGCACCTTAAATCCTAGTAATGAAATAGTTGGGAGTTTTTTTTCCTTGTAATATGAATGCAAACTAAAATGTATGCAACTAAACACAAAATGGTTATCACCTCAAAAAGTATTAAGGGCTATTATTTTATAGCCCCTCCCCACAAATCTATATTTACGCTCTATCAGTATAAGTAATTTAAACATGCCACATGTATCAGGAACTAAACACTTGCATATATAAAATAATATCTATAAGATATACAATACATGGACGTTTATGCATAGATTAATCTAGATCATGACATTTAGAGTAAGACAATATTTAGTTAAACATTTCAAGTTAAATGGTTTAGGCAAAGCATACTGCCTAAAGTGTCTGCACAGAAAATGTAGTAGTGGGTTTGGTTTTTGCAGGGGGTATTTCTATGCTTTCAAATAAGTTATTTACATTGGGACTGTTGGTTCTTTTCATCCCCTCAACAGGATACTGTTGCTTGCCACAGCTGATGGACAGAGGCCTGATAACAGCAATTTGCAGTAACAGTATCTTTTCTGTGTATTTTTTCCTCATTCACAAAATTTTAAAGGCTCCTTGAGAAGACTTGCCAATAACCTCTAAAAAGGCAAATGTTCTCAAACTTCATCAGATATTTCAAGATTAAATAGATACTTATATGAAAATATTTGCCAGTAAATGAGTATCCAGTCCAAAGCTGAAGACAGGCTTCTTAGGAGCATTAACAATACCACGTAAACACCAGTTTCACTTGATACCAAATCTATGTTTTACACAAGTACCTGCTAGTATTAACAGGAGAAAAATACAGACTACTTAAACTGCACTCATTTTTGTGTAATAAGGAGTTTCAGAATAAATACTGCATCTTTCAGGGACCACCTGACTTTAAGACTGCATGAACCTTGTTAATTCATTGAGACAATCTTTTTGACAAATTAAGTAAAAAAGTAGACAAAAATCTAAAGCTACGCCAGCATTATAGTGGATCACAGTACAAGTAGACATGCAACATGAAAAATATTTAAATTCAACTGCTTCAAAGTAGCAAATCCCCAAAGTAACCACACTGATTGGTCATAGTTTAAATACAATCTTTGTGCTACTTTGCACAAGGCAAACTAAGGAAGCAGCAGAGATACAAATACCTACATGTAAACCAAAGAAAAGAAATCATATCTATCCCCTTGTTTTCAAATTTAGGAGGAAATTAGCACTTATACTAGGAAACACTAATCTCTTCCTCCCAAACCTAAAGGACAGTTGCAAAGACAGACATTGTGTAGCATCTTTCAGTAAATTGTATTTTTCTGGTTGTTCTTGACACCTTTTTAAGGAATTAAACCCATTTGGCTTTTGAAGTTAGGATCTTTTAATATATGTCATTAAAAACTCTTACAAAAATACATAATCTGGAAATGCTAATAAAAATACCTGCAGTGCTGAACACATCTTTGTATTTACTATACTACTTTCCAGTATTTGCTTCATGATCTAAGTTCATACTCCTTGTACCATACTAACATAACATACTTCACAAAAAGAAGTAAAAAACTCATATAACCAGTACCACAAGCTTTAGCATTACAATTCAAAGGAACCTGTCACAAGATGAAGCATTATTTCATTGCACTTTTCTGGAAGATAGTCCTGCACCCATTATCAGCATCTAAACAAGCAAAGCTATAAGCCAGCAGCCACTTGTCTGATCCAATAATTTTAATGTAGTGGTTTAGGTTTTGTCAATGTTTTATAAGTATCCAGATGGCTTCAGAAGGAATCCATTTTGTCATTACGGATATCTTGGCTGACAGCACGTGTGGCATTATGAACATCAGAACAAACCAGGACTTTTAAACAAATACTCGTCATTTGCTGCATTATACTCTCAGAGGTCAGGTTTTTATAAAGCAAATTTGCTATTCTGGATCATCCACTTCCATGAAGATGTCACTGAAAAAATACTCAGAGACTCTGGTTGGTTCTTCATACTTTTCTTGATCTTTATCACAAGGGGGTGGCTTTTCAGATGGCTCACTACTTAGAACCTGATAGAGAAAGAACAGACAGCTATTAGCAGTCTTAATCTATATTCGTGTCAATCCATATGTGTCTACGTATATGTGTCCCTGAGGTTCAAATTTAGATAGGAAGTTTAGACAAAAAATTCAGTTTAATGAAAATGGGACACAAGAAGACATACGTGCAGAGGAAAAAAAAATAATTTAGCTCCCTTATTAGTTTCCTTGACATGCACTAGTCAGGATTTAGTCACTGGAGCAAATTCCTCTTTCAAAAAATGAATTCCACATGCCCACCTACCCTGAAACAGCTAATTCACTCTTCGAAACTCAAATCTCGAGGGCATTCAAAAGTAAATACATACCCCAACTGCAGCATCAGCAGCTATATTCTCATATTTTGCATGTGAAGACGTGCTTGTAGAGGACGGGGAACAATATTCCATATCATCCTTAGTGGATGGGGCAGGTTTTTTTAGACTTCGCTTTGAAGCTACAATCCGAGGTTTTTGTATCTTTCCTTTGTTTCCTCTGGTATGTTCTGCAGATTCAGAACTACTTTTTTTGCAAATTAAAGATAAAAAACCCAATGGTTTTCGTCCACCCCTATTAAAAGCAAATACAGTCAGGATGTCACAGGATTGTTCCATTAAAGTAAGATGTAAATAGTATTATAGGAGTTCAACTCATTACACAGGAAACAAATACACACTTCCAAGATCTATGAAAATTCTGAGGAAAAAAAAACCTCAAAAAGTCATTCCAAGAAAGGCTTCTGTGTTACTGAATATTCTGTCACAAAAGTTTTTTTAAGAGTTATAGAGACTCTCCCCAACCTCCAACACTGAGAAAAGGAACCTAAAATTTGCTACTAAATCAGAGCCTGTAACAAGCTACCAGATCTTTAGAAAGAGTTTCCAAGAGAAATGGAGACATACTCCTAAAGAATAAACTAAAGAGAGCATCCTTCATGTAATCAATGGGAAAAGAAACTTGCTTCCCAAAGATGGAGCCTACATCAGACTGTCTTAAACACTGTAAGACTATTTGCTGCGATGTTTCAGCCTGTTAATGGCATCATACTTGTTACCAGCAAAATTACAGAATTCACAGTGATTAGGGAGGTACAGAGAATATCCATTGTTCATGTTGTTAAGAGTCTACAACTCAGAGTAAACTTTAGGGCAAAGACTCTGATGTAAATGCATCACTACCCAATTGCTGTGGATGTCCCAGGTACAAACACCAGTTTTGGTACTCACACAAACACAATGAAAGAGTGAACAACAGGATAAGAGGAGATTGGTAGGACACCACAAACAAAACCACTGAATGCAACAGCAATAGAGAGCAGTAACACAAACACTTAAACATAGTCGGACAGATAGAGTAATATCCTCTGAGCTATCACGGCTGAAACTCCTTTCAGAAAATGACACGTATTGTTAGTTCTAAAAAATCCAGTGCACTGAATGCTACACCAACAACAAATCTTATTAGCAAAAGGACAAAAATCAATAGAAGTGGATGAGTGTATATATCACAACATTAGACTGAGCTAAGGAAAATAACAGTTATCCTAAATCTGTATCATAGCTAACAGATGTCACATCTATCGGTGTCTAAGTAGACATACCAAATGTCAGTAGTGTCCCTGGGTCAACTGGCTCATTTAACCAATAAAATAATTCAAATTTCAAAGCATACAGTTTGATTCTATCTAATATGCTGAAGAGGATATGTACTGCAATTCTTAGCTATGTAGGTCAGAAACAACAGTACTGCCTTTCTTGTAACACCAAGAAGAAAAAAGGATTAAAGGTCTCAATACAAAAAAAAAAAAAAAAGTCTTTTTTTCGTTGTTTTTTTACAAAAATGGCTGGCAAAGTATTATTGCATAAATACCTGAGTAATGGAGTTTTTGAAGAAGATGCTAGGCTTCCAGTATGTTCCAACTGTACAGATTCATGCACATTCCCTTGCTTTCCTTGTCCACTTACTTCTGCTTCTTTGTTAGGAGTTAATCTAGACATGACTTCTTCTTCTTGCTTAGATACTGAATTCTCAGTTGGTGCTTCCTCTGAGTTCTCCAAAGTCTCAAGCTGGCTTTTCTCAGCCAGTGGTGACGCCGACTCAGACACCAACGCAGAGGTAAGTACATCTTCCTTTGCTGAAGCCTCTGTGTTTTGAAAAGGATTCCCTGTAAGAGGTGTTGAGTCTCCAGTTGCTTAACTTCAGTGATAACACAGCAGCCCCAAAGATGCCTGTGATGCTTAAATGGCTTGCACCACTACAGGAGAAGGGCTGAAGTTTTGTCCATTTTTTTGTCATTTTATTTTTTACATCACTGCTGAGAATTAAAAGCTCACTGTCTACTTTTAAAGTCTGTAAGATCTTACAGAACTTATGGCGAAAAGCTAGTAAAAGTGTGAATTTATAGCACATACCCACCCCTTTACAGCACACCACAGAACTTAGTGAAGTCATCTATGTTTAAGGTTTCACAATCTCCCTTTAAAGCTTATTCAGGGCCAAAAACTACTTCTCAAACCCTTCACGGTCTCAGATCACTGAAGACTGTATTGCCAGCAATTCTGCTTTCCCTCTGGCTCTTCAGAGGCAGATTAAGCTTTCAAACAATTATGTATATTTTTTTTAAAGACTAATACAAAACAACATAGAAAAATTATCTTGTCATTGTATGGTTAAAATATGTTTAGTTCTTGGTGCTATCCAAAAGGTGGAAATAGTCTCTAAAGCTAAAATACCAAGTTTAGTCAAAAAACCCCTCCCAAATCTAACAAATAGTACAGCCATGTTTTTAGAATCATTATTAAATTAATATCCAGTTATGTAGTCCAACCCACCTAGTTTACAGCAGAGAGCAGAGAATGGTGGCATTAAGGTATTACTGTGAAAATTTGTTTCTATTTTTATGTCAGATAGCCTCAGACAAGACTAATACTGGTTGTCGTACTAAATAAACCGGGATGTTTTACACATTTACATTAATTATACTTTGTTTTCTGAGTTTAAGTTTACCTACCAGAAGCTATGATTGGAGTGTTTGTTGATTTAATTGAAAAACCCTGTATTTAAAAAGAAAAAATAAGTTATTTCTCTATCTCTCAATACAGATGAGACAATTAATGTTGAAGTTATATCATGTGTGTACAGTTCTAAGAACAGGAGTGACAAAGAAGACTACATCTTCAGCATAGTATCATTTACTACTTAACTAATTTCCTAAGCAGGTGTTTAAAGGTAGTTCTTATGACAAGTGACGCAGGATAAAGATGTCAAGATGACAGGTCAAAGAAGGAAGAGGATTGTTATCCAGTCCTTCCTAGAAAAGCTCTCTGAATCATGTAGGGAATTAACACCCATTCCCTCACTCAGACGCACTACACAATCTTAGCCTACTCACAAAAATTAATAGTAGTCAGTGCCACAAGCTTGGTCACAGTCTAAAAAAGCACAGAGGGGGGCTGAAAGCAGCTTGGTTTTTTTAAACTAATCCCCACTATTTTAAAAAACAGTAGGAACATCTCTAACAACTTCATGTAACAGACACTATAAGGAATCGTAACATCATGCAATGAACTCAGACAGTTTGTCAGTCATCCAATATACATCAAGAATTTCCCCTCCTGCAGCATCATTGCTGGGAAGGCTGTGGTAAATTAACCAGACAGGACATTACCAGTCTGCCCACTAATAAACTAAACCTAACTGAAAAAAACAAAGCAAAACTAAATCAAAAAACCTGAAACAACCAAAACCCTACAGATTCTGAAAAACAATAATATTGAATCAATCGCTGATGTATAGTTCAAAGTAAAAAGCAATCTATGGATGTCAATTTTCCTTTTAAGTTGCATGGGCAGTAGTATGTTTTTAAGCAAGTGACACAGTTATAATCATAATTAAAATGTTATTGCTCGTAATGCACCTACACTATACTTAAAGACTCACTTACTAAATTACTATCTCACCTGATGAGTGGGTTCCAAGTTACCTTCCAATAGAACAGTAGACAGAGTTTTCTTAGCAGGAGGAAAATCATCCTCTTCAAGCTCAGCACCAGACCTTTTTTGAGCTGTATGCAAATCTGAAATGGGCTCCGCTGATACACACTGTACTTCTTTTATTTCCATACTTCTGTTAAAAGATGCTGCAAATTCATCAGCTGCAGTTGTGAGGGATCCAATGCTGTTTATATATAAAAAGTCATTCTTTTGAATGTACAAGAAGCCAAAATTTGCTTTGTATAACATATTTATATGGATATTACACATGGATCTACAGTGATACTCTTTCTTGCTTAGTGTCAACCGTAACTTCAAATGTATTATTTACTACCAAGAAACATTTTGTTGCACTACCTTGAGTTTGAGAATCAAGTTTTTCTAGTCATAATCGAATCTAGTTACTTTAGAATCCAGTTCTAGTTGTACTCCAATTAAAAATTTCATAAAATGTAAAAATATCACAACTGATTGCCTTAGAAAATCCTAAAATACAGTATTATTTATATACACACTTGAATCTTCATCCCCACATCTCCCCAGTATGATCTCAGAAGACAGCAAGACATCTAGGGAAGCAGCAGTAATAGGACAATTAGATAGTAAATTTACCTTAACTCTGCCTATCAGCAATTCTATCTCTCATCAGTAGATCCACAGAGTTAAAATTCTTACGCTAGGTAGCCAAAATTCACTGAAAGACCTATCTTTTCAATAACTAATGGAATGACATTAACATCTGATGTTATAAGGCAAGGTCCTTCATAATGATGTGGAATTGCACCATACTTCTGATGATTTCTGTACTCCTACTACTGTAGTACTAGGCCTTACTACAAATTTACAACACTTCCTCTTCTTCAGAATGTCTTCTTCCTTTGATGTTCTTTTTGACCCTCCCAAACTGATAAGGAGAGCTAGTTCAACTGTAATACTGAAGCAACAAGTTTGTTACATTGCTTTGAAGAGTACTCCTTGCAAAAGAAATTAAAACTCTTTATATGGCAGTACAGCAAACCAGCTACTACTCTGTCGACTAATTAATTTGTTTGCTTTTTCAGCTTTTCTGCCTTTTGAATATGGCACAAACTGGAGAATGATACCTGTATTTATGTCAACTGTTTACCACATTCTCCAGAAGACCATCCACACTAAAAAGCTGGAATTAATAAAAAGCTACTTTATGAAACTGTTACAGTAATGTAGAAATGCAAACATGCTTAGATATTTTATTTCAAAGTCTCCATGGCAGAAGAGACTGAGGCTGGATAAATGACCTCTACTGAAAAAGAATATTTGCTACAAAGGATAAATCAGATGTTAGTTGGGACTTTGGTGTCAACCTTAATAAAACACTAACTTTAAAGCACTTATGAGATCTTTCTCAAATCTGATTAGAGCCTTTTTCACTTTCTTAATTCTCCAACAAGTCTGCCAGAATTATTTTTTCTTGCATTTCATCTGAGAAGTTCTAATTTGTCACGCACATCCAGGGAACAATCAAGCTTCACAAAAACTATTTCACTAAAATAAAGCATTTACCTCTCCACTTCAGTTACACTTCTTTCACTTGCATTTATTGGAGTGATGAGTATTGGGGCTGGTAGTAGTGGCTCTGAGATTTCTTCCAGCAAAGCAGATGGATCAAACTCTTTTGATTCAGTTGGAATTTCCACCAATGTTAAAATGAACGCCTGTTCCTCCCCTGGACATCCATGATAGTTGTTCATTACTATAATTTTTTTCAGGGAAAAAAGCACATAATAAGACCTATTATTCAAGTTTGAAATTACACTGTTCTCTTCATACCCTCCCTACCTTGAGTAATTAAATTTTAGGCACTCATTTCTCCAGGGAAAAGGCATCATGCTTCCCTTCTTGTGAGACAGGCATTGTCACCCCCTGGAGCTTATTCACTGCAGTGGAGTCCTGATTACTATTCAGAATGAAGAATATAAAAAATACCTAATAGGGATGCAGCTTTTTAAATGGGTGTTCTAGCATTAAAGAACAATTTGCAGTTTAATTAAACTTGTATAATGGTGGTTGAATGACCTCCCCCCCCCCCACACCCCCGTCTTTAATTGCAGCTGTCAGGTATTGAGAGTTATTTCTCTAAATGGCAGGAGTCTGCTCTTTTGATGGCAAACACAAGGATTTTTCCCCTCACCGCAGGCTTGAGGAAGACAATCTGATAAGCATGGAGTTGAATTTAATAAATTAAAAATATAAATAATTTAGTCAACAGATGGACATTAACAAATAATGCCAACTGTGATCTGTTGGAATGACTTTAAGGAGGGAAGACGTGTGAAGTTCTCAAAAGACAGAAAACAACAGTGCTGCTCCATCACTTAAAACATCTTTCATTCTAAATGACGCAAAGCTGCTGTTATTCCATCCTAAACTCACTTTGGTTCTTTATGTAATTAAAGATGATTTAAGATGCTCTGTCCCAAGACTCTTGCAATAACAAAGCATAACAGATGTCTAAGAAGAAGGAGTATTTGCCCTATCTTTTTGCACATGTGCAGGAGTTACAACATTGGACTGCAGCTTCCATTCAAAGCAAGTATTTTAGACTTCTTACAGCAATTTTCCCATACCTTAGTACGTGTTCCAAGCTAGCTCCATTTCAATTGTCTTAGGGAATAGTAGCCACCTTCATACCTTTCATCATGTATAATTAGTTAGGTATTAATCTGCTGACTCGTTAATGCTAAAGTGGGAAGCCTTGTTGTCTTCTTCCTTTTCTTCCCTTCCTTCTCCTTTCTACCCTGCTCCACAGGGAAGGAGAGTGCAGTCCTCCTACTCACACAACTCTGACACCTGCATTCACTCAACAGCTGTATGAGCCACTACAGCTCAGTAAGCCAGTGGAAAACTACATAGGCTGTCTCTCTCTGCCACACACTATTTTTGATGGACAAATGAGTCAGAGGCTCATAAAGAGGTCCAACAAGTGCTAAACTTAGCATGAGGTAAGCAGCAGGACCTCACAGCAGGGAGAAGAGAGCAAGGAGTTTCCTCTCCACTGTTTTGTAATGAAGTGCCACTCAAAAAGTTCCCAAGTCCAGTTTGTGTCAATAGAATAGAATCACCATAGAATCACCAGGTTGGAAGAGACCCACGAGATTATCGAGACCAACCATTCCCATCAATCTCTAAACCATGTCCCTCAGCACCTCATCCACACATGCCTTAAACACCTCCAGGGAAGGTGAATCAACCACCACCCTTGGCAGACCATTCCAATGCCTAATGGCCCTTTCAGTGACAAATTTTTTCCTTATGTCCAGCTTAAACCTCCCCTGGTGGAGCTTGAGGCCATTCCCTCTCGTCCTGTCCCCTGTCACTTGGGAGAAGAGGCCAGATCCCTCCTCCCTACAACCTCCCTTCAGGTCTCCCCTCAGCCTCCTCCAGGGTAAACAACCCCAGCTCTCTCAGCTGTTCCTTATAAGGCCTGTTCTCCATCCCCTTCACCAGCTTTGTTGCTCTTCTCTGGACTCGCTCCAGAGCCTCAACATCCTTCTTGTGGTGAGGGGCCCACAACTGAACACAGTATTCAAGGAGTGGCCTCACCAGTGCTGAGTACAGAGGGAGAATAACCATCCACAAACTTGCTAAGGGTGCACTCAATGCCCTCATCCAGGTCATTGATGAAGACACTGAACAGGGCTGGACCCAGCACTGAGCTCTGGGGAACCCCACTTGTCACTGGCCTCCAGCTGGATTTAGCACCATTTCCCACCATCTCTGGGCCCATCCATTCAACCAGTTTTCCACCCAATGAAATGGTAAGACTCTAGGGAGGGGAATGAGTGGGCTGTGGATCATTACTTTTGTTAGTGAACTAGATTAATGAATCATGTCAATAAAAACACTTTACTTGTTTTTTTAAAAAACTCATTTTTGCATCATTGCAAGACATAACTGCAGGCTTTTGCTAACTTAGAATATTAACACATTATACCTGAAAGCTCTTCTGTGCTGCTTACACACTGTTGTTGAGAATCCTGAGCATAACCTTCCTCCTAGAAATAATATATTTGAAATAAAACAAGTTAATAAACCTGAGAAATAACTCCAGAAAACAGGAAAAAATAAAGCATGTCAAATGCTTAAGAGACAAAAAAAATCTAATGATATCATCGCAATTGCATTTTGTCAGATTTTACTTCTGGCTTCTACGCTGAAGGATATCAGCCTGACAAGGACAAGAAACATTTGGGCAATATAAAATGTACATGCAGCTCATTGTCTGTATTGATGGTTTGTCAAAATTAATTTATACTTCCTACGATACAACTCTGTCAGAGATGACTCACATAATAAATTGCTCAGTTGCACTAAGAACACAAATTCCCGAAGCATTACAAACACACTGAGTACCAAGCAAAAGCACTAAACTGCAACTCATCTATCCTTTCCCTTTTGTGGCATGTACCCTTGCTAAAACCAAGAATATGCCACAGCAAGTTGCCTCTTCTTGCACTCTCTGCCAGTCCTGAGAGCCAAAATGTATTTGTTTATTATTCTAATAGGAGATCAGCCTTGACACATCAACAGGTTGTAATGGGGAAACAAGCCACTACTTATCAGCTTTTCCACTGTAACTGCATGTACACTGATCTCAGGCAACACTTGAAAACCTGAGGGAACTGAGAGTGAACCTTTCTCTCATGAAGAAATAACATCTCTACTACAATAGCAATACACAAACCACTGCAAAGAAACGGATGTGAAAGATATACTATTTGTCCATAATGTAGACGTAGAACATACAACCAGGTTTTGAAATAAATGGGAAATAGCATTGCAAATGCTGGAGCTTGTTTCAAATAAAGCAAATGAAGGCAATAATACAATGCTGTGTCCCGCGGTGACATTTGAATATTAATTTAAACAAATATAACAGTAAGAGATCAGACTAACACAAGAGTTATAGGTAATGTCTTCCATTAAAACCTAAATATGCTCAAAAATTTGCTATTATATTTCTCACAGTATAAACTGAGGCTTGCCAAAATTAAATTTGTCTGGAAGTTTAAGTTGGGTTACGCTGGAAAAAAAAGAAGAGGAAAAAAAGGTTTCATGTATCAGCTCAAGCACCAAGTCTTCAAAATGGGTGAGTACATTTGCCCTGAGAACCTATTTCTTTACAGAATTTCAAAAACTGAGCACTTCTAGACTGTGATTAAATTAAGTCCTTACCTGAGTAAAGTTGATTGTGCATATATTGTGCTCTGGAGCACAAGGATTTTGCTCAGGAATTCCAACCACAGAACTTTGATTTAGACAATCCTCTAGTTCAATGTGAGATTTATCAGGTTTTGGTGATGCAGTTACAGGTCTTGTATCTCCAGAATTTCCAGAGGCATCTCTCATATCTTTTCCTGTTCTGTAGGATATATAATTTGAAATACTAATTTTAAATCAATTGAAGATAACTTGTGCATAGGGTAAATTCTGTACAATTATTTATTTACCATAAAGCTTATGTAGTTAGAGAAAAACAGGGCACCTGTTTAATACCAACCTCATTTTACTAAAAATGTCTTGTCTTTGGACAAGTTTACATGAAGTAATTCACAGAGAAAACCTCCCTAACATTGCTAACTAGGACTTTACAACAAAACACATGACCATGCAGGAAGCCTTACAGGGTTGTTAACATTTCCAAATCAATCAACTCCTTAACACGTGCTATCAGACATGGCTCATGTGAGACAATTAAGCAGCAAGATGCTTACTAAGTTCTGAAACAGCAAACTTAAGTTTGCCCTTTGCTTAGTTTGCTTTACCCCCAAAAGCTGCAGGATAACATGCAAGAGAAAATCCTTCAAGATAAATGTCTAAACCTTACATCTACATATATAAACACACACAATATCTGTAAGCAGAGTTTTCATGACAGACGCATGCTACATGGGAACTTAAGCTGTATATGATAAGGGACCTTCCTCCTGAATTCAATATTAACTGATAATTCTTCCTACCTCTCCATCTTGTCTGCTTGCTTGATAAGTTCCATACTTGCAGTTGCAAAATCATGCAGAGCTGTAGAATCACCTGCAGCTGGTTCTAGTTCCACCTTCTGCATTTCTGCAGTAATACCACTCAGGTTTGCAGACTCTGAGATACACAAGCACAAAAAGTAACATAATTTTGAGTGTGTGTATACATTATGTGCGTATATAGATACATACCAGTCAACATATGTATAGATACATACCCAGTCGACATGGGTTCACAAAAGGCAGGTCTTGCCAAACTAACCTGATCGCCTTCTATGACAAAGTGACTCGGCTGCTGGATGAGGGAAACGCTGTGGATGTGGTCTTTCTGGACTTCAGTAAAGCCTTTGACACACTTTCTCACAGCATTCTGCTACAGAAACTGTCAGCCTCTGGCCTGGACAGGTGCACACTCTCCTGGGTAGAAAACTGGCTGGATGGCCGAGCCCAGAGAGTGGTAGTAAAAGGTGTTAAATCCAGCTGGAGGCCAGTGACAAGTGAGGTTCCCCAGGGCTCAGTGCTGGGTCCAGCCCTGTTCAGTGTCTTCATCAATGACCTGGATGAAGGCACTGAGTGCACCCTTAGCAAGTTTGCAGACGACACAAAGCTGTGTGGAAGTGTCAATCTGCTGGAGGGTAGGGAGGCGCTGCAAAGGGACCTAAACAGGCTGGACCTCTGGGCAGAGTCCAACGGCATGAGGTTTAACACGGCCAAATGCCGGGTCCCGCACTTGGGGCACAACAACCCTATGCAGAGCTACAGACTAGGAGAAGCCTGGCTGGAAAACTGCCAGGAGGAGAGGGACCTGGGGGTGTTGATCGACAGTTGACTGAACATGAGCCAGCAGTGGGTCCAGGTGGCCAAGAAGGCCAATGGCATCCTGGCTTGTATCAGAAACAGTGTGACCAGCAGGTCCAGGGAGGTTATTCTCCCTCTGTACTCAGCACTGGTGAGACCACTCCTTGAATCCTGTGTTCAGTTGTGGGCCCCTCACCACAAGAAGGATGTTGATGCTCTGGAGAGAGTCCAGAGAAGAGCAATGAGGCTGGTGAAGGGGCTGGAGAACAGAACCTATGAGGAGCAGCTGAGAGAGCTGGGGTTGTTTAACCTGGAGAAGAGGAGGCTGAGAGGAGACCTCATTACTCTCTACAAGTACCTGAAAGGAGGTTGTAGAGAGGAGGGAGCTGGCCTCTTCTCCCAAGTGACAGGGGACAGGACAAGAGGGAATGGCCTCAAGCTCCGCCAGGGGAGATTTAAGCTGGAGATTAGGAGGAGGTTTATCACAGAAAGGGTCACTGGGTATTGGAATAGGCTACCCAGGGAGGTGGTTGATTCACCTTCCCTGGAGGTGTTGAAGGCACGGGTAGACGAGGTCCTGAGGGACATGGTTTAGTGTTTGAACGGAATGGTTGGACTCGATGATCCGATGGGTCTTTTCCAGCCTGGCTGTTCTATGAGTCTATGATTCTATACATGTAAGCTTTTGTACATGAAAATGTAAACATATGTACACGTGTATATATAAATGTACTATAAAATTATTAACAATTTTTCTGTATATGTACACATCTTACATACATGAGACATATACACAACTCTTATCTTGCCTTTGGTATGTTGTGCATTTTACCAGTGATAGGAAGACAATTAGGAATTTCAAGACCACCTATTTTTGTAACTGCTTTAAAAATACCAAAGCAATTCTGTGAACCTCTCCTTCTGACTTTAACAGAAGGGGAAGACTGTAATAATAAATTACACTATATTGTACTGTATTTCCATAACTGGCAGTCTAGTAACTTAAGAGCTTTCTAGGTCATTTAAGACCTACACAGAAAAACCGCTATTCTGATTAAATCTGATTTTATGAAAGATATTCTTATGTATAAAACTATACCAGAAATGGATACCCTATATTACAGTGGTGATGCATCATCTGTGAATGTGAACAGAAAGCAAAAACCACTTTCAGCCTGGTTTTCTTTAATAAGGAGATGTGACTCCATCAGAAGAAACCATTTTCAGAACCCTAGGATAATCAACAGGCTTACCACTATGAACTTGCTCTAGTTGTTCCACAAGTACATTTGTATTAAGTGACTTCTGAATTATGTCTTCATTGGACCCCAATACTCCGAAGTCTGGCTCCGGCTTCAGGAGTCTGTCTCTCGTCAGCCTCACATGACTGACTGTAGGCAAAAAGTTATCACTGCAAGTAAAAAGGAAAAATGCCATCAGTGTAGTTCTTGATTTTTGACAGTTTTAAGAGGAAATCAGTATTTACAGAAAAGATCACTGTACAAAGAAAAAATGAGGATGAGAAGATGAAGAGCTGAAACAAAAGCTGCAGCTGGCAAAGGAGAGAGAAAGACTCTTTGTCAGAACAAAAAATATAGACTGTCTTGAAATTGGAACAGGCAGGTGTACTACAAACTGGGATGTTCCCTACCTTAAGAACAAAAAAGAAAACTGAAATACCTTAAAAATATGAAAATATCAGAAATTTAACACTGATCACATGTTAATAAATTCTGGTTAATAATATAATGGAAGAACCACTGAACCTAAGATATCTTTGATTGTAATTTTTCTGAGGAGTATAAGCTGACAGTTTTTTTTATGCAATTGACAGTTTTGCAAAAAAACCATGATCACTAGCAATTTTTTTCAGAAAAGGTGTTCCAAACTTCACAAATGTTTTAACAAAAAAAATCAAAGCATTAAGAAACACAATAATAGAAGTTCCTTAATATCCTTTTGCTCCAAATCTTTCATCCATGTCCTACAGCAGCAACTCAAGCAATTTACCTTGACCTGATTATCTGTGAGGTACTTCAGGAAAATGAGGCCGGTAATTAACAGTGATCCATACCAATAAAGTTCAAATATTCTTTTCTCCCCCACAAGGGTAAAATTAACTTCAGGAGTGAAGAACAAGTTCTACATCCCAAAATTATATACCAGGATCTCACAAAACTTGTGACAGAGAGATGAGAGGTGTTTTCCACATTACATACCAAGTTACACAAACTTAAAAATCTTTGCTAAAGCAATGCTGCTTGCAATTCCATAAAAATGCCAGAACCTAGCAAAAGTAAGTAGTGTCAGGAGGATCTCCCTCACAAAAAAAAAAAAAAATGAAGCAGTCATTTAACCTGGTCTCTGTAGCATTTTCCTCAAAATATTCTTCGACATCTATCTTTGTGTCAGTGCTTTGATCCTGTATGTTAACGTGGCTTCCATCCTCAGAAGGGACCAATTCCTTGGTAGAAGCATCTGAAGAAAGTAAATACTGTCTAGGAGTTCTATTTTGTTTGGAGTCGTTGTGGGTTACAAGGCTACTGGCCATGTTCAACTCATCTCGAGTGGGTAACATGTGTGTCCATTCTGGTTAGAACAATAAACAGAGTAGAAAGCATAATTCATTACACTCAAGTCTGGCAAATTACGTAGAGCTATTTTATAGATATTCAACTTCATGCCTTATTTAATAAAACCTGCATTCTCCAAAGCTGCAAATCCAAATTCCAGGTAAATGCAGTGCCAAGATCACACTTTTTAAAGTAAGAATGCAGAAACCAACATTCAACCAATGAAAGCAGATAATAAATTCTAAGTAAAAGTGTATAAAGCACTACACTAAACCCAGGTAACTTCATGTTGTAGCTAGTTAGGTGGGAGAACCTATGCTTTATGATAAAGCCCTGAAAAGACCGCTGATAGTTATGGTCATTTGAGCCAGAGTCCTTTCTTTTGTCCAGTTTATGTAACCACATTAGTTCAAACCTCCTTCCTAAAACAGGTCTCAAACATCTTTCTAGCACAGTGGTGCAGCTGGCAGTATCCAGTAAGGTGGTCTTACTTTTCCAGCTAGCCTGCATTGCCTAATCTCACTATGCGCTACTATTCAGTGGGACTAAAAAAGCATAAACCACTCTTGAGGTCCTGCAATAGCAGCACATTGTGGAAGAGGAGCTTTGCAGCCACTGCTCCATCCCTCCTTAGGTGTGCCCAAAAAGTACAAGCATGGGCTTTGTTCCATAGATCAGATCATACCTTCAGTGCTTGTTTTTAACTGGAACATTGGATCACCCATTGCAAGTAAAGTCATGGCAGCTTCTGTACTTCCATCATTAACTCCTGCAAAGTTGTTTACATATGTTGAAAGTCACGAGCATATTAACCAGAAATCCACTTATCCATATTCAAAAAGCATTGATACTACCATCCATATAGTGAAGTATGTATCTTTTAAAATGTCACTCTCTACAGATCAAGAGGCTTGCAGACAGAAAGTAATTCTGATCCACTAAATCCAAGCTACTGTAAAAACATGGAGCACCAACATTATTCCCTTTAATGATGAACTGGGTACATGTGGCAGGTTCTGACCAACCCATCATAGGACACAGCTGAGCCAAGACAGTGGCACTTTTGGGAAACACATTTAAGAAAAGAGAAAATGTTGTACACTAGTGAAGAACAAGGAGACAAAGTGTCTGAAACAGCCCTGCAAACACCAGGGTTGGTAAGGAAGGAGAGAGAGGATGTCCTCTGTGCATGTAGGCAGAGATTCCTCTGCAACCTGTGCAGCTAGATATTCCCTGAAGCAAAGGCACCCTATAGAGGACTCGTGCTGAAGATATCCTGATGGACTGTTCACCATAGGAAAGACCCCACATGGGAAAAGTGGAAGAGTGTAAGGAAGAAGGAGCATAGATCAAGTGTTAGGAACTGACTGCAACATGCACTCCACATCCTCCTGTATTGCTTGGGACAGAGGACATAGGGGAGTAAGAAATGAAGGTGTGAAGTTGAGCTTTGGAAGGCAAGGAGGGGCAAGTGTTTTAGTTTTTGTCTATGTTTCTCACTATCTCACCCTATTTTACTGGGGGAAAATTAATTTAACCTATAGCCAAGTTAGGTCTCTCTTGGTAAGTGATCTCCTTGTCTTTATCTCAACCCAAGAGCTTTGGAGTTTTATTTTCTTCCCTCATCCTGTTGAGTAGGAGGAGTGGGAGAGCAGCTGGGTGGGCATCTTGCAGCTTGCCAAGTTCAGCCCACCACAAATGGAAAAGAAAGAGGTAAAAGTTCCATCACAAAAATCCATATTCTGTAAGTGTTAATCCATATCCCAGTCTAGACTCATGATTTCTCTGCAGAATACATCCATTTGCTTATCACTAACTGGTTATATCCAACAAAACAGTTGCATCCTCCAAATGTATTGTACTGGACTAAACTGAAAGAACACAGTAGATTTCCTGTCCTTAAACTACAACAGTAGCAACTCAATTTCCTAGGAAGATTTACTGAGAAAGTATTTAAATTTAAAAGTGAAAGTAGGAGTTTGTAGCACATCTTATACGTAAAAATACTTGCTTCTGGAGGACTGTGACCTCAGTCTGTCACATGTGCTATTTTACCTGTTTAGGACATTAAAGTCAGAGACCAATGAGTTGACAAAGCTATGAGTCTGCCCACTCTATCACACAGTTACACATACAGCAAGCTGTGGATAAACACTCAAAGTTTACTCTTCTCGTAGTAAAACTAACCAAAGCATGGGAAAATGATAGATGGCATACACAAAAGGCATATTCTGACCCTGGAAAACAGAACCTTGCAATGCTCGGTCCCCCTCCTTGATAGAGAACAGTAAGAAAGAAAATGGTTTAAATTTCCTCCAAAACATAAAAGCATCCATGAGCAGGTTCTTTCTAAGATCTATAAACCCCCAAACTTGCAGCAAGAAAAACTACAGATCATAGCAAGTTAATTGTAAAGATATAAACAAGATTGTTCCATATCTACCTTTGTTCACCTCTGGATTTTCATGTTCCGTTGTTCCCTTCAACAAAAAAGAAAAACAATATCAAAGTGCTATATAAAAGGAGTTCACAGTTATGATTTAACACTTATGGGTGAAATTCTCTGCCCAAAGGCTACCCTGGCTTTGAAAGGGTATTTTAAAGGTTAACAGTATTTACTTAGACAGTTTTCCCACAATTGCATCCCTCATATCTGTGTGGCATAGGTAAAAGCCTATTAAACTACACCCTTAAAAGCAGCCATGGCAACCAGATACTGTCCACATAGCTTTGTATGTGCTATGAAAAAAAATCAAAAAAGATGGTATTCTTACAGCTGTTGAAGTGTTCACTTTTTCCTCCCTCTGTACCACTGGCTGGACGGGTGTGCAAGAGAGACTTCCAACATCAGTAGCCACCTGCACATCTGGTATATTCACAAATACTTCCAGCTGTAAAAATAATTTTTAGAAGTAGTTCAATTCATTGGCTCCCCTAGGAAATCTGTCAAATGCAAAATTTCATAATTCACAAGATCAGTCAAATGTAAATTATTATAAAAACGTATAAACCATATATAATTATCAGTCCTAAACATGTAGTGAGATTCTTCCCAAAAATCAAGTCCTATGCTATGTACTTTCTGATTTAAGAAGGCAGCACTTACATAATTTGGAGGCAGATCTGGTAGTGCTGCTTATAACTAAGTGGAAGCACCACACAACCTAAGACCTTGTTTCTAGCTGCTTATTACTCCACCAAACTAAGTTATGCAGCTGAGATATTTCATGGTGGCCATTTACCTCAAAAGGGTTTTGTTGGTTTTCACACTTTCTGCTTTTTAAGTGCCCAGGAAAAAAAAATACCAGTTGTATTTGCTGTTGCTGAACAGTGCTGGCACAATGTCAAAGCTCTGTTTTCCTACTCTTTGGCCCAGCAAGTATTCAGGGGATTGGCAAGAGGTCAGGAAGGCACACAGCTGGGACAGATGACCCAAGCTGAACTAAGGGATGTTCCATACAACATGATGTCATGTTCACCAATAAAAGCTGAGGGAAAGGACAAGGAAGAGGACACTGGCGGTTATGACATTTTTCTTTCAGAGCAACTCTTAGCAGGCTGAGGCCCAGCTTTCCAGAAAGTCGCATGCCAATGGAAAGTAGTGAACAAACTCCTTATTTAGCTTTCACTTGCAGCTTTTACTGCACCTACTGATTTGTCTCTAAATCAACCCATAAGTCGTCTTAGCTTCCTTCCGTTTTCTCCTTGTCCCACAGGAAAGAAGAGTGAACAAGCAGCTCTATGTGCCTGGCTGCTGTTCAGGGCCAGCCCACCACACAGTTAAAAGTTTCTTGTCAAGAGGGCACCATACAGAAATATCTCTCTCGTTCCCTCATTTCCTAACATTCAATTGTAAAATTGAAATGCTCCATTTGTTCTATATTAGTCCTTAAAACATGTAGTAATCACAGCAGTCTGTACCTACATTCAATCCCAAAACCCAAACCTGTAAGCCCTTGCAGACCCATACACAAGTTTCTAAACATAACTGGATCTTAGATTGATGTAGCACTATACGTTGTTAAAAAACAAGTACATGTACCAAGCAATATCCCTGCTACTCTCAAGGACATTCTTAATGAATTAAACTAAATTGGGATAAACCTCAAATACTCAGAGATAAAAAGCTGTTTAAACACTCAAGAAGTACATATGCAGAACCCAGCTATGTGATACCTCATCCATGGATTCCTCTGTCTGAAAAGGAATAGGTTTTGGGGATTGAAGACCTATAGGAACAAATGCTGGAGCTTTGTTTACTTCCTCTGGTACAATGCATTCATTTTCATTATCAGGCCCAAAGTCATCCGCTTCCTCCTTCTCTTCTTCCTCTGTAGAAGCCTGGGGCACCACCACAGTTATCTCCGAACTTTTGTGCTCCTTTCCAGATTTCTTTGTATGTGTAGTTTTCAGACTTTTGCCTCTAGTAACACTCAGTTTGACTCCTGGCCTTTGATTCCTTTTCTCACTGCCATTAGCCTCACATTCAGAAGCAGAAGGAGCAGCAGCAGTTCTCAGCCCCGAGACATGTTTTGGTAGCACTATTTGTTTTGACGACCTTCTGGACTGCCTTCTAAAGTACAGAATACAAGCATGTTTAAAAGATAGTGAAATACAATACATTAAAAAAAAAAAAAGAGAAAACATAAATCAAAACGAACTCAATGATTAAACACAGCTCACTGCAACCAACGATATAATCTATTTACTTCCCAGTTTATAGTAAAAATGCATGCATATGCTACTTAATCAAAAAATCCTAATTTCTTCATGTATGTGCAAAGCACTTTCTGTAGAGGTGCATAATGCACTTTCAGAGTGCTAGAAAGCTGCACAATTACATTTACAAAATACAAAATTTGCTGATTTGAAAAGGATGAATTAATTTTCATTTTGAGGGATGTGGAAGTCACATGCCTTCTATGTTTCAGGAACATTTCCAGTTCTGTTTTCCTAAAGCTATGTTAGGTGTTCTAAACAATACTTCAGTTGATCAGCCAAATGTCTAGAAACTAGAACTGTTAGATGATAATAATTATTTGCTCTGGCCCCTCAGACAGCAATCTCCTCAACAGAAGCTGCTTAGTATTTCCCTCCTGAAAACAATGGGCACAACCACTTTGGGTACCAAATTTAGTTCCAAACTTCCCTCAAAAAACACTCCCTTAGTAAAAAACTGGAGGGGAGGTCAAACAAATAGCAGCAGCGGATTTCTGTTTAAGTGGATCCCACAATCCCTATGCCTCCAATATGGGTACTTCAAATCCTTTCCCTTCAAAATCAGGAATTCTTGAAACAAAATCTGCCTTTGTTTGGCAGACCAACCAAACAGGTGGGTTGCCGGGAGTACTGGTTGTGTTCATTTTATGAGATTGCAGATAAGGTAAGAGACAGGGATATCGGCATGCAAGGACTTACATCTTCCATGCACTTGCTTAACGATGCAGAACTATGGCCAATAATTATGTCTTAAAAAAACAAACCCCAAACCCAATCAGTTGAGCTTATAAGCCAAAATTAGTTGTTTTACCTTATGAGATTGTGTGATTTCTTTTCTTGAGATGCAGAAAGCTGAGAATGATCACCTTGTTCTATTTGATTCTCGTTCTCTGATGGTATCTCTTGAGACTGGAGGCTAATGTCCTGCCTGATTCTTTTACAAGATGTTTCTTCAACAGATAATGTAAAACTGTGTTTTCCTGTGGCCTCTGAGAAGGATGCAGCTTCCACTATGTTAATAGACTCCTGCTAAACAGAGGAGACAATTATTACTGTATTACATGCCAAACAAAAAAGATTTAAAGAATCAAGTCCGAGGGTCTTGAAAATGCTCAGCTGTCACTTCTGATAGCTAAGGATATTTTCCCCTATTTTCTGTAATTTCAGGCTCTACAGCAGAAGTTTCATTAGATGTTGTTATCTATGATGCCCAAGTTCCCAATGTTGCTGCTAGTTAATAGACTAATGCCATGCTCAACTTACTAAGAGTAGCGACTCTTCAGAAGTTAGAAAGATAAATAATCTTCTAAAACTATTAATTTAAAGAACAGTTTGAAGGAAGGAAACATTGTTTTTCATTGCCCTTGGAACAAGCTATCATAGTTTAAAAACCATTAAAAAAACCTATCACAGCTGAAAAACCCCAGCATTTAAGCATTATTCAACACAGACACAAAAACATATCCCAGAACACAAAAAAAAACCCATCAGCATGCACAGTTCTGTAAGCTATGGACACCTGGATAAAATGGTATGTTAATGGAAAGATTTTAGTTATCCATCCAGATAATAAGGAACACCAGATAAACTTGATCCAGTTATCACAACTACAGACAGAGAAGAAACTAGTCTGGGCTAGGTTAGGCCCATTGACCAAATTTAAGCAGAAGGTCTGAATTTTGTTCATGTACATTTCAACTTATAAGTGTGCTTACAGCGGTATTAGACATGTAAGACATGATGTTAGACAGATGCCTTTATTTCCATAGTACAATGGGTAACAGACATTAACTGGTACTAGTGTTTTTAGATTCAAAGTCCATTTATTCAGAAAAATTTCCAACAGTAAATTAAAAAAATTAAAGAAATGTATTAACCTTTCCTAGACATATGCTAGATTTCTATGCCATTTATGATTCTAGGAACATAACCACAAGAATTGAGGTATAAATTGGCTCAGCACTTACCATTGATACACCTGTTTTCAGTAACACCAAAGACTCTTCTGGGCTTCTGCTCTTGGCATGGTCCTCTTCTCTGTTTTCACCTTCTTCGGGATAATGCCTTTTTCTAGTTACTCTCATTAGATTTGGCCTTGGGTTGCAGTGGGGTTCCCTCACTTCGTGCAATGGTTTTGTATCACACTGCTTACTTTCTTCCCCAGAAATTAATTTATCATTGGACCTACAAAAGCATTATTCAACTTTTATGTCTCAGAAACTACAAAATATAGTCTACAAGCTTGGATTACTATCAAATATTTACTACTTGCAGCTAGAAATGAACTCATGTGTTTTTGTATTTTTACTAATTTAGTTGAAGTTTAAATAACATGAAGGAAGAAAAATGTGAAAAAGAGATAATTTGCTTTTCTGCAGCAGTGGACCTTTCTGATTACTTCTGAAAAAATCTTTTGGAGGGAAAACAACATTATGAAGTCAGGTAGAGCAGAAAGTTTCAGCTATACTACCACTGGTCCCAAAATTAAGCAACCATAGGAACAGTGTATTCATAAATTCCAGTGCTCAAGCTACTATAGCTTTTAAATAGGATTAAATTCTTACAAGTACATTTAGATCAGTAAGATATAACTCTTGGGCTTTTAAAATAATTTCTTGGGAAAGGGCAAGAAGGGGGATCCAGGGCCAGTCAGCCTCACCGCAGCTAGGAAAGTGATGGACTAACCAACCCTGGAAACCACTTCCAGACACATGAAAAACTAAAAGGTAAATTGGAATAGCCAGCATGGATCCAAAATGGTGAAGTTATACCTTATTAGCTTGAAAACCTTTTACAATTAAATGACGGGCTCTATGGATGAAGGGAGAGCAGTAGATAGTGCTACCTTTGCTTTAGTATGTCTTCTAACAGCACTTCCTGTAAGGTCCTCTTTGGGGAGTTGATAAAATATGGGCTGGATGAGCAGATAAGAAGATGCACTGAAAAGTGACTGAACATCCAGACACAGAGGCTGGTGATCAGTCACACAGAATCTAATTGAAGGCCAAGAACTAGCAGCACACTGCAGGGGTCAATACTGCATCCAGTCCTGTTCAACATTTTCATAAATGATATGGATGATGGGGCAGGGTGTACTCTCAGAAAGTGTAGAGATGATGCAGACTTTAAAGGAGTAGTTGATACACCAGAGTCATGCTTCCAAACAGAGGAGCAGGGCTAGGCTGAGAAATCGGTTGACAAGAACCTCAAGTTCAACAATGGGAAGGGTAAAGTCCTGTGCCCTGGAAAGAACATGCCAAGGTGCCAGGACATGCTGGAAGCCATGCAGATGGAAACCAGCTTTGCAGGAAAAGCCTTGGGCGTCCTAGTGGACATGAAAATGAACACGAGCCAGCAATGTGCCCTTTCAACAAAGAAAGCTAATGGTAACAGGCTGCATCAGGAAAAGCATTGCCAGCAGGCTGAGGGAGGTGATCCTGTTCAGTGTTGGTGAGGTCACACCTGGAGTAATGTACTGTAGTGCCCAGATCTGGTCACCACCAGAGATGGGGACTTAATGGATAGACTATCAAAGGGCTATCAGTGGTGAAGGGAGAGAAGCATTTATCATACAATGAAAAGCTGAAAAGACTGGTGAGAGTCTGGATAAAGACAAGGCTTGGAGAGAAAGGGTTGGGATATCTCTTCAATGCATATAAATACCTAAAGGGAAAGTGTAAAGGTAGATGGAGCCAGTTCATAGAATCATAGGATAACCAGCTTGGAAGCAACTCATCGGATCATCGAGTCCAACCATTCCTATCAAACACCAAACCATGTCCCTCAGAACCTAGTCCACCCATGCCTTAAACACCTCCAGGGGAGATGACTCATCTACCTCCTTGGGCAGTGTCTCCCACTGCCCAATGACCATTTCTGTGAAAAATTTTTTCCTAATATCCAGCCTAAGCCTTCCCTGGAGGAGCTTGAGGCCATTCCCTCTCATCCTGTCCCCTGTCACTTGGAAGAAGGGGCCAGCTCCCTCCTCTCTACAGCCTCCTTTCAGGTATAGAGAGCAATGAGGTCTCCCTTCAGCCTCCTCTTCTCGAGGATAAACAACCCCAGCATTCTCAGCCGTTCCTCATAAGGCCTGTTCTCCAGCCCCTTCACCAGCTTTGTCGCTCTTCTCTGGACTCGCTCCAGAGCCTCAACATCCTTCTTGTGGTGAGGGGCCCACAACTGAACACAGGATTCAAGGAGCGGCCTCACCAGTGCCGAGTATAGAGGGAGAAGAACCTCCCTGGACCTGCTGGTCATGTCATTTCTGATACAAGCCAGGATGCCACTGGCCTTCTTGGCCACCTGGGCACACTGCTGGCTCATGTTCAGTTGCTGTCAAACCACACCCCCAGGTCCCTCTCCTCCAGGCAGCTTTCTACACAGACTTCTCCTAGTCTGTAGCTCTGCATAGGGTTGTTGTGCCCCAAGTGCAGGACCCGGCACTTGGCCGTGTTAAACCTCATGCCATTGGACTCTGCCCAGCACTCCAGCCTGTTCAGGTCCTTCCTAGTGGTGTCTGGTGACAGGATAAGAGACAATAGGCACAAAATGAAAGAGAGGAGGTTCCTTCTGAACATCAGGAAATACTATTTCACTGTGAGGGTGACCAAGCAATGGCACATGCTCCCTACAGATATTGTGGAGCTTCTAACATTGGCAGTATTCAAAAGCTGCCTGGACATGGTCCTGGGCAACCACCAACATATATCCCTACTTGAGCAGGGAGGCTGGACCACATGACTTCCAGAGGACCCTTCTAACCTCAGACTTTCTTTGGTTCTGTGAAATTCTGCCATCGTGGATGCCAAGAAGACTGTAAGGTCTTGTTAGCACCCAGACTTTAGGATACGATTTCAACATAAGTTCTGGAAGGAATTTTAGGCAGAAACTCAGAGACAGATGGAAACCAGAAGGTAATTTTAGAAAACAGCAGAAGTAAACAGATTTGAGCAAAAAGTAGCTTATAACCCAGAATGGTTACATATAAATGATACTGTCTGCCTCATACTGTGAAAAAATAAAAGGCATCCCATCCACCAAAGACACAGGACACTGCACATGAACTTCTCCTGTAGCAAAGGTACAGTGACAAACACATCTTAGAGAGCAAGATCATTTTTGTTACTCTACCAACCACTTCTCAAATGAGAGTGCAAACGGCACTGCTCAGTCCTTTCCATAGTGCACATTCATAGTGCACTGTACCCTCAGACTACTATACTGACATATTCAGACATCTACGCTCTGATTACTTGCTTTTAATTTTACCTATAGAATACCTTCTAGAAAGTACACAGCTTTGAGAAAAATTACGTTAAAAGCGCCACCTAGTGACCTTCACAGCATGTAGCATATACAACTAGTACAGCTCAAAGCCAAACGCTTCAAAAAGCAAGTACTGTGTAAAAACTAGACTAATACACAAAGCTTTTTAATGATTTTTTTTTTTTTACTTTGTCAATGGAGAACATTACCTTTCTGTGGTGTCCTGGATGATACCTACTGCATCTGTAGACAGATGTTCTTGTTTTCCCTTGTTAGGGCAGTTATGTGATTTTTTACAGGAAGAGAGTGTTTCTGAATTCATAGATTTTGGATTTGTGTCTAGATTGTCATTTTTGGCCAAATTCCCCCCATACAACAGTATCTCCTTGTCGTCCTTAGATTTGTGAAAACAAACAAACAACAATAAAAACACCAAACAACAATATTAGCACAAAATACATCACCTGTCAAACAAACCATTGCAAGTTATGACGAAGACATTAACCTGACAGAAAACTTTGCATAAAAACTTCAAAGTGATTTATGGCACCCACCACTTTTGCTTGTTCTATGACCAATATAGTCATTCATAAGCAACCAACAAAAAGTTCAGAAGAAACCCAGCAACAGAAATATGGCACCAGGTTAACTATATGTGTATTGTGAACATGAGTGAAGTTTCACAGGTTAAGTGAAATCTTTAGATTGTTAACAGAATTCTACATATTATCTATGTGTAATTAACAGAATTTTATAAGACTTCATATTAGCGTGCAAACATTAAGCAAGATTGTAATTCTTACTAGTCCAAAGTTAATTTATGCATTTTAAACAGCTTATTTAGACGTCTTAAAAACAGTTGCTGCATAGTCAGAAATAACCGAATTCTTACTTTTGAGGAAAGAAGTTCTTCAGATTCTTCTGCCACAGGCGGATTCTCTCCTTTATTTACTTCTTCCTCAACTGGAGCAGCACATTTTTGTGCCACAGGAGATACTTGTTCCCTACAGGCTCTTTTAAGACTCAGTCTCGTTCTCGGAGATCCATTCCTTATGAATTGTCCTGGTTTCAAGGTGCCCTCCTGGGAAGTGGGCTTTTCAGCACTAGCAAATTTAGAGCAAATTTAAACAAACCAAAACAAACAAGATGTCACTTGACTTTGGTTGAGAGGGGGGAAAAAAGCAATTCTGCATTCATTAAGTTTTGAATCAACACTTATACAAGATGGCTAGAGACAGATATGCAGTTGTTTAAAATGAAGAAAATTATCTTTTCAAATAAATATTTCTGATTTGGGGTATTTACAGTTAACATCTGACAGGGAGTAAGATTCCTTTGTCAACACATTTTTAAGATGAAGTAAAAAGCTGTGTTGCTAACCACACAAACATCAAATTATCTGTAGTCTCGTACATGTTTACAATCTTATTTTAATAACAGTAACAGTAAAATAGAAGAGTGCACTAGGACAAGTGAAAGAGATCTTCTATATTTTACAAAATTTATATCTGCTTCTGCTGTATATGCCAATACAGACCCAGTAAAACTTTGTCAAAAAGAGCAACGAGCTCATACAGACCAACAATGTACCAGATAAGAAATGACTAAAAATGTGCTAAAAATGTGCTCTGAAAACAAGGAAAAAAGCTACCTGTAGGCATTGAAAAATTCAACACAGGGGAAAAACAGGTTAACAAGGAAAAAAAAAAGAATTCACACCAGCAAAGCTGTCTCATTATGCACCACATGAAAACGTTTCAAATGCAATTTAGCTAAACTCTAAGCTCACCTGCTTTCTTCACACACTGTGTTTCCAGAAATACAGGGTCCCTGAGGTCCCTCTTGCTGTTCCTTTTCCTCTTTGCTAGATACATCTGCTTGACATAATTCAGTTTCCTTTTCAGTCTTTAATTTACAATAAACAAAGCACAAAAAAAACAGAAATCAAGCCAGTTTTTAAAACAAATGTGTATTTTACAGAAAAAACAACAATCCAACAACCCAAAACTAGAAATCGTGGTGCTATTTTCCCAATCTGAATAAAAAAAAAAAGAATCACATTGTATTTATTGAAGAAAATCCACCTGAGCACGTAATTCAATTTATAGGTAAGCGGGAACAGAAGTTGTTTTAGTCCTGGGCTACCTGGTGTTAGGCTCTTAAATACTGTATGCACCCAAGCATCAGGCATAACATTTGTCTATTTAGCATTCCATCAACTCTCTGTTACATTAAGCACTGCAGAAACAAAATAATTTGGCAAATGGAAAAAGCCTGGAAAACTGGGCACTGCACAGGTACATCCAAACCAAAATAGCATACTCTCAGATTCACAAAGTCTTTCTAGTTTTATTTCTGTGTTTGCCACACTGGTTCCAAAACCAAGACACTGAAAGACATCCCTCAGCACTCCAGGTCTGTGATAGCTTTATTAGTACAGAGTACTGGACCTGCTGTGGTTCTACAGGTTTGCACAGCACAGAGCAGATGTATGTGCATGGTCAACCGGCCACAGGCCTAGAATAGCTAATGCTGAACTACAAGATGCTATCTGAGCTGGGGATGAGCTGACACTGGCACTGAGAGGGACACTGCAGATGCAGTACTGCGCTTTTGCTTCTCTCTAGGAATGCAGCACAGAAGTTTTCCAAGCTAGCTCTACACAGGTTCAAGAACCAAACCAGTTATAACCACTCCAAAAAATGAGTCACTCTGACAAAAGTCAGCTGTGTTTGAGATCTCCATGCCTATTATCCATAACATGATTCACCAGTGACCCACAAATCGGTCACAGAAGAGTTCATTGCATTATAATGGCTTTCAAGGATTTCAACACCTTTTACAATGCCTAGTAAAGTGTCTGTAGGGATAAACAGTGTAGGTCAATGAGTCTATTTACCTGTGTGAAACAAAGGAGTGTCGGGTTCTGTGGCTGTGAAGCCAGACAAAGCTTATCAAGTTAGTATGAGGTATTGTGGTTGCTTTTTTCAAACATGAGACAAAAGCTATCCTCTGCTTTTTCTTGATACTCAATAGTACATTCCTCAATACAGATTTGATTAATCCAAACAGGAAATACAGAGTGAGTAAAAAAGCTAATTTTGTATGTATTGCAATATAACCCATATTTTTATTCTAGACACTGCCTTAAATATGCGTAATCATTCTTTTCTACCATGCAATCCAATAAAAACCAGACTCTTATTTTCCAGATGATATTAACAGCAAAAACTGTACACATCACTGATTTCATATCTACAGTACCTCAACGTACCAGCCTTTGGAGATTTTTTTTTCATGGTGTTTCTACTTCAGGGAATGCAACTTACACATTCTAGTTTAACCTTATAAAATAGAACATAGAACTTGGAAGCATGATTTTCAAAGCAAAGTGCTTATTCATATAAAGACTCACAGTGACAGTATTCGCAATCTCATCATTTTGCAATACCAACTGCTCTGCTTCAGGCTTTTTCTCCCTCTCGTTTTTTGATATTTGTAAGTCCTTCTTTCCAACAACTCTTCCCAAGTTTGGCTTGTACTTTTGAAATCTGCTCCGCCCTAACTGGACAGGTTGAAGAGGTGTTTTTTGACTTTCTTCTTCAGTAGTATTTTTGCTATCAATGCTAATTCAAGGCAGAATAAAAATATATCAGAAATTTAATACAAAAGCATGCCATTGACAAACATAGGTGCCTTGTATTTACATATACAAAACAAGAGAGGTTCTCAAAGACACCATATAAAAAAATCATAAAACTGTGCAGAGTTTAAGTTAAAAACACAAAACTGTTACAGCAAGAATTTCAAAGCACTGGTGCCTTAACTACTTCCACAACAGAATTCAGTACCAAACTGCAGCCATTAACTTACTGTCTGCTTATTACTGCAAAGCTAAAGATATTTTCATGTGGTTCCTCTGACAGGCAAACTAGCATTCCATTGCTTACATAAAATCAATCTAGCATTTCAGATGATGAAACAGTTGTAAAATGAATGCTCATTAATTTAACGTTTAGCATAGAATTAACTGGAATTATCATATCACTAGTGTCATAACTACAAGAACTGAGATTTTGTTCAGTATTTTTATTGGATTTTCTTTGCTAGCTAGCAATTCACTAGTACATTTTCCTTTTGGAAATTACTTTCATCGTTACAGTCAAGGAACAACAGTAACTAAGCCCTTACCCTGCATTAGTAGTTGAGGTGTCACCTTGTTTAACTTCAGATTCCAGTAGTTCCAGAACTTCATATTTTCCTGCTTTCTGAAAAATGTAAACACGAGAAGCAGAAAAAGTCATGGTACTAAACCAACAGGATAAATTACGACGTTTACAAAGTTTGGTACTAATCACTTTCTTAAGTATTTCCTGCAAAAACTCCTCTGTAACTGCTCACTAATAATTTTCCAGAACAAATACACATTTGTTTCTTTTAAACAAAATAGCTTGAAATCTAGATTTCTTCATTGCCATGTTCTATTTAAACTTTTTTTTCTCCACTGTCAACTCTTCAAGTCTATTTCAGCTTGCTAAGACATCTGGACGCCCAGCAAGAAATATAGAAGGGATGTAATCTTTTTCTCCTTGCATAAAACCAAGTGGAAAGTACTGGAGTTTCCATGTAGAAAACACCAGCTTTTGAAAGAAAATGTTTTTAAAAATGGTATTTAATTTCACAAACCCCAAAGTTAAAATATAACTAAAGGAAAAAAAAAAAAAAAGCCTTACATCTGTATCAGGAAGGATACCACATTCACTGTCACACTGTGTCAAACTTTCTTCCTTGCTGGTACCTTTCTGTGGTACACCTTTATTATTCATATCCAGCACTTCCCTCCTATTAGTTGTTGTTCTTAAATTTGGCTTTGGTCTTTGGAATCGACTCCTCAGTAGCCGAGCTGATGATACAACAGCTTTTTCTTCTTCCTTCTGAGGACCAGACTGCCTACAAAACCAAACGAAAGAATTGAGTGGTTTCCAAGTCTTGCGTGACACACCTGTATGCAGCTCTCTTCAACACAGTAGCCAAGCATGAAAATCCATAGTTTTCTCAAAGTGATAACAAACTTAGTAACATGGTGGAAAAAGATCCAATGAAAGTACACCCAAGATTACAAAAAAAGCTTACAAACAGGTGAGCAAAGATAATTTTAGAAAAGATACCACTTCAGCACAAATCCAACTGCCATTCACTTTTTAAGAGGCATATAAACATTTTACAAATGCCTTCATCTAATTACGTTTAAAACTACCCAGTATATTTAATAGCATAGTTGTTTGTGGGTTTTTATTTTGTTTTTTTTCCTAAAGGACACTTCAATAGGAAACCAAATACTATATTCAAGGATTTACATAATCATATAGAGATCCACTGTGAGAACCAACAAAAGGGCCAGGAACTGAACATCAGGAAAAAAATTAATTGAAATCTGAGCTCACAGTGTAAAGATCAAATTAGCATCAAACAGCATTTAAATTCAGTGTTCTCCAGCTATCATGGCTTTGTTCAAGTCTAGTACTTTCTTGATTAGATATCTTAATACAGATACAATACTTGTTTTTAATGCTGGAGTTGAACGTAGAAGTGTAGAATACCTACAGAGAGAGTCCCTTCTCTCCACTTAAAAAAAAAAATTACCTTACCCTGTACTTAAATCTGAAACCTGTTTCAAGACATCCGACAATCCCTTTTCACTTTCATAGCTTTTTGCTTCTGAGGACTTTTCCTGGGGACACTGCATAGTATGTATTGAATTCATCTCAGAAACTGTAGAAACATCCCCATCTAACACCAGATTGCATAGCTGAACATCTTCATGCACCGTCACATCCTAAAAGAAATAGAAGTTTCAGTCTGTTAAGATGAAACATTTCCTTGACCTCTCTTTTAGAGCAGCAGGGAGAAAAGAAGTATTTCATAATATCACCAGATTGGAAAACACACTGGATCATCAAGTCCAACCATTCCTATCAACCACTAAACCATGCTCCTCAGCACCTCATCCACTCATCTTTTAAATGCCTCAGGGAAGGTGACCCTTTCCATGAAAAATTTTTTCCTAATGTCCAGCCTGAACCTCCCCTGGTGAAGCTTAAGTCCATTCCCCCTTGTCCTGTCCCCTGTCTCTTGGAAGAAGAGGCCAGTTGCCTCCTCTCCACAACCTCCTTTCAGGTAGTTATAGAGAGCAATGAGGTCTCCCGTCAGCCTCCTCCAGGCTAAAAAACCACCAGCTCTCTTAGTCGCTCCTCCTAAGACTTGTTCTCCAGCCCCTTCACCAGCTTTGTTGCTCTTCTCTGGATTCGCTCCAGAGCCTCAACATCCTTCTTGTGGTGAGGGACCCAGAACTGAACACGGGATTCAAAGAGCAGCCTCACCAGTGCCGAGTATAGAGGGAGAATAACCTCCCTGGACTTTTCTATCTCTACAAAAACTCAAAACCACTCCTATGTGTCTAACTAATATCAGTAGACACTTTAAAACTAAAAAATTGTTATTTTCTCTGATTTTGCTATCTGAAGTGGTCCCTTTCCCAAGAGATCTTTTTCCTCTGCATTTCTCTTTTCAGATCTGGTAGCATAAGTAATACAACAAAGTGAGGTATTATCCATCTATCCATGGAAAATAGCATCCAAGTGCAAGCATGAGGAAATTTCATGACAATTCTGTTTATTCTGAAAGAATAAACTAAGCATGCAAAGGTTACAGTTACAAATTATATGGTATATATCAAGATCTTTGCTAGTAAAGGCTTCTTCCTAGGACTCAGCAAAAACCTGTGCCTAAGCAACTGCTCAAGACACTTATGTTTTTGAGGCACAGATCATTGTTTTCACCCCTATGGCGTGTCAGATCTTTTTCTACCTCTGCACTTTCAGCTTTCTCCTCTTCAGGATCTTTTTCAGCTGTCAGGTCTTTTTGCCTTGTAACAGTTCTTCCTAGATTTGGTTTTGGTCTCTGCACTCTGCCTCTCTTTAGAGGTGCTGGTTTCAGCATACTCTGTTTTCTGTCTTCTTGTGAACCAGCTGTTTCACCAGACCTGGAAAAAGACATGAGATCAATAAGTACATACTGCATATGAAAGTGGCAAGTGTCTTGGAGAAGAGATCATTTTCTTTTTTCTTTTTAAAGTTATTCATGCATATTTATTTAAAATGAGGCTATGAATACTAACTTAATGAAACAAAGTTGTAAGTGTATCTGCTAGAGACTGAGCAAGTTCATGTCAAGTTTAAACTTATGTTTGCCCTGTTGTTTTTCTTTTCCCGCTGGGGACAGAATACCATACCAGACAGACCTTTTACTGACCAATACTGGTTCTTCTTGTATTCCTATCTGGTCTAGAGGCAGATGGACCTAATTAATGAAGGGTCAGAAATTACAAACATTCAGAAAATACGTAAATAACTTTGTAATCTTAATAACATGTTACAACTGTCCAGAGTTTCTGTGCCTTTTTACCCTGAGCACCAAATTACAAAGGCTATTAATAAAATAAGTAAATGCTAAAGGAATTTTCTGGCAGATTATCAAACCCAGTTTACCTCCCTCCATCCTCTTCAATTATCCTCCTTTTAAAACAAAAGTCTGACATTCTTTGTTGCTCTGTTGCTTTGGGCACCAAAGTCTGGGGTGCCCTTTTTGTTTGTTTTTTTGTTTGGGAGAGTGTTTTGGGATTTTGTTTTAGGGTTGTTTTTCTTTACAATCTCTCCTGTAAAACATCACATCCTATACTTCAGCTGCCATTTCTCCACTGAAGAAAAATATAAGGAACACTGACTAATTAATATGTACATTAAATTGCCCACATGTTGGAATTTTTCCTCCTAATACTATACACTTAACACTACCCTCTAAGAACATTTATTGTGTTCTTATTAATACATCCTATTGTTTAAATACCTATCCAGTGAAACTGACGTGTTTCAGCACTAAAGATAGCGAGTGGAGAAGGCTTGTTTCGATTTTGAAGGGACTAACTTTATGGTATTTTAATCTATTTGTTTCATATATTTTAAAAGATTCCTACTCTTCTCTCAATTTCTTTCTCGTTGCAGAAATTTATTCAGTAACTTCTAGAATTACCTCACTAGGTAGTATCACCAGACATGACAGGGATGGCAAATTGCTGAAAGTAGCTCATGTCTTCTCAGTTTTGATATACTTACTGAGACACTGTCTCCAGGACTTTATCATCATCTTTTGCAGCTTCTTCACTGATAGCATCAGACGTATTGCTCTGGTCAGTATTCTGAACAGAAACAAAACATTAAGACATCAACCATCTTACATTTATAAAGTCGTACCTAACAGACCAGGTAACTGTCCATAGCAGGATACAAAATGCTTATGACAGACACAGAGAATTACAGGGTACATTTCACATAGTCTAGATCAAAAAATTAAAACTGTATTTGCTGCAGGACATCAGAGATTATTTGTATCTATTGCCTGTGTGACAAGTTCCCAGCTTAGCTGAGGCTTTTATGTTGCAAAAGTGTACTGTCCTAAATATCTTAACAAGCGATCAGCAGAACAGACTAATATTTGTTAATATTAAATTAAATAGCAGAACTTGCACTAAGTAAAAGATCAAAGCACTCACAATCTGATGTAAGAAACATCTTGAACATCTGGACCAAAGGAGGATGCATTAAATCAGGCCTTGTCATCAAGATTGCCAATTTGGCAAAGGAAGATAAGAAACCCGCCTGCAAAGCAGGCCCCTACTCACTAAGCATGTGTAGTAGAGAACTTGTATCATGCAATTACCTGCACCTTTGGTAACAAATATTAATAAATAGTAAGTGGCTGATACCTAGTCATAATCAAGAAAAAAAAAAGAAGAAAGATAACATTGCTGCTACATCCACCAACTTTTTAGCTAACACATTATCTCCAGTTACCTTTTCAGTTTCCCCCTTAGGCTGTGGATGGGACATTTTATCATTTCCTCCATCTTTTTCAGGCTTTTCTTTCTTTCCAGATGCTTTTGTAACATTAGGCTTAAATCTCTGCCGACATTCTCTCACTACTGCCTTTACATTTTTTCCAGGTTCTCTGCACAAAGGATTCACAATGATGACATTTACTTGATAATATTCAAGCCTGTGTAATATTCAATGACTTGCAATTTTCTTTACTGCAACTGAAACTTATGCAATTTTCTTCTCATAAGAACTAAAATTCATTTAGTCTTAAAAGAATGTGTAAGGTCAATTTATCCACCTATTAAAAAATACGAAGTTATCACACGGGGAGGAACCTAAGCAGACTGCATATCATAGCTTCTTCTGCAAGTGTCAGATGCAGAGCCATTAGCTGGTAACTGAAAGAGGGTGTAAAAGAAGGTGAAGCCACAGTTATTCCTTCCCTTCCTTACCTCTCTCAAATTCTGAGCACAGATTGTAGTTCATAAATTCATGCTTCCCTCAGCTTCCCAGATAAGTAGTACATGCACTCTACCAGAGCACCACTTGATATAATGCAAGAAAATGCTAATCAAATTTAAGATTTATATTAAAACTTCACAATTACTGTTCTTTTTATAACAGTGTTTTATAGAATAAATTAACAATTATAGCCAGTTAATTCCAGGATACTGAAAAAGTGATCTCAATACTTACTCGGATTTAGTATCTAAATCCATGTTCTCTACTTCTGGGTCTTCATTTCTGTTTCCTCTACTGTCTTCCTCAGAGCACTGGAATTGAGGCAAAGAATATTACACCTGGACAAGTGTACGGATACCTCAGACACATTTCTCACAATACTACTAACTGGACAGTAGCTGGTCCACAGCATTAGCACTAGTCAAAACAGATGCAGCAACAAAAGCATAGTATATTAAGTAACATTCCTCCTGCAGACCTTTTTATGCGTATTCACAAACTCTGGAGAGGAAGTTTCAGTCTCTGTTGTCTCTTGAGTCACTGCTTCTCTTCTTCCAGATGCTCTCACTAAATTAGGTTTAGGTCTTTGCAAGCGCCCTCTGCCTGCTGGCTTTTCAGTTTTCCTTAAGATATAAACAAAGAGAAACTTGAAGTCTTTGATGTCCAAGATGTACTTCAAGAGTTACATCTGTCCGATATTAGAAGATAATACTACTTCTAAATGTAGAGAAGAAGATAATACTACTTCTAAATGTAGAGAACATCTAATATATCTTAACAACTTTGCTGGCTTTCAGTGGTATTGACTTAAGAATATCTGAAGTGTTCAAATAAACTTTATTTAACACTGTTACATAAATAGGAATACCTTTTCTACTCTGAATTCACAACTGATGTGAGTGTGAATAAGCTTACAGATTTCAATAGAAACAACAGAAATCTGCTCCAAAGTAGAGATTCACTTTATACACAAAATTGTGTGTCCGCCTGTCCTGTCCCTCCATTCCCTCTCAAAGCTATTCTACTCGCAGAACTACAAACCGTTGTTTTAAAATACCTATTGAAACTGTCAACATCCACACACCATTGAAGAAAGGGGTAGGTACATCAGTCTGTGTCCTTTACCATTGCAATGGTGTGTTCTAGGATTCAGTTTGACAGAGCTCTATTATCAATAATCCCCAGATTGGGAACTACTACTTTTTATTATGTTTTTCCTAGGTCAGCACAAATAAAGCTTTGCCAATTTTGCTATGTTTCCTTCACCAAGGGAAAGACAGAAGCATGAAAAAAAAAATAAGCATCATCTAGCAGTCCATCTCTTAATCACCTTTAAAAAAAATTATATAACAGAACAGGAAGTTGCTTATCAAAGAGACATGGAAACTTTAGGCACAGACTTTTTAAAAAACAGCACTACTCAGTCATGGCAGTAAGCGTATGAAATAGTCACAAAGATTAACTTCATAAAGAAGAGTAAGTAAGACAGATAGGCATGTCTCTACTTAGACTTTTGCACTTAATTCAAAAGAGCCAGAATTTCCTTACCATAGGAAGGTATACATACAACATACACAATGTGTACAGTTAATCAGCTCTGATGGACAAATGCCAATTTCAAAGCACGCATTGCAGCCTTTTTATAAAAAACAGTAAATTTTCACAACTAAGGTTAACCACAAAACAGCAGAACTTCTTCTGGGAAACCTCTTGTTCTTGCTGACTGTAAAGCGGCTAGCTTTTTTCTGAGCTTAGTTAGGTCTTCCATCTTGTTCCCATGTAACTTTTTAAATTTTGGTCAAATCATTGATTAAAATTTCTATCAAAAACCTTCACTGAACAGGAAAAAAGCTATCATAATCTAGTCCAACCTATTATGGTCTATTAGAATCATATCCAAATTAAGTAAATGTAGGTTTACCTCTACTACCACTGCAAGGTTAAATAATTCTACTCACATGATTTCAGACCGAGAAATACTTTTTGATGCACTCTGCTTTTCATCTGGTTTACATAAGTCATGTATGTCTTTGTTCTAAATAATGAAAAGAAAACCACAGTGTTGAAGAAAAGAAACAATTAACGTGGAAGAAATCCTTGTTGTAATGTAAAGAAAGGCAAAATAAAGAACAAGATTCACAGAATGGCTAAGGCTGAAAGGTTCCTCTGGAAGTCACCTAGTCCAACCCTCCTACTCAAGCAGGGACATGCCCAGCGCTGGTTTCCCAGTATGTCCCACATCACCAATAAAGTAGACTTCACAGTCGCTCTGGACAACCTGTGCCAGTGCTCAGTCATTCTCACAGTGAAACAGTATTCCCTGGATCCTCCTATGATTCATTTTGCACCCATTGTCTCTTGTCCTTTAACTGGGCAGCATTGGAAAAAGGCTAGCTCCATCTTCTTTGCACCCTCCCTTCAACGTTTTATGAAGATACAGAAGAAATCCCACTGAGACTTCTCTTTCTCCAGACTGAACTGTCCCTGCTCTTTCAGTCTCTCATCATAGGAGAGTTGCTTTAGCCTCTTCCACCACCCTCGTGGCCTTTTGACAGACTACCTCCTGTATGTCCAGGTCCCTTATACATGGGAGAACAGAACTGGTTATAGTACTCCAGGTGAGGCCTCACCAGCTCTGAAGAGGGTGGAAGAATCACCTCCCTCAGCCTGCTGGCAACATTTCTCCTAATGCAGCCTATGATACTGACAGTTTTCTTTGTAGTCAGAGTACATTGCTGGCTTATGTTCATCTTTGTGTCCAGCAGGGTGCAGAAGGATATTTCTGCAAAGCTACTTTCCATTTGGGTGGGTCCCAGACTTTGCATGTCCCACTACTGAACCTCATGATGTTCCTGTCAGCCCATTTATTTTCTTTGGATAAAGCTGGTAATAAACTTATTAGGCAGTATCAGCCACCATTAGTTTCCAGGTCTAGTACTTACTTTATTTACTTAAGAGAGCATTGACATTCACTTTGAAAATGAAAAAGAATTTGACAACATAGATAACTAATCATAATAACAGTGGAGATTTTATGGGATCTATTATATTTAGTGAACTAAGGGAAAAGTCTTACTTCCTAAAACCAGTATTTATCTAATTTATTTGTCTCTCTAATAATATTAACAGAATCATGTTTCACATCACCAGTTGGCTGAGTATTTCTAGTTTTAGTTCAGTTATTATGTTCATATGCTGTTAAAGTATGTTAAACACAGCAGGGCAAGATAATTAGAACTGACGTAAAAGGTGTTTCAAAATTATCAGTTTTAGAGATTATTATGCTTTTTTCTCCTTTCAAACAGCCATAATGAATCAGTCGGACAGCTTAGCTCCTCAGGCTACTGCATCACCATAACAGGCTGCTGTATACAACACGTTGTTCTGTTCAGTAATTTATTTTTACAAATTTTATTCTAACCAATACCAGGAGATTGTATTGTTACAGTATTTCCAGCTACAGGCACTTAGTATTTGTGCAGATCCTAAGTAGATGATATTCCATTAAGATGGAGACGTTATTTTAGGTAACAGAACCTAACGCAAAAGCCAAAGGACAAATAGTTTGCCTATCACATTATGGAAACACTAACACTAGGAATTTCCTAATCTCCCAGAAAAAAAATTTAGCCATAAGATCATTCTTTATCTTAGAAAGCACGACAGAAGGTAATTCATTCCCCTCAGCACAATTTTTTTAACAGTATGATATTAAGTTCAAAAACTGATACTGATGCAAGGACAGAAGGATGATCACGGGAATGGAACTTTCTCTGAAGTAAAAAAGAAAAGTAAAGCTATGACTCTTCAGCATGAGAACAGCTCAGAGAGAGGAAAAAGCAGCATTATAAACAATAATAGCTTGGAGAAGATGATCAGGAACAGCACAAAGATGAACAGGCGCATAATAATAGAAGCACAATGCACATTAAACTACCAGGCATCAGGTGTAAAACAATATATATATATATTTTTAATGACATGAATAATTAAAAGAAGAAACTCTCAGCTGTAGTATGCAATTCATCACAAAGGTACAGATAGGTGCAAAAAAACAGCCAAACTCACGAGTACATCAAGTGCTTCAAAAGAAGCCAAATGAAATTTCAGGAAGTTTCTGAATCACTGGACCTAATCAGACAATACCCAAAGAAATATCTTGGTCAAGTTTCTTATATCTTTCCTGAAACACCTCATGGCAGCCAGTAGCAGTGGATAAGAGTTTAGATATGTTTCCATTTTGAGGCAGCACAAATAACCCCATGTTCATCCTGTTCATACCAGTTTCCAACACCATGCTAGTAAATGTACACCAAAACCTTGTTCCAAGGTTTTACTGTTGATATTGTACTGCTTCACTTTTGAACAACTCAACTGTTCAGTTTTTTAAATTGTCTGAGATAGGCCAGGCATGCACAGTATACTCTCTAAATGCATTCAGCATAACTGACAACCTATTACAAACAGCTAAACTGATAGTATTTAAATCCTGGTAATGTCCTCAGGCTTGTTGTCTTTTTTCCACCTAGTGGTAAAAATATCACCAAGACTACCAAAAAATTGCTTGGATTTACAGAAACATCATTAACAACAGAGAGGAAGATCTTAAGAAGTAAGAATTGCATAGAAGATAAAAATACCTTTGTTTCTCTAGTTTCTTCAGATTCTCTTTCTTTGCTTCCAATCTTTGAAGCCAGTAACTCTGAAATTTGGTTTTCCTGTGATGTATCATCTCTACTATCTAGGGTTCTCAGTTCAGCAGATTCCATTTCTAGTAGATCATCACTGCTACCTGCCAAGCTAAAATCAATAAAAGCACACAAAAACATTATACTGGTGTATTTTCATTAAAAAACTAGTATGGTTTACATATAAATCAAGTTACATGGAATAAAATTATGCAATTTCAATGTTAAATAACTACATGTGTTTTAGAGAATCTTGCAAGTTTTAGTGTTATTTGTGGGATATGAGCTTGAAAACAATTTTGCAATGCTACTAAAAGATTGTGTTTAAAATTCATGTGAATATTCTAGATTAGATAATAATTTCAAACAGGTTTTACTACTGTAAACACTGTATGCAGAAGCTGTTGTTTCCCTGATCTTCAGTAACAATCTATATTGAGTTCAAAGATAAATACCGTTCCCTCATATGCTTCCAATGAGGTATTAAAATGGATAAAAAACTTCAGGAATCTGTATCATATAACAAACAATTACAGTACTGCTAAATACAATAATTAACATGCAAAATTCTGAAACAGTACTAACAGCTTCATGATGACTTTTTATATCACCACATTCTTGTACGATAAGTTCAACAAAACAAACATTCACTTTCTTTCTAGCAAAATAATGCCCAAAATTGAAACCAGAAGCTTGCCTGCTATGTGGGTCCTGCACAAATGAAGACCAAGCAACTTTCCTTTCTCACAAAAGCTATCTTATTAAAACCAGATAATAGATATAAATTCAAAGTGTGTACTAACAATACTTAGCATTGCCTTGAAAGAAATATTAGGAGTTATAACATACTAAAAAAGAAAATGTGAAAGCAGTTTTGAATGGGATTTTAGTACTGATGTATATTAGTTTTGCAAGGACAGTCAATCAAAGCAGAGAATATATTGAGAAAGCAAATTAATATCAGTTAACGAAAAGCCAGAACACTTTTCAGAAACCTAAAATCTGCCCATTCTGTGCCAGGTAACATGAGTGTAAGCATGAATACATAAACCAAATAATAAAGCTTTAAACTATTTTTCATTTTATCTAAGCTTTCCATTTTAAACTTTACCTGGAAAAATTGCCACCACTTTCTCCCTCCGTTATGTAATCCACTGGTAAACAGGACTCTGATTCCACTGTAACAGAAGTCTCATTTTGTTTTCCTTCAATAACATTATCCAGTTCTTCTCTACAGGTAGTATGATCATCGCTTGCATCACATACCACTTTCTTTTCTGCTAATGAATGGAAATTAAATCAATTCAGACCTTATGGGCAACATCTCAAAATTCCAATTCTCACATCCTAGCTACAGTGAAGGAAGAGTTAATTTAAGATCCAAAATCCCAGTAGAAAATGTCTAAGTATTAAAATCTAAGACAACTGCTCTCAGCTAATATAAAACATCTTTCCAATTTAGTGTGAAGAGCTAGTTTTGAAAGGCATTGCTCCACAGCGTCCCAAGGCAGATCGATGACATAAAATCAAAACACAAGTTCTCATTTAAGTCTGCCAACACCTTTACATAAAATTTGTATTTGAACATTTGAAAGTAAGCACTTTTGCCTCTTACTTTTGTTACAGGATTTCCCTCTGTCAGCAGTTTTTGAAGGGGCAGCCATTTCTTCTGGAAGATTCTCCACTTCATCTTCAGGATCTCCTTTTCTCTTCTTCTTTCTCTTCTTTTTTGCTAACACTGGCTCCAGTGCAACCTGTTCTTCTGCCTGTTCTGAAACGTCCAAAGATCCCTCATTTTCTTTCTCAGCCATCACAGCATCTGCTTCTGTTTCTGCACCAGAAATTCCAGTTTCCTGAAGATCATCTTGATCACCAGCACCTTTTGCACTGGCAGTTTTTGCTATTAAAACAATACAGTCCCTGGTTAATAGACTTGAGGAGCATTAGGAGCCATAAATCACAAAGGTATTTCCACTAGCAATAGCTTGTGGATTCATACATCACTGACAATATCCTGTCAGGCACGGGAGCAGGACCATGAGAAGTCAGTCACTGACTAAACAGAAAAGCTTCAGCACAGATTAGCTTCATCACTAAATGCAAAACATGTTCTATATGTGGAATAACACTTCACCAGGGTAAAGTCAATTTAGAATGTAAAGCCCATTTAGTACATGTTCTCGTTCCTGTTTTAAGCAGGTTACAAAGTTACTTTTGGATCTGGGAAAAATAGGCCTTGCTATTCCTGAAAAGGATTTTTGTATCTCTGCAGAAAGAAGTGATGATGGTTGCTGAAAGTATGCCAGGAAAAAGTAATTCTGATCAATAAATGTATTGCAGATAACCATTCTCATTTACATAAGTAAGCTGAATTACTATTTAGCTAATAATTCACAAGATTTTTTCTGGGCTTAATGAGCTCCTAAAATTCCCCTCTCCCCTTCTCAGGACATTTTGTCTGGATCTTGGTTTATCAATCAGTAAAAACCCTTCCCTTTTTTATTGTTCTTACATTAACTTGTTTCCTTGTAAATAAGAAATCCAAAATGCAAGACAAGTAGAAAAGCATATTCACGCACATAAAATACCTTTAATTTACCACTGAAGTCTAGGAACGGAATTTCTGTATATAGTTCTAAGTCCTAATAAGTGGAATATTGTACTTAATCAAATCTGAAATTAAGGCTATAGAAAAGCAGCAACTGCACCAATTTTAAGCAGTGAGGTTGCTTCCTAGCTAGCATCCCCTTTAAAAATGTTTTTCATTTGTTCCATAATATGACTTACAAGAAAATGGGGTTTTGTGGAACAAACATGTGAACAACCTCACAGAATTAGCAAGGAATTTATGAAATGCTGTTAATATAACTTTTTAATTTTTTTTTTATTTAAACGCACCTATGAAGGTTCTTTCACAAGTACTAGGGTAATAAGACACTATCCTGTGATCAACAGTAAACAAATATATATTTATCCTATATTTGGAATAGATCAGAAAGCTAAAACAATTTTAAAAGACTCCCTGAAAAGAACCACACCCTTCAGAGTCAAACTACAATTAAAGGAGAAACAGAGCCCTTAAAAGAAAAGACTTTAAAATGTAATACAATATTAAATTAAAAAAAAAAAAGTGAATTCATTACCAGCATATGGAGATACTCATCAATGGTTAAACCAGGATATCCCATTTAGAATATCAGCGCTTCAGACCACAGAAGAGCACTAATCTCATCATGGTCCCACACTTCTGCCCAGAGAAAACACACCTCAGGAAACCAGTTGCTATCAATTAATACCAGTCCATATTATGAACAAACCACATCTGATAAAAATCATGCTATGAAGGCAGGATCCTCTTGCTCTCCCCAGAACAGGGACGGAAAAGTTTCCCTACGTGATTTTTTCTCGGATAGCAAAACATTACTGAACACTACTCTGTAATGCTATCTCATGCACTGTTTTGAAGTACCTTTTGTTCTATTGCAAGGCCTTGATGGCTTCTTTTCCTTTGGCTTCTGGCTTTTAGCCGTCTTTTGCTTCCTCTTTTCCTCATCTGCTAAGACCTTCTCAAGCAGTTGGGCAAAGAATTCAAAATCAAACGGCCGCTTTTCTTCTATCAGATTAAAGCAAAGAAACAGAAAAGATATCAAAGTTGATAATTTCCCCAAGCTTCTGCTTTGTAAAGTAATCAGTTGTACACATTATGATATCAAAAAGCAGATGTTGCATGAATTTATGCAGAGTATTCTTTCTGAAAATTATCAGTTGAGCCGTGACTAGAGTTGACACATATACAGATGATGTAGCTTGGTTTAAAAAAAATAAATCATAAAAATGTTACAATATTTAGCATTTTAGAAAGTTTACAATGTGACAAATACACAAATAATACCACAGTATCAAATAATGTATTAACATGCTGCTCTAGAACCTAGTTAGCTCACTCAAATAAAAGACAAAGCCTTTAAGGATTCTCAAAGGCATTTACACTAAGTAACTCTGCTAGAAATTCCTGTGAAATCAAAATAACCTTTAACTGAATATATATAGGAAAGTTTATGTTAATTTTAACTATCAGATATACAGAAAATTCAAATATTAAACCTAGGGATCTTTACCGTGAACCATGCTTGTTATAGAAACCTAAGATTCCTCAGCTTCTGAACCTACCTAAGAGCAAAGCCTTTCTGTTATAATTAATTCACGCAAGGCAAAGGACAAGAAATACCATGAAAAAAAGATGACTATGGTTTAGTGACTCATTGTAGGGTGAGATACATTTACTTTACTTACTGAAAGCTTTGTCTATCCTCCATCCATTAGCTTTTTCCTCACGTTTGAACTTGTTCTAAAAGCAAAGGTATATTTATCTATTTCAGTCAGCAACAAATGCAATATTATATCGTGCACATGGCAGATCAAGCAAGATAAGCCTTCCTCAATGAAAAAAATAATTCTACTAACTAAAGCTGTTAAAACTTAGGAACACACTCACAGAATACAAGTTTGTAATTAATTGTTAAATATAGAATCTACCACCAACAGATATCACCAATCATATGCTTTTTTATTTTAAACATTTTGTCATTACTTCAAGTGAGGTTTGAAATATCAGAGCTTTTTCCAGCTGGATACCACAAGAGTCAATAGAGAAGACCATCACCAAACATCCACTGACGCTTATCAGCATCATTGAATTAAAACAAAATTGAGACAAACTGTGTCTAGGTATGCTGGTTTTACTAGATACGTTGATCAGAATTCAACACAGCATCTTAATGTTTCAAATACTTAATATCTCTTGGAAATGGGTATTAAAAAAGCACTGTTGTAGAGCAAATTAAGGTTATTAATATTAATAGAGGAGGCACAGGAATAGCAAATGAGAAACAGAAAAGCAAAACCAGATGTTTAATCACTTTACTGAGTGCTTTAATTTTTACCTTAATTTCTGCTCTGGCTCTATGAGGAAACAAGCGTCCAATCAAGGAGAAGTCTGTTCCTACCATACTGATAGCTAAGAAGAACATGTCTGTTTCTGGAGTGGGGGGAAGATGTATATACATAAGCATTTAGTTAATGATCCTTCTGCAACAGAAAAAAATCACAGGCATCCTGCATATCATAAAGGCATTGGATTTCTTTAAGTATGGAAATTTTCACAGCAAAAACCAAAGCTCTGCTTGTTCTAAGAGTTTGGAAGGTTGAGACTACATCACATGTAAGTAGATGCATTTACTCCATTAAAAATAAAGAACTGTTGAATATCAAGCTTAAGCGGAAAACTAAGTTTTTTCTGCAGACCCAAACTTGAAAGCAAAAATACACTCACCTTTATTTGACCACGGTTTTGTGTAAAAACTTTTCCGGAAGCTGGAATATGTGGTTGTAGAGCCACGCTCAAAGATGGGATCATTCTCTTCTACCACACATGGACCTTTTGTTCTTAGAACTTCAACAGTTAAACTGGAAAAGCACACACACAAAAAGACTTATCTGAAAATATTGCTAACAAGACACGTAGATGTTTGTAAACCAGTTATTCAGATCTTCCCTTCTGTAAGTGAGAGTTTGAACTGTGTTTGGTTTAATAACTACATTAATGTGTATTGTAATGGGAGAACACAGTAAAAAATTATTATCCTACTCAGCCTATGCAAGAAAATTTGGTTTTCCCTTTTTATAAGATAGTACCTAATTAATTATCTTAAAAAAAGATTGTCTTTTTAATATTCAGGAAAATTATTTTGCACAACCACAAGAGCCTCTCCATATCCTTTTAGAAGACTTTCAAACTCTTTCACCAGTACTGCTCTATCCTTACACCTTGGCCTAAATCTCATGCTATTATTAATTTGGGGAACTCAATAATTTCATAATCTAAAAAAAGCCATATTCTAGAAGTTACTGGTAACATGAACAGCTGACTAAAGCAGTAACATGCATGATGCAAAGCTGGAGCAAATTGTACTGACAACTGAATAACAGTAAGCAGACACATGCAACTGTGAGAAAAAAAGGCATTTAGACATTGGATAAATATTCAGTAGTCATCCACCGCGGAAAACACGATGTCTTCCTGTCTATTTCCTTCTCCAAAACCCTTTCTTAGGCACAGTTTGCCACAACTGAGATGCAGGTAACCACTGCTCAAGTTTTCCGACAGTCACATGGGTTCCTAGCTTAGGATAGCTCAGGTCTCAACACAGACACAACTCACCTTTGTTCCTATACAAAGTAACTGCTCTCTAAGCAGCAATGTAGCAGATATTGTCTGTGAATCAGGCACAGAATTTGTTACCTTTCTTCATCCAGAATAATTGAACCATCTTCTGCTACTTTCACCCGAGGAACTAGAAGTGGACCATCCTGGCTCTCCTCCCCATTCTCTACTTCTTCCTCCTCATCTTCCTCTTCATGACCAGGAGTACTTTTCTCTTCCTGTCTACAATTTAAGAGACCAAATAAAAATATTATTTTCATTAGTGTTTTGAATTGTTGCTTTGTGTACCAGACACTCAACAATTTAACAAACCACCCAGCAATACAACCCCATAGCAGTTAGTCGATATATAAAATATGGAATCCACTCTTCACTCTGTTTTCAACGAATCATAGAATAGTTTGGGATGGAAGGGACCTTAAAGATCATCCAGTTCCAACTCCCCTGCGATAGGCAGGGTCACCTCCCATTAGATCATGCTGCCCAAGGCCCCATCCAACCTGGTCTTGAGCACCTCCAGGGATGGGGCAGCCACAGCTTCCCTGGGCAACCTGTGCCAGTGCCTCACCACCTACCCTCATCGTGAAGAAATTCCTCCTTATGTATAGTCTAAATCTGCCCCTCTCCAGTTTATACTCATTACCCCTCATCCTTTCACTACAAGCCTTTGTAAAAAGACAACTCCAAACACATAATCCTGAAAGCACAAAATGGTCTTTGACCACACTACTCTCTTAAATCACAATTTGTTATAAATAAAAGCTGTGATATTGAAACAGTTAAAAAAAGGCCTACACCATTAGCATTACCATGGAAGCATGTTTTTTTTCCAGTATCAGAAAACTTTTTGATTACAAGTATTTCCATCATCAAGACTTACTCTTTCACTTGACCCACTGCAGAATTTTTTTCTGTTCTCTTCTCTTCCACCAATGAAGACCTAGAATTTTACGAAAAAAAAAAAAAAGAGATGAATGTCTGTACAGATAGATTTCTGCTTTGTTATGCAAAACTTGCTTTTAGTACATAACAGACAAAGTTTTTTTTCAATTATTTGTACCACACATAGAATTGAATCTAACCGAACAACTACCACTGCTTGATGAATTTTGTTTTTCTTTTGTATAAGCAAGGACCAAAAAAAAGGTATTTCAAGCAGTAATCCATTGAAAAGGTAGAGCGAACATGAGAGTATCTGTTTCATCATATGCCAAAGCAATATTCAGCATAAAAGAAAAAAATAACAAGTGATAAATAAAATACACAGGCACACAAACACTAACAAGCAGACAATAACTGAAAACTCATCTGCTACTAAGAGGAAGAACAGGCTTTGGATAGCTGTACTTAATGTTTATGTGATTGTTTTTTGTAGCTGGAGAAAAAAGGCCTTGCTCTGTTTGTGGCAGTCTGCAGGCAGCTGAGTAATTGTGATCTGTGTGTGCACACCTCTGGGATGCTCACACAGCCTTGCTACCAGTGAAACCTGTAAAGGGAACACTAGTGGCTATATCCATCCATCTGGAATGCAGAAAGCTCACAGGTCTTGCAGTGTGTTTTGCCCTTCAGCATCTAGGAGGGAGAAATGTTCAGCTTCCTGTGGTCCACTAGATTTGGCCAGCAGTCAATAAATAAATATTATTATTCTGCATTTGTACAGAGGTAAATCAACACTGGTGAATTGTTCATGCTTTTATATTTCAACAAGTACACTAATCTCCATTCTCATTTCTGTATGAAGACTAGGCAGATGTGAATATGTCTAGAAGTTTTTGTTACAACTGCAACAATACTGCACCTGCACTAATACTCCAGATTTAAGTAATTTCCTTCTCACAATTATTAACTGGAGGAAAAATCATTCAACCTGGGGAGAGGGAATAGAGTCATACTTACTTCATAGGATTGTTTTCTGGTAGATAGTATATCAAGTCTCTCATAGTCATTTTAGAACGATCTGGAGGAGAACGTCCTTCAGTTACTGGAGGTCTGTGTTTCAACTGTTTCCATATAAAAAGAAAAATATCCCTTAAATTTACCCAGAAAGTACTATATTTTATAATTTTTTTTTTTATTCTAAGTGGTCCATTTGGGTAGTTTTATTGTTCCCCACCCCTGCCTCAACAACCAAGGTTTATCTCTAAAGCATCCCTTTAACAAAGAGGACACCAGAGACCCTTACGTGACAACCTCTCAGAGAAATTCAATGCTTGGCACAAGTAAAAGGTTATTAGAAATTACAGAACTCTGTTAATGATCAGATTGAAAGGACACAAGAAACTCCAAATCCCATGTTTCTTACAGCACACTTCCCTGCTGCATTACCAACTGTTAAACTTTTCAAGCTGGAATGCTGACTATAACATAATAGCAGGGTCTCGTGGCAAAAAGACTGTGGGTCTAATCAAATGAAAAAATACAAATGTTCTTGTGAAAACTGCATTATGAGGGGACACGGTGCTTCCACCATTTATAAACGGACTAAAGCCAGATTCATAAGCTATCAGAAGCAAGCTGCTGATAATTATCAGAAAATACTACTGCAAAAAGAGAACATATGTTAGGTGAACTGCATATCTTTGCTCTTCAGAGATCAGCATTGCTGAACACAGAAGCCTACCATCCGCTCTTTCTTCAGCTCTTCTTTTAGCATTTCTCTTAACTTCCGAGCTTTGAGGATCCTTTCACGGTCAGAACACATTCGTTTCTCTTTTACGGGAACAGATTTTGCAGGTAGCTTTTCCTCCTGTGTTCCTGATCTTTCCCGTGTTGGTCTCTCCTTAAGTGGGGAGGGTACATTCTTCTGCAAGGTATCATCATTTTTTTGAGCAGCTACACCTACAGTTTGCTCTTTGTTCATTGACTTTTTCAGTGGAGAGAACTGTGGCACTTGTGGCACAGGTGTTTTCTTTTCAGGCAGCATGGGAGACTTTGGAGGGCTTTCAGCATCACTCTTTTCTGATGGAGAAGAATCTTTCTGAGGTAAAGCACTACTGTCTGCAGCCTGTGATCCCTGCCTCTGAGGTTTTGATGTAGAATGCTCAGCAGATGAAGACCCAGCTCTGGGTTTGACAAGATTTGGCATGGTGGAGATCCGTTTTCTTCTCTGCGTAGGCATCTCTGAAGGTTTACTAGCTTCTCCAGCACCATTTGAGCTATCAGCCTTATCATCACTGGAAAATATAAAAGAATATTTTGAAATACTTTATAGTGACAGATTTGTAATTCGTACTTGCAAGACACATTTATGTGTGGAACAGCATAAACACAGTGCTACAGAAAAAATACAGTTACATACAAGAAGCCACAGTAGGACCAACCTGTAGCTGGTACTTCTTTATAACCTAATCAGTTGTAAGAACTGGTATATAATTTTCTAAAATCAATTACTATTAATTAATGTTACTGTTACAGGCTAGCTGACCAATAACACTAAACTCATATGTTCCTCTCCTCCCGCTTATATTTTTTGGAAAGCTCTCTACTCTCAGCTGAGACTACCAAACATCATAACGCAATAAAGCTTTACCAGAAATCAGCCCATATATCATAGGTACCATATTAAAAGTATATTAATAAAGCTATATACAACAAGTAGTTTGATGAATTTTATTACAATCAATCTGACCATTTATCTTACGCATTTGCACAAAGATGAAATGTAAAATGTGAATTTCAAAAAAGCCTTCAGCAGTAAAACTGCCTGCTGTTTATTCTACTGCTCACATTTAGCACACTGAAAGTAGCAACAATTTTAGCTTGCCTGGAAAGCTTTCTTCTTTAAGTAATTGTTCCAATCCACACACAAATAATTTTCAAAGGGCAAGAAAAATGCCAACTACTGATCTTCCTAAACCTGCAGCCTCCTCCAGTGTTTGGCTCTTTCGCTGCTACTCACAGTAAGACTGCAGCAGAAACTACTCACTGAGTCATTGAGGTTTTTTGCTTTTACACGGGCAGAGTATCCTGCTCCTGTACATAAGGACCACACCCATGGCTCACTCAGTCACCTTCAAGGCAATCAGAAGCAAATGCCTTTGAAGGAATACAAGGGAAACAGCACAAAGATAAAGTGAAAGGTTTCCAAATTCTCTCCAGTCACAGTGGGTGACTCAGGAAAATGCTGCAGAGCGTGTTGGGTTTTTATAACAGCCTATGTTACATGGCTAAATTAATTTGTCCCACACTGTGATTTCAATACATATTTATCACACAGAGCATCCCTCAGCAAAAAAAATCAACTGCCTCATCGCATGGTGCCTTTCTGTGTGTTTTGACTGAGATCCTTGCAAGATCCACCCAATACCATTTGGTTTTTGAGAGAGAGACGGTGCAAACTAGCTCTTCATTCATCTTTTCTGCACAAACCTGTGTTCTGTGGAGTTCATAAGCAGGGTGCCACACCAGACATGAACAGTTAAAAGCAATCGATCAGAAACTACATATGAAAAAGAATCATCTTACTTTCAGACAATTTCCACTTCCCTGATAATCAACAAAACCCCTGCAGCACTTAGGAAACAGAACAAAGTACAGATACAAATTTGAGCAGCTTCCAAGGAATGTCTTAGGTTGGAAGGATCAACGTGCAAGGTACCTTCACATCTGCCTTTAATTTTCTGGCAGACCACACAAGCATACTGTGCTGCATGTCATCTATTACTCTACTTGGGAAATCAAATCATATGACTTTCCCCAAATCCACTCTTCCTGAACCTTCAGACACTCGGGTGGCCAATCTTTAAAATGCATCATCTAGACAGGCAGCTCCCCAGGAACCTAACACTGTATACCCTGCAATATACCCCTCCTATTTGGTTGCCACACAGCTTCAAAAGCGACCAAGAATTTCAGAAACAGTTATTCAGTGGAATTTAGGGTGACCAAACAGAGGTAAGAGAGGAGCAGCTCTCAGCTCTGCCTTTTCTACTTGTTCACAAAAGAAAAAGTTCCCCCCAGAGTCTCATAGCAGTTTTATGTTACCTTCTCTCTCCAGCTGAGCCATAGAACCCACCACAGCACTCCAGTGTTCCAGTCTCTACTTACAAGTTTATAACTTGTTAAATGTGCTCCAAAGAAGCTCTTTCCTAGCGACATGCTTCACTGTCTTGGCAAACTGAAGGGGTTTGTATGCTATAGGCAATGTCCATCACAGTCTTAAATTTCTTGTAACTGCTCTACTTATTCTTTCAAAAAGAAGGAAGTTGTTTTGTAGATCATGTGCTTGGATATCATCTGCATGTATTGAGAAAAATATTTTAGGAGCCTGTTACCTATACAGCAAAGGTCTTTTTTTCCAGCCATGTGAACAGATCCCTTAGAATATATGTCTATTTCAGAATGGCATCAGTGCCTAGTTTTGAAACCTAGACTTAAATTACACTGAAGTGCCCATTAATCTACAAACATGGAACTACTCAATAAACTTGCTGGGTCAGCAACAGTACCACAAAACTTAAAACTAGTAGCTATATCTTAATTTAAGGAAAAAAACCTATTGTACAATAAAAGATCCAGAAACCTAATCTCTGTAATACATATATTTTATGAACAAAATCTGAAAGGGAAACATCCTTACAGCACAATTCAAAACAAGATTAAGTTTAAGTAACGTATGATACAAGTTGAATAAAAGGCATCACTGGCTTTGGCTTACTAAAGATATGCCATGCCAACAAGCGTGATACCTGAATTGCTAGTTGCAGGAAAGAGAAAACCATAAGACCATGTATTATGTTATGAAGGACAAGTTTCAACTACAAGCACAGATGTACTCATGCAAGATGCAAAATCAACTAGTTAAAAGAAGAGAGAACATTGTTCTGAAGAGCAATTATCAGACTGTGGAAATTTCCTGAAGAACTGGTCCATACTGCTTCCACTGAGGATAGAATTAATTTTCTTCATAGCAGCTCATACGGTGCTATGCTTCAGATTTGTGACCAAAACAATATGGACAGCAGACTCACTTTTCAGCTACTGCTAAGCAGTGCTAAGAAGAGCATCAAGGCCCTTTCCCATGCTGCCCAGCCTGTGCGACAGAGGCTGGGAGGGACAGAGCCAGGACAGTTGACCCCAGCTGGCCTCCCATACCAGCTCGTGTCCTGTTCTGCAGTAAAAGCTGGGGGAAAAAGGAAGAAATGAATACATTTGAAGTGTATTCCCAAGTAACTGTTACGCACACAGACATCTTGCTTTCAAGCGGATGGCTGAACTGCTGCCTGCCAATGGGAAACAGTGAATTAATTCCCTATATCCCTTTGCTTGTGACTGTGGCTTCAGTTTTACCTATTAAACTATCTTTATCTCAACCCATGAGTTTCTGCACTATTGCCATTTTGATTTTCTGCCCATCCTACTCCAAGGAGGTGATAAGCAAGCAGCTATGCAGGGCTTACTTGTTAGCCATTGTTAAGCCACAGCTTGGAGGTCCTGAAGGACTGGTCCTTGGAACAACCTTACCCCACATTTCTACTTTGGTGAAAACAACAATCGAAAAGGAAAAAGGCAGAAAGTTCTCCCTCACTAAAGAAGTTATACAAAGCAGGAAATTCAAAGCAAAAATCATCCAGTTATAAAATGCAAAGACCTTTTGCTGCCTGCTGCTGCAGTGCCAGGAATAATGAGCATCACACCACCCCAGGCCCCTCCTTTGCAGCCCTAATGACACCAAAAATGCCACCAAATGAACTCCCAGCGGTTTGTTCTGGAGCTTTAGAAAGCAAGCATCCTTTATCAGGGCTGGACAGCACGAGGCAGTGATCTCCCTTCATCCTGTGTAGCGAGACAAGAGGTGCAGGCAGGGTGTACTTCCCACTCGCATGCAGATGTATAGATTTCCCCAGAAATCTCATGCACATTCTGTTCCTTTCCAAGGACCGATTTCAATGAGTTTCCCAAAAGTCAAATCGCTTGCTGATTTGGGGCTGGCTGCAGCTCTGCCTGCCCTTGCCTCTGAGACGGGGAAAGGCTGCGCACAGAGGTGGTTCCAGCAGACACACCTGCTCAGCACAGACAGCACTGAGCACCAGGCGGTATCACCTCCAAGGGAAGGAGAGCACGTGGGAAAAGGCTGTTTGAGCAAAGAACGTGTTATCACAGGGACATTTTCCTTGACGTTCAAGTAAAACCCCAACTGCTCGGATGAAACTTAATTCTACGTTAGCTGAAATGAAAATATTCTGCTCTTTGAAATAAACAAACAGTTCTCGCGGCCAGGCTGCGGAACCCCTTCCCCGCACCCCTCCGCCCCATCGTGAGATGGGGCGGAGGGGTGCGGGGAAGGGGTTCCGCAGCCCCGCGACTCGATGCCCGAGGGCTTCAAGGGAGCTCCTGGGTTGGGGGAGGGGGAATAGGCAGAGAAGAAGCAGCGCCCGGGACTCACCTCTCATCGCGCGGCGGCGGCGGCGGCGGCGCCGGGGGCTGCGAGTCAGCCGCGCCGGGCCTGCCCGCCGGCCGCACGTTGGGTCGCACGGAGAGGCGGGCCCGGCGGAACATGGCGAAGCGGCGACGGCCGTGAGGTGGCGGCAGGCGTAGAGAGGTGCGAGACCCGTGAGCTGCTGCAGCGCCCGCAGGGCCCGCGCGTCACCCTCCCGCGACGCCGCACCGGCGCGCGCTGTCACCATTAGGGGGCGTGGCTTCCGGGGCGGGAGGGGGGTAGGGGGTGTGGTCTCAGCGAGGGTGAGGTCAAGGCGAGGGCTCACTGAGGGGGCGTGGCCACAGCGAACCCAAAAGGGTTCTTGTTTGGGGGCGTGGTTTAGGTGGGACGTGGCTTCGTCGAGAGGCGGTATTGTAAAGGAGGCGTGACCTCGGGGGGAGGGGGTTGGCGTGTGGGCGTGGTCTCGGCGAGGAGGTGGGCCTAGGGG